>CM033438.1:30507500-30963999 GCA_019425775.1 Rafetus swinhoei | reverse complement strand
TTTGATGGCTAGAACACCCAAAATAACTAACAATTTCATTAATTTTGACTTTTTGGTAAATGAACTTGACCTATCTACTGATTGGGACTGTGAAAATGTTAACAATGCCGCCTCACAACTTTGGTACTAGCCCTCAAGATGAAAGGACACTGCAAATCACAAAGCGAGAAATACACAAACTCTACGTCTTCCAAACAAACAAAGGCACGCCAAATTCTTCTCCGGACACGTAGAAATCTTCAGATCGCACTGACGAGGAAGACTTCCTAGAGAAAGACAAAACAATTCTCACAGTTAATGCCCGTACAATAAACTCAAACCACCTCAGCTTCCAAAACATGCATATACAGTGTAGTGAAGGTGAATTTCCAAAGTGACATGCACCCGGTGAAATACATTTCTCAAGTGAAATACAAAACAAAGAAAACCCCTGATCAGGACCGTACTTAACTTGCAAATCTGAAAGCGAATCCTATGCAAACTCTACATCTTCCAAACCGGCAAAGACAAGCCCAACTCTTCTCCAGTCACAGAGAAATCTTCAGAGCGCGCCGACAGGGAACGCTTCCTATGGAAATGAAAAAGAATTCTCACGGTTAAGGCCCACACAATGCACGCAAACTACCTCAGCTTCCAAAATGCGCATACACACAACACAGCACAGGTGAATTTCCCCAGTGACATGCACCTGGTGAACCACATTGCTCAAGTGAACCGCAGAGCATGCACGGCAAAATCCAACCTCTGATCAAGGACCGTACTTAACTTGCGAATGTGAAATCAAATCCTATGTAAACTCTACATCTTCAAAACAAGCAAAGACAAGCAGAACTCTTCTCTGCTCACGGAGAAATCTTCAGATCGCACCGATGGAGAACGCTTCCTATTGAAATGAAAAACAATTCTCTCAGTTAAGGCCCGCACAACAAACACAAACCTCCGCTTCCAAAACGCACATGCTACGTTATGTATGTGAATTTCCCCAGTGACACGCACCTGGTGAACCACGTTTCCCAAACGAAATGCAGAGCACACACAAACAAAACCCCCGATCAGGACCGTACTTAACTTGCAAATCTGAAAGCGAATCCTATGCAAACTCTACATCTTCCAAACCGGCAAAGACACGCCAAACTCTACTCCGGTCGTGGCAAAATCTTCACATCGCACCGACGGGGAACGCTTCCTATGGAAATGAAAAACAATTCTCACGGTTAAGGCCCGTACAACAAACGCAAACCTTCGCTTCCAAAACACACATGTGCTACGTTATGTATGTGAATTTCCCCAGTGACATGCACCTGGTGAACCACATTTCCCAAGTGAAACGCAGAGCACGCAAAACAAACATACGCCCTCATCGATAGCCGTACCTAACTTGCAAATGTGAAATCGAATCCACTTCTGTGAGGGAAAAAATTCCCCTGCTCGCCAACTTCGTCGCTGCTTTTCCAAATTAGATATCTTCTGGATGCAGAACCTACGACTACGACAAAAACTTAACGTGACAAACGGCCTATGCGCTAAAGAGTATTGTAAGCCAGTTACATTTATGGAAATGGCATCTATTTCAACATGACTCTTTCCCATTCCCCCACAAACCCTTAAATAACTACTTCAGGAATCGCACGTCACGAGATCCTTCGCCGCGCTAGTATTGCAACTCTCACCCCCACGCACGTTCCGCACAGCCCTCCTCGCTGTTATTCCCACACTTCCGATAATACCGATGCATCTCCACGCACTCAAAGCTCTAACTTAACACTTACCTCATGGACGCCACCGGTTACGCTGCTTCCGCTTGCATCACCATCGCCGCAAACCACGTGGACCGAACGGGATTGACTTGCCGTGCCTCGCTCCCTCGGCTCTGTACTCGAATCCTCCTGTGGCACGTCAACAACAAATGCTACGTTCTTGCTCTCCGTTTGCTAAAATAACCGATCCGACATCCCAAAGAGCCCCGACTCGTTCATACCTATGACAAAGATGCAACTCGCTTCCTGCACGTGGCCCTCCACCTTTCCCACCCCACTGGGGCCTCTCGCTAACTAGGACGCTCACATCTGCCTCAGAAAACCACAACTGCATATAGAACCAAAGACAGAGATAGTGGTGACCGGTCATGCAAACCCAGTGCACTGTAAAAGACAGCTGACAACGGAGCATCTCTAGTGACGTGCGCATCGCTCTTTCGGGAGAAATACGCACATTCTCCATAAAATGACCCCCCCGTCCCTCTTGACAATAGGCACGTGTGACAGGACTTCCGTTCCTAAACAATGAACCTCAGCCGCACAAATCCTTCTGACTGTCTGACTCTTGGGAAGATACTTAACTTTTTGACATCCCCTCCTGCTCTCAAAGTCTTCTTTTCCTTTGTCTACAGGCCATCGCTCCGGTACGACGACGACCCTCGGTCGTCGATGGATGGCGACATCGTGACAGATGAACACAGAAGTAGTCCCTCGGAGGAAGGAACGGACGCCGTACTAGCCGTGTGTGTGTCTGCAAATGCAAATAAAAACTTGACTGGGTATCCCATTTATAAACACTGCTCGCAAAGCTCCCAACCCTAAATACGACCTCACCTACCTGCTACTTCATTGAAAAAAACAACAGCTGCTACACAGTACGCTCCCCTCAGACCACCCCATCTAAACAAAAAAATATTTCCACCCAGGCAGAAAATAGCTACGCTTCTACATACTGGCAATCCTCCCCCTTTTCCGCTACCACAGGGACTCATCATTAGCTAGGATGCTCACATCCTCCTCAGAAAAACCACAACCGAGTACAGGACAAAAGAAGGAGATAGCAGGGACAGGACTTGCGAGCCCAGTGCAGTGTACCGGCACAGCTGAGAATGGAGCATCTCTAGTTATGCGCAGATCGCTCTCCTGGCAAGCGATCTTTGTACGGAAGATTTGCTATTTCCCCAGACAATGACCTCCCTCCCGCTTTGACAATAGGCGCCCCTTAGCAGACTTCTGCTGGTAAAAAAAGAAATCTCGGTCTTATAAACATCTCACACTGTCTGATTCTTAAAGACAAACTTTACTTTGACATCCCCGCTGACTCTCAAGGTCTTCTTTTCCTTTATCTGCAGGCTTTTGCTCCCGTAAGTCGCCATCCCTCGGTCGGCGACGTAAGACGACATCTTCCAAGATGAACAAAGAAATGGTCACGATCCTCCGTGGAATGAGATGACTGCCATCCGCATCCGGTACCTGTCTGCACATACAAACAAACCTCGACTACTAACTGTTCTTCTAAATTCTATCCAATGAGCTTCCGGTGCAAAAGACGTCAAAGATTACAGCATCTACCGACTGCTTCCTTAACAAAAGAAACATCTGCTACAAAGTAGACTCCCCTCGCCCCACTATTGCACTTGTTATTATCACTATCGCCCTGCGAATGCTCTTGTCGATACAAAAAAAAAATGGATACGCTTCTACATACTCCTGGTTGTCCTCCCTCTTTTACTGCGACAGGAGCCCATAGTTAACTAAGATGCTCACATGCTCTGCAGAAAACCAACACCTGGTAGAGGATGAAAGAAGGAAGTAGCGGTGACCAATTATGCAAGCCTAGTGCAGGGTAAGAGACAGGAAACTGAGAATGGAGCATCTCTAGCTACAGATGGGTCACTGTCACAGCAATGATGTTTCTTGTATACGAAATGCACGTTCCCTCTGTACAATGACCTCCCACCCACCCAACCACCCACCCACCTTTTGTATGCCCAATAGCAATGGTTGCTGTTTACAAAGCTTCTTTGTGTAAACAAGAAGCCTAGGCCTCGATAATGCTTCTGACAATCAAACCCTTCAGCAGATACTTAACTTTGATAATTTGACAGGCATTTCCCCTTTCGACATCTCATTCTCCTCTGTAGTCGGGGCTTCATTCCCATATGTCGAATGGACTCGCCGATGTAAGATGCTATGAGAAAACCACAGAAAATATTCATACCTCTCTAAAATGACAATACTAATCCATTCAAAGTCAGAAGATATTTGCAAATGCAAAGAAAACTTCACTACACACCTGATTTCAAATTCTACTCGGAGAGCTTTAGACAACTGATCAGGAAAGAAGAGGTAACAAAATGTATAGATGAAGTTAGCACAATGAACTGCCATTACACATTACAGTACTCTCACATCAGCCCTCACCTAACCCAATCATAAACCTATGCTTCTACAGCAGTCTGACACCATAGACATACTATCAATACTAAACTATGTGTGTTTAGCAGAGACAACCCCCTGTATTATCCCCCAGAGAAAACACAAGCATCACACACTACAAACAACCTAAAATGAAATTAAAGCACATTACAAAAATGAGAACAGAAGAATAGTACATTAACCAAAAATACATCCCAACAATACCCAATATCAATACTCACCAAGACCACAAAAGTACCTGTCTGCACTTCTTTGGAGCAACCCAAAGCTGAATGACTCCCTGTGCCTGGAGGCCCAGCTTAAATCCTGCCATAAGCCCCGCCCTTCAATATCCCAGCATGCCTTGCAGGCCAAAGGAAGCTATAAAAGCAGATTCCTGGGCAACAAACTTCCTTTACTTCATTTTTATGTTAGCAGCAGCAACAAGCGACACTCATGCTGATGTGTTAATCAAGTGTTCTCCTAACAAATATTGATCTTCACAGGACTCAAACTCTATGACCAGGTGAGGCTACAGTCATCCTATTTCAGGTTCCTAAAAAGAAAATGCTACCCACAGAAAGGGGGTTGCCAGTGTGTGTGCAGCTGGGGCATGCTTAAGTAGCTACTTTGAAGAGGGTGTTTGTACTGGGATCATATATATAGTAGCCCATTGTCTGTGAGTCTGTAACGCTGACGTACATGGCCACGCCCCCTGGCTGTGTACATCAGCGCCCCACCCCCCTTCCCCTCCCTCCCTGGTGGTTCGGCCCAGTGCTGCGCTGCTCAGCTGGGCCCTGGCGGAGGAGCAAGCAGCGGCAAGTGGCCCTTTGCGTGGGGAGCGCAGACCCCAAACGGCCGCTTGCTGCCCTGGGCCCAGCTGAGCTTGCTGCCACTTGCTCCCCGGCTGAGGCCCGGCGGGAGCGCTGCTCAGCTGGGGAGCACCGCTCAGCGCGCCACGGAGGGAGGGGAAGGGGGGTGGGGCTGGCCGGAAGGGAGGTGGGAAGCAGAGCTGGGGGGGGATCGGGGCTGTGGGGCTGGAGGGGAGGATGGGGGCCCAGAGGAAGGGGAGGAAGCAGCTGGCGGGGTGTCCGGGGGCCGTGGGTCTGGCCGGCAGGAAGAGGGGTGGAAGCAGAGCTGGGGGAGATCGGGGGCTGTGGGGCTGGACGGGAGGAGGGGGGTGGGAAGCAGACCTGGCAAGGGAAGGGGGGTGCAGCACGGACCCCAAACGGCCACTTGCCGCTGCTTGCTCCCCAGCCGGAGCCCAGCTGAGCACTGCTCAGCTGGGCCCGGCAGGAGTGCCGATCAGCTGGGCCCGGGGCGGCAAGCGGCCGCTGCTCAGCTGGGCCTGGCGGGAGCGCCGCTCAGCTGGGCCCAGCTGAGCGGCGCAGCTTGCCACGGAGGGAGGGGAAGGGGGGGGGCGCCACGCAGGGAGGGGAAGGGGGGCGGAGCTGGCCAGAAGGGGGCAGGAAGCAGAGCTGGGGATCGGGGCTGTGGGGCTGGAGGAGGATGGGGGCCCAGAGAAAGGGGAGGGAAGCAGCACTGGCGGGGAGGAGGGGGTGTCCGGGGGCCGTGGGGCTGGCCGGCAGGAAGAGGGGCGGGAAGCAGAGCTGGGGGGATCGGGGCCGTGGGGCTGGACGGGAGGAGGGGGCGGGAAGCAGACCTGGCGCTGGGGGGGTGGCGCAGCCACTGGCCGCAGCCGGACCGCAAATGGCCGCTTGCTGCCGCTTGCTCACCGGCCGCGGCCCAGCTGAGTGGCGCTTGCGCTGCGCCGCTCAGCTGACCCCCAGTGGGACAGGAAGGGGGGCGGGGCAGTGATGTACACGGACGGGGGCCGTGCATCACCGCCCCCCCTTCCTCCTCCCGCCGTGGCGCTGAGTGGTGCGCCCCTCAGCCGGGCCGCTGCGGGGGCGGTGATGTAGACAGCCCTGCCCCTGGCCGTGTACGTCACCTCCCGCCCCTGCTCCCCGCTGGCGGCCCGGCTGAGCGCAACACTCAGCCGAGCCACCACGGAGGGAGGGGAATGGGGCGGGGCGGTGACGTACACGGCCAGGGGGCGGGGTCATGTACGTCACCGCCCCCTTCCCCTCCTGCTGTGGCACTCAGCTGAGTGCTGCGCCCCCTCAGCTGGGCCGCCGGGGGAGCCAGCAGCGCAAGGGGCTGTTTGGGCTCCCCTGGGGTGGGAGGGGAAGGGAGGGCAGTGACGTACACGGCCCCGCCCCCTGGCTGTGTACGTCACCGCCCTGCCCCCCTCCCTCGCGGCAGCCCGGCTGAGCAGGCAGCAGTCAGCCAAGCGCCAGGGCGAGAGGGAAGGGGAAGGGGAAGGGGGGTGGGGAGAGACGGAGGGGAGAGAGGAGGAGAAGAGAAAGGGAGAGTGAGAGGCAGGAGGGGGAGAAGAGAAAGAAAGAGACGGAGAGAGAGGCAGGAAGCGGAGGAGAGCTGAGAGAGAGGGGGGGAGGCAGTAGGAGGAGAGAGAGAGAGAGAGAGAGACAGAGCGAGAGCGCTCAGGAGAGAAGACCTGAAAATCCCGTCTTATGACGGGCTAGTTGGCTAGTATATACAGAATGTAGGAACCAATATTTGGCTGGTGCCAAAGATGATACATACCACTACACTCTCATGATGCATAGGCGATGTCGCTCCCTGTATCAGTGGCAGAGCAGCTGATAGAATCAAGAAACCCACCACCATCCCCAGAGCCAGCATGAGGGAAAATGGCGACCTGTGGGAACTTGTACTTTCATGATGTGGGGTCGGGCACTGGCCACCACTTGCTTCCAGGCTCCCTCCCTCCATCGCCTCTAGACCCCTCAGTGTCCCCCAATACTTAATTTTCATACACACAGGTCTCAGAGCTCAATCTTGACACAAGTTAGTCACTAGGTGGTCAAGCAGCACCAGTGATAAGGGGGAAAGAGATCAATTACCTAGGAGTCATGCACTTTTAAAGGGCCCATAGGCCCAAGCCACCACCAGCCTTACCAGCAACATAGTGGAACTAAGCCAGGCTTCCTGCTCACCCTCACGGAAACAATCACATAATCCCTATAGCCCCTCTGTGTGTGTCTCTCCACACAATGCCCACTCCCTGAGTGCCATATCCACAGCTTCCATTAGTTATGAATTGCAACCACTGGAAACTGCATAAACATTGCCTGCAGGCAGCAGGTCATGGAGGCTCTGCAGCCCCCCACCTAGGAACCACTGCCAGAGGGATGTATGGGTGACATTCACAACTCATTGGAGAGAAGCACAAAAACCCGACACCCCTTCCCACACTGCAAAACCGTGCCCCAGCCCACATCCCCCAAAGACTCTCCCAGAGCCAGACCCCTTACTATTGCCTGAAAATAATCGGCATAACGGCTTTGCGCAAAAGGGTTTTTCTTGCACAAGAAGGGGCAGTGTAGACAGCCCTGTCTTGCGCAAGAGCCTCTTCCGCGAAAATGGCGGTTCATTAGCTATGCAAATGAGGCTCGGCGATATTCCAACGCTGAGCCTCATTTGCATAGCTCTGGCGCAAAAGCGCGCCAGTCTAGACGTAGCCAAACAGCTTAAGTTAGTTAACATAATAAAAAGGCATTTTTTTTGTTTGGATGTTTTACATTTCTCTTGTTTTTAGTTACTTACATTATAAACTAACTAAATTAATAGAGACTGAGTCTTTTACAACACAACTTATACTTTTGCAATTCTTGTATAGACATTGATTTTCACTTGCGGCATACCAAACATCATGCCTAACTGCTAAAATAGATACTTACAAAAGTACTTGCGCAAGAGAGTGTCCACACTGGTCACAGCGCAGCGTAAAAGCCATATGCTGTTGCGCAAGAGAGCATCCACACTGGTGGGATGCTCTTGCACAAAAACTTCAGCCCGGAACTACTTTGCAGAGGGCAAAAGGGCACCAGGACTTTCCGGGAGCGGGGGCTGGAGCTCCTTTGAGATGCGTGCTTAAAGGGATCTCCCTGGACAGCCGTTTCTCTCCTGCTGCGTGCTTTGGGACCTCCTGTAGGGACTGACAGCCGTAGCAGTTCTAGTTGTGGTTACCCTCAGCCTCTTTGGACACCACAGCTTCTGCCCTAGTGCCTTTTGAGCCTTTGGAGTTCTCACTGCTGTGCCATGGAGCCAGAGGTGGCCCTGTACCTGCTCTGGCCCCACACGGCCATTTTGGAGTGCCTGCAGCTGCTGCGCTACTCCTGCAGGAGCTCGAGATCAAGCTCGCTCTGGACTCCCTCTCCATGGATGCGGTGGCATCTTTGTGGCATCGCACATGCGGTCACACCTCTGCAGAAACTGCCCCCATGACTGCTGCCACTCCAGGTCAACCTTGATCTTTTGGCTGACCACCACCTCAATTCTTTCGACGGCCTGCATGTGCCGCCGTAGGAGCTGGGCCCACTGCCTGGCCCGCTGTACTGGTGCCTGGGCGGTTGGTGGTGCCGCCGCCGCAGGGCTGGAGGGTCCCCTCACTCCTGGGTGGTCCTGCTGCAGAGAACAGAGAAAACGATGAGGCGGTCAGGCAGCCCTGCCCACACTGTCCCTGCACCCCATGCCCTCCGCCCTGAGCCCAGGTGACAGCACACTACTGTGGCTTGGGCCTAATCGGTCCCCTGTGTGTATGGTTGCATACAGGACTCCCCTGGGGAGTAAAGTGATCCTCCATGGATTGTAACCCTTGAGAGACATCACTGTGAATGAAGACCCCCTTGTCTGCGTTCTGGCCACTTGGCATGTGGTGTGTCAACTCTTGGAACTCCTTGCCAGGGGAGGCTGGGAAGGCTTAGGACTATAACAGAGTTTAAAGAGGAGCTAGATTAAATTCATGGAGGTGAGGTCCATAACAGGCTATTAGCTAGGGGGTAAGGAATGGTGTCCCTGGCCCCTGTTTGTGAAAGGCCAGAGAGAGATGGCAGGAAAAAAATCACTTGATCATTGTCTTCAGTCTACCCCCTCTGGGGCAGCTGGCACTGGCCCCTGTTGGCAGAGAGGATACTGGGCTAGATGGACCTTGGGTCTGACCCAATCTGGCCATTCTTACGTTCTTGTGTTCTTATGTGTCTGCATTGCACTGTGCACACTCCTTCCCCAAGGTAGAGCACATGGCTTCGACTGTTGTCACTGTGTGTGAGCAACACACCAGTGATGCTGTAGTCATGTTTGTGTACACATCCCCACATTGCATGGGAGCAAGTACGGCAGATGAGGTCTGGGTTCTCGGACCCCTGTCAGTTGATGTTCTCGGAGACAGAGCCAGGGTGACTGGGGAGTGTACCGTCCTTGCAGCAAAACTCAAGTGGCCATAGGGCCAGGCCAATCACTTCCTCACTCCCCCTCCCGCTAGCCCTCACACAAGTAGCCGAGGGAAGTGCGTGGCTGCAGTGTGGGGTTTCCTTGGGGGGTAGCCTAGGGGCCGGGACTAACCGAGGGGCTCCATCGGGGCCATGCTCACAGGGCTGACTTGCTGCGGTTTTCCCAGGAGCAGCTGCTGTGTCGCACGGGCAGGCATGGCTGCATGCTGTCTGTGTGCGGTACCCTTCGGGAGGTGTGGGGGTCTGGCCTGAGCTCTCGGGGTCTTGGCTGCTTCCAGCCGGCATTCCCCCTCCCCCCTCCCCAGGCAGGACGTGTACGAGCAGCAGAGTGCCAGGCGTGCCCTGGAGCCAGGGCTGGCTTTAGGAAGTGCGGGGCCCAATTCGAACAGTTTTGACGGGGCCCCAGTACCCAGGATTTTTTGCTGAGCAAAACAAAAACACACACACACACACACCACACAATGTACATTGCGTCATATATTGTAAACATCAAGTTGGTTAAGAGGGACTTTATTGTACACCTCACCTATATGTTTTTAAAACTTTATCTTCCTTGCTTTTTGTTCAGCAAAATCTTTCAGTGAAATGAGGCTTACAGGATCTGACGACAAAGGGTTCTGGGGTCGGCTGATCCCCGTCTAAACTACCGCGCTGTGCTGACAATCAGCTGATTGGCACAGCGCGACAGCCATTTTGATGTAAATGAAGCGGTGATTATTTAAATCGCCGCTTCATTTTGCTATGTCTAGTAAACTCATCTACATGGCTCCATCGACGGAGCCATGTAGTCTAGACCAACCCATTGATAGAAGTCACCACGTTCTAAAAGAATATTAATTATAGATTTTCACTTTCATATTAGGAAAATAATTTGTTTTGATAGTTGTACAACTGATTTTCAGATGTAGGGTCTGGGGGAAAGGAGAGTGCAATGATGCTGTGGCCAGATGGGGGCTTGGCCCCAATTGGGGGTTTGTTGGCCAGGCTTCATTTTTTAAATAAAATACTATGTCAAACACAAAGTTTCTGCATTGTCTTTATTTCTGAGAAGGGCAGGGAACCTGTTTTGAGTCAGGGGTCACTGACCCACAGAAAAGTCAGTTGGGGCCACACAAGTGAGATGCAAAAAAACCCTCCTCCAAACCCCCCCCTCCCCCCACCAAGCTTCACTAGTGTGGCCCCAACTGTATTGGTGGGAGCAGGGGACATAGTACTGGGGACAGGTTTCTGCGGCTGGGGAGAGGGAACAGCGGAGAGGGAACAGGGGACCAGTGTGGACAGGTTTCTGCGGCTGTGGAGAGGGAACAGGAGGGGAGTGGGGGCAGAGTCCCCTGCACAGCTTCCTCCCAAGATTCTCCCCCTGCCAGAGGGAAGCTGGCCAAACCCCCCTCCCGCGCCTGCCCCAGGGCCAAACCCCCCTCCCGCAGCGCAGACAAAATCCCTGCGCTTGACTCACCCCTCCTGAGTCCTGCAATCACGGTGCTGCAGGGAAGCCGCTGGCGCCGTGCTCCTCCTCCGGGGCCGACACCCCCTGCCGCGTGCCCAGCATGCTACAGAGCTGTGGGAGGGGAGCAGCCGGCGCACTTCCGGAATCCCTGGAAGTGGCGCGAAGCTGCAGGAAGGACTTCCGTCCACCCCGGGGAAGCCGGCACTACGCTGGAGGTAGGTAGTGGGGCTTCTCGGGGGTGGGAGGAGAATGGGGGGTGGGGGGCCCTGAATGTCTCGCGATCCACTGGTCGAGGCCTTGCGATCGACCAGTCGATTGCGATCGACCGGTTGGGGACCGCGGCTTTAGGGCGCAGGGCCCTCTTAGGCCGATTCAACCTATTCCCCCGAATCGGACCCCGCGCCTAAGGCCGGCCCTGCCTGGAGCTGCCTGCCGCATCCACATGCCACACAGTCAGGCTGCACGAGGTTGCACGTACTGTGTACTGTTACACAGCGTGCAGCTTGAACTGCCTGAGTGACACTCCCTCCCCCTCCCCCCTGGGCACCCGGCTTCCCCGCCCTTATGAGTGAGCAGCACAACACTCACTGAAGGATCCTTCACCGGCCTCGGATGAAGCCCAGGAGATGTCCTGGCTGCTCACCACTGGCTCCAGGTGGAGGGTGACGGTGCTGCTCTGGTCGTCCTCATCCTCCTTCGACCTGGACCTGGTGGGCAGGTCACCCTCCTCCTCTGGCTCGGCTGGCCTGGTGACTGGGGGGCACAGGCGGGTGTCCACAGGCACCGAGGGTCCTTCCACAGCCGTCTCCCCCAGGATGGCGTGGAGGCGGTCATAGTGGGGGCAGGTATCATCTCCTGGCCCTCGGTGGCCCGGACATAGCCCAGGCGCAGCTCCTTCACCTTAGCCTGGACCTGTTCAAGGGTCCGGACTGGATGTCCCTGCTGGGAGAGCGCCTGGGCCATGCGGCTAAAAATGTCCGACTTCCGGCGACGGGCACGTGGGTTGTGGAGGGCTTCATCCTCGGTCCACTGGTCAAGAAGGGCCTCGACCTCTGCCTGGGACTAGCAAGGGGCACGCCGCTTTGTGCCCCTCCGGGCCTGCTGGGAGCCCTGGGGTGGCTGCTGGGAGAAGGATGCAGACTCTCAGTGTCCCTCTGGAGCAGAATCTCTGGGGGACTCGTGGGTGCAGCAGGGCAGAGCCGCGTGGTGGAGCTGCTGGCTGTGCTGCTGCTGCCGCGCAGACTCTGCAGGCTGCGTCTGGCTTTAAGGGGGGGTCTGGGAACCAGGAAGGAAGGAGCTGTGAGTGCGGGTACGGAGCGTCCAAGCAGCCACTTGGCTTTTTTCCTGGGAGGCTAGTTCTTGCGCAAAAACTCTTGGCTGCCTGTCTACACTGGCCTCTTGCACAAGAAGGCTTCTTCCTGATACAGAGCGTCAGAGCTCTCGTGCAAGAAGCCCTGTTTTCCGACGCTATACTGTAAATTTACTTGCGCAAGAATGCGTGTGCAGCGTAGACAGCCGGTAAGTTTTTGCACAAGAATGGCCATTCTTGCGCAAGAAGCGTGCAATGTAGACGTAGTCAAAGTGTATAAAATTAAACCAAGTATATAATTAGACCAAAATAAATGTTTAAATACAGGTTTATGCAAATCCTTTGAGGATATTAAACTTTCTTGATGCTTTGTGCTTAGGAGTCCAAGGTGGAAACCTGTTGAAATTGTTTGGTTAACTTTATGCATAAATTGTTATTTTTGAACTTTATTGCTATGCCCTTTCTAAAACTATATTTAAAAGTACAAAACCCGAAGAAGAAATTGACATTTTGTTAACGATCAAGATTAAGGTAATATTAAGTTTCCTGTACATTTTCTTATGAAAAATTTAAAAACAAAATTGTGATAATGAAATTTCAAATTAATAAGAAAATAATTTGTTTTTGTTGACACAAGATATATGTACATATATTTGTAACTGAGGACTTTTTGAAAGTTGCAAAAAAAAATTGGTGGTGTTAATATAATTAGACTCCAAACGTGATAGTAAAATAGTGTGGTACCACTTCTTTTTGGGAAAAAAAAAGTTATAAAATTGACTTTTGTTGCAACAAACTAAAAATAATTTAAAAAAAAATTGTCATGTGACACAGAACTTACAACTAAACCCAAATGGCACCAGAATGCTATTCAGAACTACACAAAATAAAAAATAGAACAAAAGGGTTAAACAGTTTAAAAAATTTAAATAAAGGTAAAAAGTTGCTTATTTAACAAATTGATACAGATTTATACTAAAATATGCCAAATTTGTTCTATTAATTTAGTAACTTAAAGCATTTTTCATTACTTTATATTAAATTTTGTTTTAAAACTCTGGCTTTTCTTATTTCAATAGAGCAGTGTTTCAAGTATTAGTCAGTGATTAGGATTAGAAGCAGAGTGTGCATGCCTGTTGCTTATAAAACTATACCTTCAAGACACTTAGGAGTAATTCCAGCTGTTGCATTCCTGATGGGTTAAAATAATTACTAGATGTATTTAAAGTAAAGTTTTTACTTTTTAAAAATCTGTCTTGATGTATTTTTTGTTTTCAATTGCTTTGACTTGTTGGGGTTTCTATAAAAAAACATAACTTTTAACACAGAAAGAGAGTCAAAGTGGGAAGAGGCAGGAAAAGGATGGTGAAGAGCAATTAAGGAAGGTAGTGAGACCCAGGCAAAGAGAGCGAAATTTTCAAAGTTGTTTTAAGGCACAGGCGGCAGAAGTAAATTTAGTAAATGGAGAAATACTATAAAAGACAAGAAGGATTTATTTTTAGCTGAGCATGGAGTGCGGTTTGGTGGGTCAAAACAGTTGGGAATTTGCATCCGGAGTTTTTATCCTGGCTCTGCGAGGAGAGTGGGGGTAGTTACCTGCTCTTGTAAAAACTGAATTTGGTCCCCCACTTACTTGTCCTGTTCTCACAGGCACGGAACCTGGCTTTTAGCATATGATTGTGGTTGCAATGCAGTGGACCCCGGCTCATCTTTTAATTTTGCCAGGGCCACCTTTTTTGATTTCTGACCCCATTCTTCAGGCACTGTAAGAGCACTTGAAGCTTTTTGCTTAGTAACAAGGATGGTACATTTTTCTTTTGCAAGTTTTCAACAGCTGTTGCCAATCTCTTATTTTCCTCCTTTAATTGTTCAAGCATATCATGCATCTGGACTGCCTGCTGCTCTGCTAGCAGGGCCTGCACTTTCCAGTGGTCGATTGACTGTGTTAGAATCATAGAATCATAGAGCTGGAAGAGACCTCAGGAGGTCAGCAAGTCCAGCCCCCTGCCCAACGCAGGACTAATCCCAACTAAATCAACCCAGCCAGGGCTTTGTCAAGCCAAGACTCGGGTGGCCCGTCCATATAGGCGAACTAGGCAGTCGCCTAGGGCGCCAAGTTAAATGGGGCGCCAAATGGTGGCGCAATATCATTGAGGGGTTTGGAGGTGGGGGCGCCGATTGCATGGTTCGCCTAGGGCGCCAGTTGCTGGCAGCTAGTCTAGGGCCGCCTGCCGAGACTTAAGCACCTCTAGGGATAGAGATTCCACCATCTCCCTAGGTAACCCATTCCAGTGCTTCACCACCCTCCTAGTGAAATAGTATTTCCTAATATCCAACCTAGACCTCCCCCACTGTAACTTGAGACCATTGCTCCTTGTTCTGCCATCCATCACTACTGTGAACAGCCTTTCTCCATCCTCTTTGGAACCTCCCTTCAGGAAGTTGAAGGCTGCTATCAAATCCCCCCCTCACTCTTCTCTTCTGCAGACTAAACAAACCCAAATCCCTTAGTCTCTCCTCATAGGTCATGCGCTCCAGCCCCCTAATCATTTTGGTCGCCTTCCGCTGGACCCTCTCCAATGCATCCACATCCTTTCTATAGTGGGGGGGGGGCCCAGAACTGGACACAATATTCCAGATGTGGCCTCATCAGAGCCGAATAAACACTTCTCTGGATCTGCTAGCAATGCTCCTCCTAATGCACCCTAATATGCCATTAGCCTTCTTGGCTACAAGGGCACACTGTTGACTCATATCCAGCTTCTCATCCGCTGTAATCCCCAGGTCCTTTTCTGCTGAACTGCTACTTCTGTCCCCGGCCTGTAACAATGCTTGGGATTTTTCGGTCCCAAGTGCAGGACTCTGCACTTGTCCTTGTTGAACCTCATGAGATTTCTTTTGGCTCAATCCTCTAATCTGTCCAAGTCACTCTGGACCCTATCCCTGCCCTCCAGCCTATCTACCTCTCCCCCTAGCTTAGTGTCATCTGCAGACTTGCTGAGGGTGCAATCCATCCCCTCATCCAGGTCATTAATAAAGATAGTGAACAAAATTGGTCCAAGAACTGATCCTTGGGGCACTCCGCTAGAAACCGACCGCCAACCTGACATCGAGCCGTTGATCACTACCTGTTGGGCCCGACAGTCTAGCCAGCTTTCTATCCATCTTACAGTCCATTTATCCACTCCATACTCCCTTAACTTGCTGGCAAGAATATTGTGGGAGACCGTATCAAAAGCTTTGCTAAAGTCAAGATATATCACATCCACTGACTTTCCCATATCCACAAAGCCAGTTACCTCATCATAGAAGCTAATCAGATTGGTCAGGCATGACTTGCCCTTCGTGAATCCATGTTGACTATTTCTGATCGCTTTCCCCTCTTCCAAGTGCTTTAAAATGGATTCCTTGAGGATCCCCTCCATGATTTTTCCGGGGACTGAGATAAGGCTGACTGGTCTGTAGTTTCCTGGATTGTCCTTCTTCCCTTTTTTAAAGATGGGCACTACATTTGCCTTTTTCCAATCATCCGGGATCTCTCCCGCTCTCCACAAGTTTTCAAAGATAATGGCCCACCTCCACCAGCTGCCCTTGAAAGCACCTGGGGCTGGGGAAGCGCCATGTGAAGTGGGGGTGAGGGCTGTGCCACACACAGAGGAGATTGAGGGGAGTCCATCACTCAGGGCTGGGGAGGGCTAGTTACTGTGGTGGACCTGCCTTGACCCCAGCAAATCTTCCACCCCAAGAACCCACAGCCTGGAGCAACACCTGCTCTCTGGCATCTCCCCCCTCCTCTCCCCAATCCCCCTGACTGCCTATCGCTCCCCCCTACCGTACCCTATCCCAGTGTCGGGGAAATCTCGCTCCCCTGGGGTACAGAGTCCCCAGAAGGGTCCGAGGCTGGAGGTCAAAGCAGTGAGGCAGGAGAGAGGTCTAAAAGGAAAACTTTATTATGAATGCATGCAGGCTGCCAGCTACAAGAGTGAAAGCAGCAGCCCTGAGAGACAGTTTCAGGGATCCTTTATACAATATGTTCAGACAGTTTAGTTGTTGATTGATACGTTAAAGAAAAACAAAGTCTCAGCAGAAGTACTCTGAGACGTTTCTGTTCACACCAGGAGTGCTAGAAGTCAGTTTTACAGTACAAAGGCACATGATAACCTGAGTGAGGAGTCTACAAGACAAACTGTGACAAGATAAGAGTTTACATGACAAATTGTGACAGACTAGGAGTCTCCATGAAGTTGAGATAGGAGGCATTGTAAGGGTCTTGATTAGAGTTAAGATGATTTCTCTCTGTTACAGGGAGAGAGGCCTGGAAAACTTTTAACCCTTACAGCAGTTTTCTTTTAGAGAGTTTTGATTTTCTCCACAGTCCCCCCTTAGACACAATTGGAGTTATTTGATTTGTCTCCCACACCAGCCCCAAGTCCTGTTCCCACCCCAAAGTTTTCTGTACCCCTCACCCCACCCAGCTCCAAAGCCCCTGACTGCTTTTTCAGCCCCCAACCAGCCTCCCTCCCTGCCCCCTTGCTCTCCCAGCCCTGCCTCTATAGCCCCAGCCGGCCTCTGTCTCCCCTTCACTGGGCCACCATCACCGCCCGGCCCCACTACTGCCTCATTGTCCACCTGCTCCTGCCGCTGCCTCGGGACTGCTGGTGCCTGGACCCCACTGCTCCGGCCCAACCTCTGACAGGTCACTGAGCCAGGAGACACTCCTGCCTGCAGCTGGGCTAATTCTCATTGCCAGGCATCATGACCAACGGGAGCTGCCGGGGCAGTGCCTGCAGGTGAACGGGGAGTGTGTGGAGCCTCCCTGGCCATGTGGAGCCTCCCTGGCTGCCCACCCTGTGTCACCAAGACTCAGCACCCCCAAGCCTCTGCCTAGAGTCCCCTCCTGCACCCAGTGTCTCTCCTGGAGCCTAGAGCCCTTCACCCTAGCCCCATGCCTCAAACTGAGACCCCCACCAGCCCCACCCCCCTGGCCCCAGCCAGAGCGTCACCATCCCATTCCAATGCCCTACTCCATCCTGGAACCCTCCTGTGCCACCCACAGGCCACACTTCTAGCCCAGAGCCCGTAGCCCTTGCCAGGCCAGAGCCCTCCCCACACTCCAATCCCCTCATTTCTGGCCCAGCCCAGAGTCCACACCCCCACTCTCCACCCCAGCCCAGTGAAAGCGAGTGGGGATGGCAGAGAGCAAGTCTGGAGGGAGAGGGCGGAGCAAGCAACGGTGGGGCTCAGAGGAGGGCAGAGTATGGGTGGGGCCTGGAGGAAGGGGCGGGCAGGAGCATTTGGTTTTGTGCAATTAGAAATTGGCAGCACTGTTGTGGCTTCTTGGCCATGAAATTAACCTGGCTGATCTTCTCCCCCTCCCACCAGCCTGGGCTGGCTTCTCCCACAGACCTTCCCTGGATATTTCCCTCCCCTGATCGCTCAGCCCTGAGGGCCCACACAGTTTCCCTCTGCTGGACCAAAGAATCCTCTGTGACCTGTCCAGTGAGGCAGGTCCCTGGGAGGCAGCTGAAGTAGCTGAGAACTAACCGTGTGATTGCAGCCTGCGTCCCTCCCCTCTCCGTGCCTGGCACTAATGCATGCCTGGCCCAGTGGCTGCAACAGAGCAAGGCCCCCATCACTGTGAGGCTCTGTGATAGAGCCGAGGCAGGCGGGAGGTGCGGGGAGACTGTCACACACCCCACATACGGGGTGTCAGATGAGGAGCTGTGTCCCGGGCACAGCTTCTGGCTGACCTAGAGGCCCCATGGGTGTCAGAACAGGGCTCGAAGAGCAGCCGTGTGATTCTGTGTCAGCAGAAACAACCAGGAGCCCGGTGGCACTTCACAGACTAACACATGGATTAGGGCACAAGCTTTGGTGAGACACAACTCACTGCCTCTGATGCTGCAGAGATAAGAGAGAAAAGGCAGGGGTGCAATAATGGGAGTGAGAGCTCAGTGCTATTCAATGGGGAGGGATGAGGAGGTGAGAGTCCCAGCAGGGAAATTCTCTCGCTATTTATCTTACAATCAAATAGGCCCCACCCAATAGTCTCTGGGGTGAGACTGAATCAAAGACATTTACTAGCCACTGCTGCCAGCTGCTGGCCATTGGCAGAAGCGGTAGGGAATGGAGCACTGAAATCTGACAGGCCCCTACCACAGCCCCTGGGCGGTCACCGCATGGTATCCGGGAGTTCTGCTGAACCCACAAAAAGGCTGAGGAATGAGACCTGCTGCAGGAGACATGACCCATCCCCATGAAACAGCCCTGTCCTCTCTGGGCTACCGTGAGAAGCTTTAGTTCAGTGACTGCATTTCTCCTTGTGCTCGTTAGCAGCTGTAACTGCAAGATGCTGGGACTGGGAGCTGGTTATGCAACCAGAGGCCAAGGTCTGAGGCCACAGGCAGAGGAAAACCCTGCTCTGCTCAGCCCTGCCCCGCCCCCCACAGACCTGGGTGCAAAACGTGGACTTGGAGAAAGCCAGGATAAGCTGGCGATGGTTGGGACTGCGAGAGCAGTGGCACCATGGCCTGGATGACAGTGGTGAACTCCTTGGCTGGGCATTCCCGAGCGGCAGCTGCTGGATTTCACTTTTACAGGCGGTCAAGATGCTCCCACAGCCCCAGAAACTGGGGCTTGAAGGAAACTACAAAACATGGAGACTCACGACCAACTTGTGAGAGTTGGTGGTGCTGCGGAGCCCCCTGACAAACTAACTTCTCTCCTAGCCCCAAGGCAGAAGGGGGAAGCCCAGAGGCTCAGTCAGGGTGACACGTCCCTTCCCCCTGCATGCTGCCCACATCCCATGCTGTGAGGGTTTGTGGAGCAGCCACTGCCCTGCTGAGGCTGATGTAGCCACAGGAAACAGTGATTCCTTGTTGTTGAAAATATGGGGGAGAGACTGACAAAGTTGTGTTGGCACCTAATTCGCTTGAGCCTGTGTCTACCTGCTTGTGTCTGACAGGGTTCAGGTGGCTGAATTCTGGACCAATTCTGGTCATGGGCCAAAAATAGAGGAGGAGGAGTAAAGAATTACAGGCAGAGAGAACAGAGAAGTTTGCAAATGAGCTGCAGGTTTGGGCAGAGGAACAGGCAAGCTGTTCCCAACAGCCTTAGAAATGTCAGCAACATCACATCCGGACTCCCTGAGCTTGCTGGAGAACTAGTTGGACTCTTGGATGTATATGGAGAAATCCCACCCTGTCATTCAAGGCACAGTGTGGGTCAGTATTTAACATGAGCCGTGAGAACCAGTGCTGGGTGGGTGATGGAGTTAAATGGATGATTAAAAAAACAAGTATGGACCAACATTCCCCAATGTGTGGAATACACTTAGTGGTGCACACCTGCACATGCCTTGGTGCACATAACAAATACCGTCTGTGGGCATTGTGGGAGCTCTGATAATCAGCTGGGCAGCATTTGAATCTCTCCTGGGTGGCCACCCAAGTGCTCAGCTTACAAGGAACACTAGTATGGACCAATCTGACAGTGGCTCACCTCCTAGTCAGCCCTGGGCTGGAGCAGCTCCCCACTTGCAATGTCGTGGCCCGGCCCAAGCAGCCCACATCCATGGCAGGCTCGAACTGCCCTTTCAGAGCAGCCTGCAACACAGAGGGGCCAGCCAGGATGCAGCTGCCCCACCCCCCCTTGGAATTCACACCACCGGCAAGGGTTGCTGCAGCTTGGCCAGGCCCACCATGTCACACCTTGGGAAGGTGGCTGCTCTGGGCCGGTTGGTTTGGCGGTTGGCATCAAGTGGGATGCCCCAAGGGTTGGTTCTAGGGCCAGTTTTGTTCAACATCTTTATTAATGACCTGGATGAGGGGACGGACTGCACCCTCAGCAAGTTTGCGGATGACACTATGCTGGAGGGCAGGGTTAGGGTCCACAGTGACCTAGACGCATTGGAGGATTAGGCTAAAAGAAATCTGATGCAGTTCATCAAGCACAAGTGCAGAGCCCTGCACTTGGGACATAAGAATCCCAAGCACTTCTATAGGCTGAGGACCGACTAGCTAAGCAGCAGTTCAGCAGAAAAGGACCTGAGAGTTATAGTGGATGAAAAGCTGGATATGAATCAACAGTGCACCCTTGTAGCCAAGAAGGCAAATGGAATATTAAGGAGCATTAGGAGGAGTATTGCCAGCAGATCTAGAGAAGTGAGGATTCCCCTTTATTCGGCATTGGTGAGACCACATCTGGAGTATTGTGTCCAATTCCAGGCCCCTGATTATGGAAAGGATGTGGACACATTGCAGAGAGTCCAGCAGAGGTCAACTAAAAATATTAGGGGCTGGAGCACGTGACCTACGAGGAGAGGCTGAGGGATTTGGGCTTATTTAGTCTGCAGAAGAGAAGTGTGAGGCGGGATTTGATAGCAGCCTTCAACTTCCTGAAGGGGAGGTTCCAGGAAAGATGGAGCGAGGCTGTTCTCAGTAGTGACGAATGGCAGAACAAGGAGCAATGGTCCAAGGAATGGTCTCACGTTACAATGGGGGAGGTCTAGGTTGGATAGTTGGAAAAACTATTTTATTGGGGGGGGGGGGAAGGAGCACTGGAATGGGTTATCTAGGGAAGTGATGGAATCTCCATCCCTAGAGGTTTTTAAGTCCCGGCTTGACAAATCCCTGGCTGGGATGATTTAATTGGGATTGGTCCTGCTTTGGGCCGGGGGGTTGGACTCAATGACTCTGGAGGTCTCTTTCAGCCCTAGGATTCTATGATTCTATTATTCTAATTGCTAGAGACCTGGCAAGACACAGCACTGACTGCAGCTCTCAGTGGGACCCACTTGGCTGATGAGGGACAATGAAAAAGAGGATATGGGTGTTGACAGATGGCTTCTGTCTCTTTGCAAATGGCTTTACTTTCCTACAATTCCATGGAATTGGCTTTGCCATCTGTGATGGTGCCCTTGGGGGGGTGACCCCGATGTCCCAAGTCCGGCCCTGTCCCCTTAAGTCCGGCCGACCAGCTCCTCCTCAGCTGGTGGCGTAACTCACTTGTCAGGCGTCTCGCTGCGGTTTGCCTCCACCAGAGACGGAGGAGAGAGGGGGGCCCGGGCCCGCCCTCACTCGCGGGCCCCAGCCCAGGGCCCTAAGGACTTGGACCACGCTGCGGTCCCAGTCCGGCTAACGGGGTTGTAACCCTAAACGCGTCAGCCCATGGGCTTGGTTTGCCGCCCTGCCCTGGGCTACTTCCTCTCTCCCCCTTGCCGTCCTTCCCTTTTCCTCCACCTCTCTGTCAGGGTGGTCCCTCCAGCCTTACCACTCGCTTCCTGCTGAGTCTCCCCAGGCGCCTTCCGCCCTTCTCCCCCCGCGCTCTGCGCCTCTCCCCTCTGCTCCGTCCGGGCGGCTTTTAAATCTCCCGCCGCCCCGGACGTCAGGCCGGACGTCGCCCTGATGTCATTGGCCTACCCCTGACTCCACGCCATCTTGCCGCGGGGCCGACTCCTCCCCCTGTCCGCAGCCGCACCGGTGCTCTCCCAGCCGTGCCGCGGCTGGGGAGCAGCTGGCACACCGCCGGTAAGCGTGCCCCGGCAGCGCCAACAGGGCGCTTACCTCCCGGGGTCCAGTGCGGGGCCTCGGCGCCCCGTCACACCATCAAACATAGGCTCGCCAGTCAGCTGTTGGAGCTCCCCGTGGGGAATCAATGAGTATCTCACGACTCTTCGGCTCCAGCTCTGGAACAACCAATATGCCTGTCGTGGCAAAATCTCCCAACCTGACACTATGCGTGCAGAGTTGGGGGGCCGGCTAGCAGAATAACCTTTTCCAAACCTGTCTCTAGGATTCCCAGAGACAAACTTATTCAATCTCAGTCCCCATGAGATCCAAAAAAACAAACAAACCAAGCCTGGTTCTTCGCTGTCACCACCCAAGTGATTCCAAGAAAAGCAGGGAAGAGATCACTTGGGAATCCCTTCCCTAAGGTAAAGCTCTCCCCGTGCCCCAATCTCCACTTTGCTTGGAGTTGGGAAAAATGGAGGGAATTCACGGACAACAATGGACTCTGCTCTCGTAACTAGACATTTAGTCCTAAGAACACAACCATCAACCAATACTGGTTAATTAAAATAAAAAGAAAACTCTTTTATTATCCAAACAAAACTACTGTTGCAAGCATAGTAAATTGGCTAGGTGGAAAATTGACACAATTTGATATATATACTCAGGTAAATATCCTGGGCTGTAATGCTTAGTTACAAAAGAGAAAAACAATTAGCCAGCTCAGACATAATTTCCAAACCCCCAAAGAAGGAAAACAATAAACCCTGATGGACTATCTAAACTTTTTCCTAATTACTAGGGCTGTCAATTAACGCGCATTAATGCCTGTGATTAACTCACGTTAAAAAAATTAATGCAGGGCAGAATTAACGTGTTAATCACAGGCATTTCCACGCAGTGCTGACCCTTTGAAATGCTGCTGTGGTGTTTCAAAGGGGCAACGTGAATGGAGCCTGGGATCAGCTGTGGGGTGCTGCCGCTTTGAAATGCCGTGGTGGTGTTTCAAAGGGGCAGTGCTCCACGGAACTTGGGGTCAGCTAGAGTTTTATTATTAGCATCATGATTAATTGCACAATTAATCACGATTAATTTTTTTAATCGAACAATTAATCATAATTAATTTTTTAAATCATTTGACAGCCCTACCACTTACACATTTCAAGAAGTCCATTCTTGGAGAGAGAAAGCGTCTCCCATCTCTCTCAATACCTGGGAGAAACTACTCTGATCTCAGAAAAAAAAAAAAAAGACAGAGAAAAACCCCTCTTTTCAAGTTTGAAATTCCTACCTCCATTGTTATTGGCTGATTGCCTGAACCCCCCCCAAGCCAACACCTTTGCTAGGTACCTGAGTTAACCCCTTAGTCACCAGGTGCTAGTCAGCACTCCTTCTGATCATGACAATGCCACAGTCATCAGTGCACATGCCCCAAGACTTGATAATGAGTAAGGCAACAAGGAGCAGTTTAATAAACACTTGGGCTGTGTCTACACTGGGCCACTTATTCCGGAAAATCAGCTGCTTTTCCGGAATAAGCTGCGAGCTGTCTACACTGGCCCCTTGAATTTCTGGAAAAGCACTGACGATCTACTGTAAGAAATCAGCTGCTTTTCCGAAAAACTATGCTGCTCCCGCTGGCAAAAGTCCTTTTCCGGAAAACTGTTCGGAAAAGGGCCAGTGTAGACAGCACAGTAGTCTTTTCTCAAAAAAGCCCGATTGCGAAAATGGCGATCGGGCTTTTTCCGAAAGGCGTCTACATTGGCCACGGATGCTTTTCCGAAAAAGGGCTTTTCCGGAAAAGCATCCTGCCAATGTAGACGCTCTTTTTCCAGAAATACTTATAACGGAAAACTGTTCCGTTTTAAGCATTTCCGGAAATTCATGCCAGTGTAGACGTAGCCTTGATGTGAACACTGCACCCACACCTAGGGCAGGCACATTCATCCTCCTGGAGATTTCAATGCCAGAGTCGGACAGGGCTCCTCACTCTTGTGAAAGTAGAAAGAATTATACTGTAAGAGAAAGATGAATTATGCTGTAATAATTGAATAAGTTGAAGGAATACTGTTTGTCTCTGAACAGGAAGGAGAAAAGTATGTTAATGTTGTTTGTAGGTATGCAGATCAGAGTGCTAGCCAGGTGGGCCTGGAATAATAGGAAAAGGAACATTAGGTGTTAGGCAGAAAGCAATTGAGATAACCAGGGAGATATGGACAGGAGATTGCTGTGTGCTTGATGTGGAAATGAAGATACTTGACTAGCCTCATACTAATCATGTGAAGTTTTGCCTCTCTTTTAATCTTGTTAACTTGGCTTTCTTTTGACTGTATAAATCAAGGAGTTTGAACCTTGTATGGTACTCACATTTTCAGGGTGCATTAGCAGAGCGGCTTTGCTAATAAACAGAGCGGTCTGACAAATCTGTGAGTCCCCTCTGACTTTGACACTCTGGAAGGGCATGATGGGCAAAGAACGGGTGGGAAATGTCTAGCCCAGTGTTATTCTCCTCCACAACAGCGTGAAGCATGGCCAGCTCCTCACAAACACCGTTGTCAGGCAGAGTAACAAACTGGACCAAGGATGCCTCAGCTGATCTTCAAACACTGGCATGTCCTTGGCCATGTTATAGTCAGAGCTTCAGACTATGCTGACATCTGTATGATATGAACCATGAGAGGTACAGATCACTGCTGAACAGACTGTCAATTGGTAGGATCAATCATGCACCTACAGCTCGCTCCATCACCCTGCAAATAGCCCAAGCCTAAGCGAAAGCAGTGTAACCTCTAAGCATGTCAAGGTCAAGCCAGCAGTGAGATGTTCCAGCAACGCCAGTCTGAGTAACTCTGACTTGCCCAGCACCAGCACTCTTGAACGTCAACGATGTTATCAACATAGAAATACCATTCACAGTGCATGTGTGGAAACTATAGGAAGGGAAGACAAGAAAGCGCATACTCCTCCCCTGCCCACAACAGTGCACGCATTCTTGTCTTCTCTTCTTTCCTCGTGCTCTGTGGGGTGGGGGGTGATGTTTAAGATGGTGGCACAGGATCTGGAGCAGCTGGAATTTTTAAAGGAGACGCATGTGTGCTTCTTCTAGCACTGCCCACAGAGCCTGCCCCAGAGATCCTCATCCCTGGAGATGCCCAGGTACCGGCCGAGCTGCCCCTGCCCCCTCTCCCCTGACCAGACCCCCACCAGCACCCTGCTCCTGCCCCCTCTCCCCTGGCCAGACCCCCACCAGCACCCTGCTGCTGATCCCTGGCCAGACACCCACTAGCACCCTGCTCCAGCTCCCTCCCCCTGGCCAGACTTCCACCAGCACCCTGGCCCCAGACCAGAACCCCACCAGCACCCTGCTGCTGCTCCCTGGCCAGAACCCCACCAGCACCCTGCTGCTGCTCCCTAGCCAGACACCCACCAGCACCCTGCTGCCCCCTTCCCCCCCACTCCTGGCCAGACACCTACCCCCAGCTTGCTCCTGTATCTTACTTCCCACCCAGATTCTGCACCCCCGTCCCTATCCCACTCACTGGCAGCCCTATCCTGCACACTGGATCCCTAATTTTGGCCCCACCTCAGAGCACAGAGGGGCCCACAAAATCCACTAAACCTGAAACCCCAGAACAGTTAATCCGGCCTGAGGCCTTGAACCTCAGTCCTACCCACCCTCCCCCTCCTCCCATGGGGCTGGACTGCCAAGGGAGCGAGGTGTCTCAGTTGGGACCACATCAGTGAGGCTTGGGGTTTTTTGGAGGGGTTGGTTTTTTTGCATCTCACTCCCCAACTGATTTTTCTGTGGGACAGTGGCTCCGCCCCAAAAAAGGTTCCCGGCCCCTCCCGTAAATAAAGACAATGCTGAAACGTTTTGTGTTTGACATCAATTTTATATAAAATATGAAGCCTGGCCAACAAGCCCCCAATTAGGACCAAGCCTGCCTCTGGCAGCAGCATCATAACACTCCTGCACCCCCACAGACCCCAACCCTGAGCCCATCATACACCTGAACCCCCTGCTCTGAGCCCCTCACATCCTCAAACTCCTGCACCCCCACATCACCTAGTCTTCTGTCACAACACTCCTGCACCATCCACACGCTGCAAACCTGTGCCCCGAGCCCATCATACTCACAACCCCCCTGCCCTGAGCCCCTCATACACCTCAACCCAAACTCCTGCACCCCCACATCCACAAGATTGTGGCTTACTCAGCACCCCAACCTTCCACCTGACCCCAACACTCTTCACACTGGAGCCCCCTCCCTGAGCCAGCAGCACCTTCTCCACCTCCTCCTGCACCTAAATTCCCTCAAAGAGCTTGCATACCTGCATAATACCCGTTCGCTCCCGAGACCTCACCTGTTGGGATGCTTGCCTAGAATGCCCGCAAGTGTCCTGTAGAAGGAGACGGCAGAAGCAGGCAAAAACCTTACCACCTGGCATCTTCCTCCTCGATCCAAGTATGTGCTGAGCAGGACACTGTGTTGCAGAGAAACCAGCCGCCCTGACAAATGACAGCCCTGTTTCTCCCACAGCCGAGGCTGCTCGTCGGGAACCTCAACACGGCCTCTCTGTCTAAGCAAACCGGGCTTTCCTACCTGGAACCAGGTGCGCAGTAAGGCAAGAGATTTCCAAACCAGACAGGTCACCATGCAATTCCAGTTCATAGCATCTGGAAATAGAATTGTTGGGGAAAGGGACATCAGCACATGTCTAACAACAAGAATGCCATGGTATGGAGAAGTCAGTGGATGCAATATACCTTTACTTTAGCAAAGCTTTTGATACGGTCTCCCACGATATTCTTGCCAGTAAGGTAAGGGAGTATGGCTTGGATAAATTGAGTGTAAGATGGATAAAAAGCTGGCTAGTATGTCGGGTTCAACAGGTTGTGATCAACCTCTCGATGTCAGGTTGGCCATCGGTTTGTAGCGGAGTGCCCAAAGGATCGGTTCTAGGACCGGATTTGTTCAACATCTTTATTAATGATCTGGATGAGGGACTGGATTGTACCCTGAGCAAGTTTGCAGATGACACTAAGCTAGGGGGACAGGGAGATACACTGGAGGGCAGGGATAGGGACCAGAGTGACCTAGAGGATTGGGCCAAAAGAAATCTGATGAGGTTCAACAAGGACAAGTGTAGAGTCCTGCACTTGGGATGGAAGAATCTCAAGCATTGTTACAGGCTGGGGACTGAATGGCTAAGTAGCAGCTCTGCAGAAAAGGACCTGGGGATTACAGTGGAGGAGGAGCTGGATGTGTCAACAGTGTGCCCTTGTAGTCAAGAAGGCGAATGACATATTAGGTTGCATTAGGAGAAACATTGGCAGCAGATTTACAGAAGTGATTATTCCCCTTTATTTGGCTCTGGTGAGGCCACATTTGGAGTACTGCGTCCAGTTCTGGGCCCCCCAGTATAGAAAGGATTCCAGCAGAGGGCAACCAAAATAATTAGGGGTCTGGAGCACATGACCTATGAGGAGGGGCTGAGGGATTTGTGTTTGTTTAGTCTGCAGAAGAGAAGAGTGAGGGGGGATTTGATAGCAGCCTTCAACTTCCTGAAAGGAGGTTCGACAGAGGATGGAGACAGGCTGTTCACAGTAGAGACCGATGGCAGAACGAGAAGCAATTGTCTCATGTTACAGTGGGAGAGGTCTAGGTTGGATATTAGGAGTAACTATTTCACTATGAGGGTGCTGAAGCACTGGAATGGGTTACCTAGGGAGGTGGTGGAATCTCCATCCGTAGAGGTTTTTAAGTCTCGGCTTGACAAAGCCCTGGTTGGGTTGATTTAATTGGGACTGGTCCTGCTTTGGGAATGGGGCTGGACTTGATGACCTCCTGAGGTCTCTTCCAGCTCTATGATTCTATTACTGTAGTACCCAGGCACTGTCTTTCAAAATCAGAGTTATGATAGTTCTTTGAGAGAACTAGTCCGTATCTGTCACGCCCCAAGGATCCCAGAGACACTGAAATTTTAGATGCAATGGCGCTAATTCAGTGAAACACTTAAATACCTCCTCTAAAAGGTGTGTTATGTTTATGCCTTACAGTTTATTAAACAAAAGAATAAAGTATTGTTTAAAATATATACAAAGCTTATTTTGTCTTTAAAACATTCTTTTATTCTAACATGTAAAATTGCTCTAAATATGATAAAATAGACAAGTTGTCCCAGTGTTCCCCATAAAATAAATGTTTAAAAGGCCCTCAAGTTAAAAGTATGCACTTCCAAAATAAGATCAGTGTGTGGGACATAAACCAGAAAGGAGATATGGAAACCTAAAAACATTTAAGATAACAACTGGTCTGGTAGCACTTGATAGACTAACAAAACATGTAGATGGTATCATGAGCTTTTCCACTAAAGCTCGTGATACCAGCTACGTTTTGTTAGTCTATCAAAGTGCTACCAGACCATTTGTTGTTTTTACCGTAACAGACTAACTCAGCTACCCCCTGAAGCTTCTGAACATTTAAGATGAAAGGTAAAGAGTTATTTACTATTCTCCTGTTGCCAAAGCATCTTAAGACTCCTAAACCATCTAAAATCATCCCATACGAGTCTCTAAACCGCACATCCCACTTTGACAGCTGTGTGCGTCTCAGACTCCCCCACCGAAATAAAACTTAGCCACCTTGCAAAGTCACTTCCACGTGAAAACAGTAAGAAGGGCGGCGTGCCTGTCCTCGCGTTTGTGGAAAGAGCAACCCCTCAGTGTAAGAACACCACAAGGACATAACATGCAGCACGCACTCTGGCAGCTGGTACTGCTCTCCAGACTCCCACAGGCTGCAGGAATGCTGGGGGGGGACGGGGGGACGACTGATTACACGATTAATTCTGGGCCTGTCGGTTCATATTAAACTACACGCCCCCCCCCATACATGCTGCTGCTGCCTGTGGGGCTGAGGGACCCAGGCTGGTGGGGGGAGGGGTATCAGGCGGGGGGACTGAGGGGCTCCAGGCTGCCGGGGGCGGGCTGTGGCCGGGACGTGCCAAGAAGAAACTCACCGGCGCAGATAGCACTGTGGAAACTACAACTCCTAGGACGCGTCTGGCCCACTGACGTCATTTCCTCTTTCACCCACTTCCGTTTCCGTCTCACTTTGCAAACAGAAGCTTTGGCAAAAGCCTCCCCCGCCCAATCAGGAAGCGCCAGACCCCGCATTGGCCGCTGGGACAGCAGGCGCCGGACCCTGCCCTGCTCACGTGTCGCTGGCCCCGCAGGGGCTGATAGGAGTTGGAGGCCGGCTCCCTCCGCCCTTCTGAGCGCCACTCCCGTCCCGAGCCTTTTGCGGCTGGAGCTGGGGGGGCGCCCGGTCACTGTGCAGCTCAGGGGGCGGGGCAATGGCTGGGTGGTAGGGGCCGGGGGAGGTTCCTGCGGGTGTCTGGGGGGCTCCGGGCAGTTTGGTGTTACCGGCTGGGTCGAAGCGCAGTCTGAGTCCTGCTTGGGGCCATGGGCGGGAGGGGGAGGAGCTGTCACGTGAGGCCTGGGGGGGACGGGGGGAGATCAGGGGCTGGATCCGGAGGAGGGAGTGGGCAATGAAACGATTTCAGAGGAGGAAACTGAGGCACAGGTGCCAGCCAGGAAAAGCAAAGTTGGTGGGGAGTTCAGTGACCATATGCCCCCTTTTTCCAGGCCAGTCCTGGATTTAAGGGTTCTGTCCCGGTATCCCGCTAAAGCCAGTAAATGTCCCGGAAAACCTGTTGGCTGTGTCTAGACTGGCAAGTTTTTCCGCAAAAGCAGAAAGTTCCGGAAAAACTTGCCAGCTGTCTACACTGGCCGCTTGAAATTGCGCAAGAGCATTGACTTTGTAATGTACAAAGCAAATACAATGATGCTCCCGTTCGGGCAAAAGCCCTCTTGCGCAAATGCTTTTGCGCAAGAGGGCCAGTGTAGACAACCCAGAATTGTTTTGTGCAAAAAAGCCCCGATGGCTAAAATGGCGATCGGGGCTTTCTTGCGCAAAAGCGCCTCTAGATTGGCACAGACGCTCTTCCGCAAAAAGTGCTTTTGCGCAAAAGCGTCCATGCCAATCTAGACGCTCTTTTCCGCAAATGCTTTTAACGGAAAAACTTTTCTGTTAAAAGCATTTGCAGAAAATCATGCCAGTCTAGACACAGCCTTTGGGATCCGGCTACAAACAGCACCGCCATTTCCCCCCGCTCTCTGGGACACCCTCGCAGACACCTAGCGCAGCGTAGTGCAGCAGCAACGCCCCGCCTCCAGCCAGCATGTAAGCGGCTCCCTTACTGCTTTGTATGGGCACCCAGGGCCGCTGCCAGTGGCGCGCAGTGTCCAGAGCATCAAGCTCCCCTGCAGCACGTGCCGCTGTTCGGCACGCCTCCCCTCCCCCAAGTGGCCCTTCCCTCCCGCTGCGGGACTGCCAGTCCTGCTACGCCGCTGCCTCCATCCCCAGGCGGCTGCCGCTGCTGGAGGGGGAGGGGGATAAACCCGGCAAGGCGCTCCTGCGAGCTGCCGCCGGAGTCCCGGCAGAGACAGTGCAGAGCCCGGCTGTGGTGCTGCAGAGTGGTGCGCTCTCTGCACGGCCCTTTCTCCCCCCGCCCCTTCCCACCTAGATGGGGGAGCACGGACCCCCTTACACAGCCGTGCTCCACGTGGTGGGTCTGGGATGGTGGGGGCTTCTGCCCCCGTGCTCCTGCTAATGGGAGCCAAAGCTGGTGCGGGGACTTTAGTAAAATTAGCACCGCACGGCCCAGCTCCAGACCCGGCAAGTGGTCCTGCCCCGGAAGTAGCTGGGGCTGGGGCTGCGGGGACTTCTGGGGCCCGACCACAGACTCCAGCCCCGCAAACTGGAAGGCAGAAAGTGGGGGAGGGAAAGGGGGGAAAATGGGGGAAAGGGCTTGTGCTGAGGGGAGGGAGGCAGGGCAGGAGAAGAAAGGGGAAGGCACCAAGGGGCAGGGTGGAGGAGAGACATGCCAGGGGGCCAAGTGGAGACAATGAGGAAAAGGACAGGAGGCGGGAGGGGAGGTGTCAGTGAGGGTGGGAGGATCGAGGGGGACAGGGTGATGCTGGGAGAGGAGAGGAGAGGGGAAGGGCATTGGGGGCAAGATGGGGGTGGTGGAAGTGCTGGGAGAAGGCTTGAAAGGAGGGGTGGGCATGAGGAAGGTGGGGATGGAGCAAGTCGTGTGAGGGCACAGAGGGGCATGAGGGGAACTGGGGCTAGAGGGTGGTGCGGGGGTGGGCATCAAGGAAAAAGAGGGCAGGGGCAGTGAGGGAAGGTGGAGGCACCAGGAGGGTGCAGGAGTAAGGGCAGGTGCAGGTGCCAGGGGATTCTGAGGGTGAAGCAGAAGGGCATACACCTGCAGGGGAGGGACCAGAGAGAGGCAGGGCATGTGTGTAGAGGGAGGTGTTAGGAGAGGGGATGAGGAGGGGTAGCTCACATGATCAGAGTGGGGGCTACTGGAGGAGTGGGCACAGGGGGGGAGAGAACGGCTGGTGCAGGGGGGCAGGTCCCACGAGGGCTGAGGGCAGTGAGAAGGGCAGGAGTCAGGACAGCAGAGGCGGGTGAGGAGTTGGGGGACAGCAAGCACCAGGGGAGCTGATGGAATAAGGGGAGGAGACATGGCAGCAGAAGGAAAAGGTAGAGGTTTATAAGATATTTCTTAATAATTTGGGTGCCACAGTGGCACATCCAAACAAGCCACATGAACTCAGTACTGGTGCACAACACAAAATTCATTCTGCTCATGGGAGGAAACTCTTAAGAGGGAACACTTCCCCCAGTCTCTCCACCCCTCCTCCCCAAGTTAATGTGACACACATTGGATTAATGCAATTGCAGGATACTTGCATGGGGAGGGGGGGGGGCACACTCATCCCTATTGGTAGGAGGATGGTGGGAAAAGTTCTTAGAGGGGGTCACATCACACCTTTTACTTCTGATCATGTGTCCATCTTGACCCCGAGAATGTTACCTCCAGAGGCACGGCTAATGGGGGTCAGAGGCGTGGTTAACAGGGGTCAGGGGCATGGTTAACAGGCGTCAGGGTGTGTGGCTAATGTGTCGCTAATTTTGGTTCAGAAAATATGGTCACCATAGTGGGGGGAGGGTCTAAGGTAGGCATGTTAAATGTCAGGTAATTAAGTAGTCAATTGACCTCATGAATTCTCATTGGTTCTACAGTCCCGGGGGCGGGGCCCGCAGCCAGTGTGCTCCAGCCCTGGGGGAGTCCCCTGCCACCCTGTGCTGCTGCTGCATCAGAGGCAGCAACATGGGGTGCCAAGCAGGAGTTGGTCCATGAGGGGAGCCAGAAACCAGCTCCGCTCACAGACCAGCTCCCTGTCACCCGCACTGCTGCCTCTGATATGGAGGCAGCAGCGCAGGGTGGCAACAGCCCCTGTCCAGGAAGGAGGGAGGGTCTGAGCTCACAGACCCAGCCCGAGCCAGAACAGAACTGGGCTGCCTGCCTGCCTGCCTGCCCTCCAATACACTTTCAATGCAGAGTTGCAGCAGGGGTAGGGACTGAGCCCGGCTGCGGCGAGTCTGCTAAGATATTTACTTGGGCGTGGGGGAGAATGCATGTCGTCTATAGCATTAACCTATAAGCTTTTGCTTATCTACCTGGGATGGGTCATGCATCCCCCTCACCGTGAGGTTGGCTGCTCCCAGTGGCAGCACAGCTCAGGGATGCTCTCCCTGTGATTCTGTTCTCCTGGCAGATAGCGATTCCCACCCTTCCTTGATAGCTAGAAATGTCTGGCTCCTAACTCTATACTGGGACCTTAATCTGGGAAGGCTGATAATTTACATTTCTCACCCTGCTCCACATACATCTTTTTCTCCTTGATTCAGCCTACTGCTTAGTACCTGGCCCCTGCTGTGAGATCTCTGTAGAGAGATGAGGCTAAAGAGCATCTGCAGAGATCCTAGATCTCCCCTTCAGGAGGGTACATGTGCTTACCAGTGAAGGGAAAAGGGAGTAACCAGCCCCCTTTCCCCGGCTGCGTCTAGACTGGCATGATTTTGCGCAAATACTTTTAACGGAAAAGTTTTTCCGTTAAAAGTATTTAAGAGAGTGTCTACACTGGCACGGATGCTTTTGCGCAAAAGCACATATTTTGCGCAAAAGCATCCGTGCCAGTGTAGACGCTCTCTTGTGCAAGAAAGCTCCGATGGCCATCGGGCTTTCTTGCGCAAGAAATTAACATTGCTGTCTACACTGGTCCTCTTGCGCAAGAATACTTGCACAAGAGGGCTTATCCCTGAGCGGGAGCATCAGAGTATTTGCACAAGAAGCACTGATTTTGTACAGTACAAGGTCAGTGTTCTTGCACAAATACTCGCGGCCAGTGTAGACAGGCGGCAAGATTTTGCGCAAAAATCTTGCCAGTCTGGACGCAGCCCCCATGTTTAGCATCTCTGATTTAAAAGAACCTGCTGTGACGGTACAAATGGAAAAACAGATCTCTCTGTCCATTATTACCAGGCTCAGAGGGGCAGCTGCATTTGTTTGTATCTCCAGAAACAAGGAGTCCTGTGGCCCCTTAAAGACAGATTAATTTGGGCTCAAGCTTTTGTGGGTAATAACCACTTTGTCAGATACACTTCATCATCTACCTGGAGGTTTTCCTGGCTGCTCCTATTGGCTGAAATCATGGCCAATGGGCACAGCACCTGGGAGAAGTGTTAAGCCAGGTAAGAACCCCCTCATGCCCAGACCCTTCCCCCTCACCAGATACCCTACTCTCAGCAGTCCTGCACCTTCCCTGCATGCCAGACACCCTACTCCCAGTCCACTGCTGCACCCTCCCTCCCTTGCAGACCTCCCAAACTCAGCCTTCTCCTGCACCCTCCTCCTCTCTTGCACCCAAACCCCCACCACAGCTCCTGCACCCCATCTGTATCCCACTCCCTAGCAGCCCCCTCCCACACATTGAACCCTTCATTTTTGGCCCCAGCCCAGATCTTAGGAGGTCTCTCAAAATCTACTAACCCTGATACCCCAGAAGAGTTAATCTGGACTGTAGGAAGCTGTAAACCTTGGTCCTCCCTGCCCCCCCTTTCCCCAATAAGGCAGGAGTACCAGGGGAGTGAGGGGCCTCAGTTGGGGACCCCATCAATGAGGGCTGGGGTTTGTTTTAGGGGGGCTGCCTCTTTCTTTGTGTGGCTCAACTGATTGGTCTGTGAATTAGTGGTGCCCCACCCCAAAGAGGTTCCCCACCCCTCCCAGCAATAAAGACAATGTTGAAACCTTTTGTTTTGAATGTAAAACTAATATTTTTATTTACAATGAATTTTGTAAACTAACATGATAAAATTAAAGTGTTTATCTGTTTATTTTTTTTACCAGTTATATATTCTCCCTTATATGTTATGTTATAGCTGTGTATTTAAGTTTTTATGCTCCAGTACCATCATATGAATAATTTAGTATAAGGTATTTAGAGATAAGCCAAGGCATTGTTCAGGTGGCTGACTGGTAGTCCATGGAAAGGTTTTTGTTTGAGCAGGTAGGCTGTTCGCCAAAAGGTTTGAGAACCACTGCCTTAGAGTAAGGCTGCCACTGTGGTGAGTGTGATGTAGTGGGGGTGCTGTCTGTTCTGTAACCCAGGGTGCCCCTGCGTTGTGATGTGTGATTCCCACTGACTCACCCCCATGTGTATTGGCCCAGACACCTAGTCCCAGCTTGAGCAGTTAGCAAAACTCTTCCCACAGGGAGAGACAAAGGAAGGGAGGCAGAGACGGACACCTGGCTGGGGGGCAGGGTCTGGGAGCGAGGCAATGGCTGGCTGGGAAACATGAAGGGAACAGACTAAGCTGCGTGCTGAGGGGGTGATGGACCCCCTAACCCAAGGGGGTCTGAGGCATCCTGGCCTAAACTCCTGTAGCCATATCACATCTGTGCTGTATCCTGGAGAAGCAATAAACCCTCTCTATTCTATTGGCTGTTGGAGTCTGTTCTGGCTGCTATGGGGGTGCAGGATCGGGGGGAACCCTGACGCGCCATCACAGTGAGCAAGATACTGAAGAACAATTATATGTAGTTTAAATGGTCTGTAACATTCCATGGTGTGATTGTTCAGCCTCAACCAGGCTTCTTTCCCCCATATGGAGAAGTTTATGGATTACATCTTCCTCCCATTGAATCTCAGCCTGAATAACCCTTCAGAACACCTCGTGTGGCCTCATTCTGATAACATTACTATTAGGATAGTCAATTAACGCATGTTAACGCCATCAATTAACGCGTGATTAACACAGGGCAGACTTAACTCATTAAAAAAATTATCATTAATCGTTAATCACAGATTCCCAGAGGGTGAGAAACCAGCATGAGCTGCTCTGGAGACCAGTCTCTGGTAAGGCATAGTAATGCACAGGGCTCAACAAATAATACAATCTACTCGCCCGTGGCGAGTAGATTGTAACCCGGAAGAGCCGGGTTCGGGTGATCTGCGCATGCGCAGAACGATCTGCGCATGTGCAGATCACCGGACAGCGTGGCTAGCGAGCGGGGCTCGCCGTGGTTTGGCGAGCCCTGGTAATGCAAACTGCCACCAGAGGGCAAAGGGAAAAACAAAGCGGATCCAGTGGAGAAGTAAATAAGTAGTTAAGACCCTGATACTCCTTCTTCTCCCCTACCAGCTGACCATATTTTTAAAAATAAAACAGCCTGGGGGGGGCTCGCCCAAGCCATCCCCTCCTCCTCTTGCAGAACTCACCCAAGCCACCATCTCTTTGCCTCCTGGGTAGGGTTGCCAGGTGTCCGGTTTTCGCTCAGACTGTCCATTATTTAGGTCCCCCGTCCAGTAAAAAAAAAAAAAAATACCAGACACCTGAAATATCTGGTATTTCCTGTTTCCCTTGGATGGAAGTCCGTCAGGGACAATTTTCCCCTGCTGTGTCTGGCAGGGGCGGGGGAGTGAGGAGCCCAGGGCCATTGAAAGGTGCAGTGCCTTTTTGTTTTTTGCTTAACAACTTCGGTCTCCCCTTTTTTTTTCCCTCAACAGAATTTTTTCCTGGTGTTTTTTTTTGGGGGTGGGGGAAGCTATTTTTTTGTTAAACCATCTGGCAACCCTACCCAAAAGGGCACCTTAAAGGTGGGAGGTTCAGGCTGGGGAAGTCCGAGACAGGGCATGGTGCCCCCAGCCAGCCCCTTTCACCTGCTTGGTTATTCAATTACTTTTCTGTATGGTTGTGTGTGTCCCTATATGGTTAGGAGTTGAACAGGTGCCATATGAAGAAAGATTAAAAAGACTGGGACTTTCCAGCTTAGAAAAGAGGAGACTAAGGAGGGATATAATAGAGGTCTATAAAATCATGACAGGTATGGAGAAAGTGAGTAAGGAAAAGTTATTTACCTCTTCCCATCACATAAGAACTGGGGGTCAAATGAAATTAATAGGTAGCAGGTTTAAAACAAACAAAAGGAAGTTTGTCTTCATACAGCACACAGTCAACCTTTGGAACTCCTTGACGGAGGATGTTGTGAAGACCAGGACTTTAACAGGGTTCAAAAAAAGAACTAGATACATTCATGGAGGTTAGTTCTATCAATTCTTATTAGCCAGAATGGTGTCCCTAATCTCGGTTTGTCAGGGGCTGGAGATGAATGACAGGAGAGGGAACACTTGATTACCTGTTTTTGTTCACTCCCTCTGGGGCATCTGGCACTGGCCACTGTTGACAGACAGGATACTGGGCTAAATGGACCTTTGGTCTGACCCAGTCTGCCTGCTCATATGTTAGCTTCTGCTCCCCAACCAAACACTTACTTTGTTATGATAAGAGGAAGCTGTATACCAAAATTGGTAGTTCTAGCTCTCACTGTTTAGAAGTTCTTGAAGAAAGACACACTCACTTGCTCACAAACTTGCAGTAAGTACTGTCATTCAAATAGCAAATCTACTATATATTTGAGAGACTTTGTCTGCCCACTACTCCAGGTTACAGCCCAGAGACCCTAAGGCAGCAGCAACAAACAGGATTTGTTCTACTCCGTCTGGCAACTATTTCCCTAGGCCACTTCCCCAAGTGATCCCTCCTAGTACCTTCCCTGTGGTACCTGAGCAGCTTATCCTGCTCCTCCAACACATTCTATCTTGCAGCTCTCACCCAGACTCCTAACACTTTAGCTCCTTTGGGCCTCTGAACTAGCAGAAGAGGCACTCTTTTAAGCCAGTCACAACTGGCTCTTGATTGGACCCAGGTGTCTGATTAGCCTAACTCCCTTTCTCTGGTCGGCTCCTAATTAGCTCCAAGTGTTCTAACTGGCCTGATTGTCCAGACTGCTTCTGGAGAGTTCCTGCTGGTTCTAGGCCAGTCTCTGCCAGTTGACCCAGGGAAGAGACCTACTTAATCCAGGGCTCACATACCTCCCTTCCAGCACTCTTTTGTATCCTTCTGCCCTGACCCTGTCACACCCACGTTTTCACAGAGTACATTGGTCAGAAAGGGTACTTCTCCATGGTGCCTCCGGCGCTTGTAGATCACTGTGGCTATGTCTACACTCGCGGCTTCTTGCGCCAGAAATATGCAAATGAAGCTTAGCGTGGAATATCACCGAGCCCCATTTGCATACCTAATGAGCCACCATTTTTGCAGAAGAGGCTCTTGCGCCAGAAGGAGCTGTCTACACTGCCCCTTCTTGCGCAACAAAAACCCTCTTGCGCAATGCCGTTACGCCGATTACTTTTCAGGAAGAACAGCATTGCGCAGGAGAGTTTTTGTTGCGCACGAAGGGGCAGTGTAGACAGCTCCTTCTAGCGCAAGAGCCTCTTCTGCAAAAATGGCGGCTCATTAGGCATGCAAATGAGGCTTGGCGATATTCCCCGCTTAGCCTCATTTGCATATTTCTGGCGCAAGAAGCCGCGAGTGTAGACATAGCCTGTGAGTATTTTACAGACAAATGCAGCCCCAGCAGGGACTTTTGAACATTTCAAAGGTGGAACACTGCTACTGCGCCCCTGCCCCCTCCCATGGAGCTGGAGCTGGGGGGAAACTGGCTTTCGCCACCTTGCTGCCTCTTTCTGATACAGACTGCAAGGGGGAAAGTGACTAGTGTATTGACTATCCAATAAGCTTTTGCTTATCGGATAGTCGACTAGTCACTTACAATCCTAGTACAATGAAGGAACCAGATAATTGTTGATGACTCATCAACAAAGACACTGAACCATGGAAGAGCTTAGCCTTCCTGAGAGTGCTCCAGACAGCAGATCTTCATAGAATCATAGAATACTAGGACTGGAAGGGACCTCGAGAGGTCATTGAGTCCAGTCCCCTGCCCCCATGGCAGGACCAAATACTGTCTAGACCATCCCTGATAGACATTTATCTAACCTACTCTTAAATATCCCCAGAGATGGGGATTCCACAACCTCCCTGGGCAATTTATTCCAGTGTTTAACTACCCTGACAGTTAGGAACTTTTCCTAATGTCCAACCTAAACCTCTCTTGCTGCAGTTTAAGCCCATTGCTTCTCGTTCTATCCTCAGAGGCCAAGATGAACAAGTTTTCTCCCTCCTCCTTATGACACCCTTTTAGATACCTGAAAACGGCTATCATGTCCCCCCTCAGTCTTCTCTTTTCTAAACTAAACAAACCCAGTTCTTTCAGCCTTCCTTCATAGGTCATGTTCTCTACACCGTTAATCATTCTTGTTGCTCTTCTCTGGACCCTCTCCAATTTCTCCACATCTTTCTTGAAATGCGGTGCCCAGAACTGGACACAATGCTCCAACTGAGGCCTAACCAGCACAGAGTAGAGCGGAAGAATGACTTCTCGTGTCTTGCTCACACCACACCTGTTAATGCATCCCAGAATCATGTTTGCATTTTTTGCAACATCATCACACTGCTGACTCATATTCAGCTTGTGGTCCACTATAACCCCTAGATCCCTTTCTGCCATACTCCTTCCTAGACCGTCACTTCCCATTCTGTATGTGTGAAACTGATTGTTCCTTCCTAAGTGGAGTACTTTGCATTTGCCTTTATTAAACTTCATCCTGTTTACCTCAGACCATTTCTCCAATTTGTCCAGATCATTTTGAATTATGACCCTATCCTCCAGAGCAGTCGCAACCTCCCAGCTTGGTATCATCTGCAAACTTAATAAGCGATTTTCTATGCCAATATCTAAATCGTTGATGAAGATATTGAACAGAGTCGGTCCCAAAACAGACCCTCATGGAACCCCACTTGTTATACCTTTCCAGCAGGATTGTGAACCATTAATAACTACTCTGAGTATGGTTATCCAGCCAGTTATGCACCCACCTTATAGTAGCCCCATCTAAGTTGTATTTGCCTAGTTTATTGATAAGAATATCATGCGAGACCGTATCAAACACCTTACTAAAGTCTAGGTATACCACATCCACCGCTTCTCCCTTATCCACGAGACTCATTATCCTATCAAAGAAAGCTATCAGATTGGTTTGACATGATTTATTCTTTACAAATCCATGCTGGCTGTTCCCTATCACTTTGCCACCACCAAGTTGAGTAAAGTCTGCTATGATTCAGCAAGGCATGCAAGGTCATGTGACCAGCACACATGACACTGAACTGCATTTTGGTGCCTACGTTTTTCAGTAAACTTGGCTAGGAACTTAGCTTGAAACAAAGAGTTCCTGCCATATGGAGACTCTATATAAAATGAGAAATGGCATCATCTGTGGGCCTCACTCCCCACACAAGAAAACTTCTGGGAACATCTAAGGAACAAAGACTGAGCTGGGGGAACTGCTGGGCCCAAGCTAAAGGGATTTCTAGCTTGTGTATGGGAACTTGGACTGTATTATCAGTCAGGGTGAAAAACTGCCAATGCAAATCCTATCTATCTAGTACAGGGATCTCAATTACATGGAAGATTGTGATCTGTCAGCATCCACTCGGAAACCACATTTTGCCTCCAACATTTAGTGTTAAGCAGAAAAGAATGGCTTAGTTTATATAAGGCAGGGCCACACTCATGTTTACTATGTGAGAGGTTACCAATGGAACAGTCTGAGAACCACAGATCTAGTATATTAGACTTGGTTTGAATTGTTGATTTGTTAGGTAATATGCTTTAATCTGTTTGGGACTGGATGTATCTGAGATCTCCTTGGGATTGTCATTTGATGGGTTGAAAACATCACTGAGCTACCTCACTTTTGGTATGCTCCGACACCTGTCCTGATGAGACAGGCCCTTTGGCCTCCTCCAGCCCTGGCACAGAGTTAGGGTCACAGTCCACTACTTAGCTCTGGAAGTAAATCACAGCTCTCAGGTGCACAGCCCAAATGGGATCAAAACCCCAGATAAATCTGTCTGACACTATATAAAGTTTATACAGCAAGCTTATAACTTGTTTGCCCCCTTTATCCCTGAAAGAGAAATATGCAAAGCTGCTGTGTTCCCCCTAAGTAACAATTATTTATACGGGATTTATTAATAAACAATTTTATTAAGTCTAGAAAGTAGGATTTTAAGTGGTCGCAGGTAAAAGCAGACAGATCAAAGTAAGTTATTAAGCAAAATAAAACAAAATACACGAACTAAGCCAAATACACTAAGAAGCTTGATACAGGCAAATCCTTACACTAACAGTAGTTCTAATAATCTTTTTTCACAAGCGAGGCAGCCTCCCACTTTGGGTCTGATCCTTCCCCCATTCAGTCTTAGTTGTTTTCAGCAGACATCTTAGGTGTTAAGCAGGGGTCTCTGGGCACCTGGCATCACCAAATATTTGGCCTCCAGCCCATATATAGATTTTGCCCATTGTGGGAATCTTTTGTTTAAATTTCTTCACATTACCAGTGGAAGAGTAACAGATCCAAAATAAGTTCCAGCATCAGATAACCTAGCCACATATTTTGCCAGTACCAACTATAGTTCAGACTTACAGGAAATGTAAGAGTATTCACAGATCACTGTTTCCAATACCTGGCCATTGTGTTCCTTATCTACCACTAAAGTCTCTTGCTTAGCAGGTCTAGATTAGTAAATAGGATTTATACTTCATATGATACAAGCACACAAATAGAATATGCACATTCAGTAGATTACAAACTTTTCAGTGATGTTACATGATATATTTTGCATAAAATATTCTCCAGTTACGCATATTCATAAGCCTATTTTAATAAAATATGGGAGACATGACACTGCTATAATTTATAATAGCTTAAATATATCTTCTATAGTTAATAAACTTAACTGATTGTAAAGAGTGAAATGTCTGGGAAAATCTCAGTTCTGTTGCCTACCATTCCCACATTGAAAGGAAAGTGAACTATAGTAATGAGCTTGTGCTTTATAAATCCGTGCCGTACAAGATAGTATAAAATTGAGTTTATACTCCAGAGGGGTGCAAGGCTCAGGAGTTGGGAAACTGGCTATTATCTTGTTTGTCCTTGAGGGGCTTTAGGTAAAGCAACTCAGATAGCTCAATTGGATATGTGCTGCTACCTACTATCAATGTTGAGTGATAACAGGAAGTAGAGAGGCTGGCTGAGTCATCAGCAGAACAGCGTGAAGGCCAACCCATCTGGACTGTGAGGCTAGGTCTAGACTACAGTTCTTTGTTGGAAAAAGCTACGCGAATTATGCTCTGCAATTTGCATAGCTTTTTCCAATCGCTCTTCCGGAAAAGCCTCCTCTTTCGGAGGAGCCCTTATTCCTCATACAACGAGGTATACAGGGCTCCCCAAAGAGCTGCATTCTATGACAGGCACTGCTGTGCACTCCTGAGGAGAGACTGGCGGTATCCCGGAAAAACTCTGCTGCGTCCAGAGAATGCGTTTGCTCTTTTTTTTTGCGGAAGAGCAAACGCATTCTCTGGACGCAGCAGAGTTTTTCCGGTATACCACCAGTCTAGACATACCCTCAGGGTACACAGCAGGTGCACCAATTCCCAGAATGCAGGTTGGGGATGACAACTCATCACAACCACTGCTTCAGTTTAGACCTCAGGCCTCATCTTCTACTATAATAATATCATGCCAAAAATGCTCATGGCAATTAAGCAGCAAATTATGAACTTTTAAACGGTACTTCAAAAGACAGGTCTTGTACAAAAATTACTTCAAGAATGTGCAGGTTGTGCATACAGGGGTACAGTCTGTCACAAGCACCTGGTCATAATTGCCTTGGTAAACAAACACCTGCACCTTTTGCCTTATTCCTTCTTACATGGGCCTGGTCTACACCAGTGGTGTGCAACCTTTTTTTGATCTGCAACCCTTGCACTGCGGGGGCCGCCAACTGCTGGGCCCAGCCACCAGCCGGCTGTATCTAAGTGCCGCACCGCATGGCTGCACCTAACCCCCAGCCGGCCGGCCGGATCTAAGCGCTGCGACCCCTTGGGAAGACATCTGCGACCCTCTTGGGGGTCACGACCCACAGGTTGCGCACCACTGGTCTACGCTACAGGGGAAGGTTGAAGTAAGATATGCAACTCCAGCTATGTAAATCCCCATCCATACAGGGGGGTTTGACAGGAGCAAACACTTCTGTTGGCTTCCCTTACTCCTCATGAGGGGTGGAAGTACTGGCACCAACGGAGGTGCCCTTTGAGTTCAATCTAGCAGGTCTATACTACACCCACTAAATCAAACCCTGAAAGATCAACCATGGCAGCATCAATCTTCCATGTAGTGAAGACGTGCCCTTACTGTGGAATTCTCTCCTGGAGCATTTGAATTGAACAACACTGATTGTATCCAGTTATTTCAGTTTGTTGCAGAATTTGGGGCGTGTTGACCACTATTTCAGATGGGAGATTTAAAAACAGCAGTTCTCTCCTTGTTGCCTGAACTACACTTAAAGTTTCTCTCTCTCATCATGCAGGGTGCAGGGAAAAGCAAAAATAAATTAAGAAAAGACTATATGAGTAAATAATCATTTTCTCATCTCCAAAAGACAGGCCTTGTACAACCTAAGCTGTAGTCAGGCGAGTCAAACTAACATCTGGTTGTGGGACCGAATGGCCCTTAAAAGAAAAAAAACCCCACAATGCAGAGAAGCGTAAGATACATCCATCTAGTTTCATATAATTTAGAAATTCCAGAGCAAATGGATGAGTCAGAACCAAGACAAGGGATTCTCCCATGACAGTCTCTTCTGAAACCTGCTCCATTCATTACTATTGAGTTGTATTATTAAAAAAACTTCTAGCATCATTGTAATAGGTTGTAATAACCCTAAACCCCCCCCCCCCCACACACACACCCTTTTCATCTTCAGAGAATCCCACCTCAAATGGGAAAAATACCAGAAGAGGTTTTGCCAATAGTTAGAAAATGGGATATGAACTCCAGATTATACTGTATTTGAGACCCATTCAAACACCCCCTTCCAGTTCAGTGACACTATCTTCTCATGCCCTAAATTACCATGTTTTAGGATCAAGTAAAACAAAGTGTGATTCCCAAGAAGATGGCTGAGAACACTAAGTCATGTAACTCATTGAGAGGTGGATGTGTAGAAAGTGAGAACATAAATTCTACATGGTTTAAAGAAAGGAAACACTATTGGAGTAATTCAGAAGGTGGGAAACTCTCCGAGTCACCACTTCTTCAGGTATCACAGAGGTTGAAAAAAAAACAAAAAAACTGGTTCTCTCTCTAATCCTGCTCCTTTGTGTTATACAGAAATAAATTTAAATTAAGAAAAATGGTACTAAAATATTCAACAGAACCCAGTGCAATGTGAGACCAACTGGGGTATTAGACAGTCTCTCCATCTTGGGGGAACCTAGTGACCAAAAATTGATTTGCAGTGGGAGGAAAAGAATAGATGTGGTACTCTAAATTTGTTTACACTGGGAAAGCTTATGTCAGGTCCTCAGGAAATTTCCTAAAATATCCTGGCCACTATGCACAGGCTAAGTTTTTAAATAAAAAACTAGTTGTTACATCAAGATTACTAATGTAGCTAAATCCTAGTGGAATCAAGGGCCAAGTACATTTAACCTCCATATACCTACCAAGGTCACTCCGGCTTCACCTTGAGTTGACTGACATTCTTGTTTGAAGAAAACACACTTCCATGACATAGAACAAAGAAGTTCATAATAAAAACTCTGGGATTAAGAGGCTTTAAATTTCACTATGGGGAATTAGCAAAGAAAAACAACCTTTTCGCAGCTCTAGACAGGGTTTTTATGGTCTCTCTCTCTGGTACCCTTCTCTAATTATACATAAAGGCTGAGTTCTGATACAAGAACTTGCCACATTGATAATATTCATAGCAGTGGTCCCCAACGCGGTGCCCACAGGCGCCATGGTGCCCACCGGGGCATTTATGTATGCCTGCCTAGTGACCAGGGCCGGCCCGAGCCATTCTTGCGCCCCGAGCGCGGCGCATACACGGCTCCCACCCCGGCCGTGCGGCGCATGCGCGGCCCCCGCCCCCCCAGCAGCCCCAAAAGGTTGGGGACCACTGATTCATAGGCTCACTCTCCTGTGTGGATTCTCTGATGTCTCATAAGTTTTGAGCTCTGAGAAAATGTTTTGCTGCACTCACAGCATTCATAGATTTTCTCCCCTGTGTGGATTCTCTGATGGTTAGTAAGGGTTGAACGATGAGCAAAGGTTTTCCCACACTCACAGCATTCATAGGGTTTCTCCCCTGTGTGGATCTTCTGATGTGTAATAAGGTTTGAACTCTGAGCAAAGGTTTTCCCACACTCACAGCATTCATAGGGTTTCTCTCCTGTGTGGATTCTTTGATGCTGAATAAGGGATAAGCTGTGAGGGAAAGACTTCCCACAATCACCGCATTTATAGGGTTTCTCCCCTGTGTGGATTCTCTGATGGCTAATAAGGGCTGAATGATCAGTGAAGGATTTTCCACACTCACAGCATTCATAGGGTTTTTCCCCTGTGTGGATCCTGTGATGCTTAATAAGGCCTGAGCTGTGAGAGAACGTTTTCCCACATTCACAGCATTCATATGGTTTCTCCCCTGTGTGGATCCTTTGGTGTCTAGTAAGGGTTGAGTGATGAGCGAAGGTTTTCCGGCATTCACAGCACTCATAAGGTTTCTCCCCAGTGTGGATTCTCTGGTGGCTAATAAGGTTTGCACTCTGAAAAAAGGTTTTCCCACACTCACAGCATTTATAGGGTTTCTCCCCAGTGTGGATTCTCCGATGTCTAACGAGTTGCGAGTGATGCGCGAAGGTTTTCCCACACTCACAGCACTCATAGGGTTTCTCCCCTATGTGGATTTTGCGATGGCTAATAAGGTGCGAGAGATGAGTGAAGGTTTCCCTGCACTCACAGCATTCATAAGATTTCTCCCTGGTGTGGATTCTCTGATGTCTAATAAGATTTGAGCGCTGACTGAACTTTTTCTCACACACAGTGCATGTGTTATTTTTCTCTCCAACAATGATCATCTGCTGGGCTGTGGTTTTCTTCTGGCATTTCTGATTTCCCTGATAATTAACAGATTGATCAACTTGCTGCACTGGTTGGTTTTCCTGATGCTTCTCTGGCCTGTACTGACTCTCACAGGCTTTTTCTTGCTCACAGCTCCTGGACATAGGCCCTTTGCATCTGTGCAGTAATACCCAATGTGGTTCCACTTCCTCCTCATCTTCCTGCTGAGGGTTCTGCTCCATGGTTTCACTCACCATCACAGCATCTGCTGGGACAGAGAAAGAAAAACCTCAGAAACCAGCATGGAAAAGAGGAGAACAAAGTAAAAGAACAGCTGAAAATGGAAAAAAGGACTCAATTTCCCCAATTTTTTCCCTACAGATGAGAGAGGAGGGGATCAATTCAGCATCCAGCTCCCAAGCAGTCAGGGAGAAGGCAGCTCAGAGAGGAGTTACGGCCAGGAGTTAGTCAAGATGGGTAGGAAGTAGGGCTAGCAAGTGATTAAAACAGTTAAGCATGATTAATTGTGTTGTTAAACAAGAACAGAATATCATTTATTTACATATTTTTGGATATTTTCTACATTTTCAAATATACCGATTTCAATTACAACACAGAATACAGTGTAGTGTTTACTTTGTACTTATTACAAATATCTGCACTGTAAAAAACAAAAGATACAGTATTTTTCAATTAATCTAATACAAGCACTGTAGTACAACTTTTTTTTTAAATGAAACAACTTTCTAATGTAGAATTATGTATAAAAAAAGCTGCATTCAAAAATAAAACAATGTAAAACTTTAGATCCTACAAGTCCTACTTCTTGTTCAGCCAATCACTCAAACAGGTCTGGTTACAATTTTTCAGGAAATAATTCTGCCTGCTTCTTGTTTTTAAGGTCACCTGAAAGTGAAAATAGGTGCCATATGAATGCCGGGGTAGCCAGTGTCGCAAGTTATTTATGTGCCAGAGGTGCTAAAGCAGCAGTCACCAACCTGTCAGTCGTGATTTTGTTCAATTGGAACTGTAGACAAAGCCTAAGGCTATGTCTACACTACCAAGTTTTCCCAACAAAACTTATGTCAATACCCAAAAGTCGACAAAATAAAAGCCACTGACCCACAGAAAAATAAGTCGGGGACCACACAAGTGAGAAGCAAAAAAATCTCCTCCCAAAACCCTGAACCCTCACTGATGTGGCCCTCAACAGAGACACCTCACTTTTCTGGCATTCCAGCCCCCACAGGTTGAGGGGAAGGGACAGGGAGGACTGAGGCTCAGGGCTTCCCATCAGCCAGATTTACTTACCTGGGGTCCAGAGTTAGTGGATTTTGTGGACCCCCTTAGGCTTTGGAGTGAGAACAAAAATGAGGGGATCAATGCCAGAAAGTGGGATAGAGATGCAGGATCTGGGTGGGAGGTAGGGTGTAGGAGGGGACGAAGAGGGCAGGGTCTGGAAGGGAGTTTGGTGGCAGGAGAGGGTGTGGGTAAGGGAGTTTGGGAGCAGAAGGGGGTTGGGGGAATAACACAGAAAAGGTGAAAGGGTGAGAATGCAACCAAACAGCTACTTGGGGAAGGAGGCAAAGAAGTGGGGAATAAAGGAAAGTACAGCGTCTACAAATTGTACCCCCCCCATCTTCCCTCTGTTCCAGCTTCACTCCCCTCAGCTCCATGATCCCCCCAGCCTGATCCCCTGCGTCGCCCTATGCCCCTCAGTGCAACCCCTGCCCCCTCCAATCCTACCCCTGCATCCTCCTTCATCTCCACTCCTGCTCCCACATCCCTGTGTCCCCAGCACACTCACTTGGCAGTGCTAGGATTTGCAGCCTCCTGGGAGTAGCGCTGGGGCTGGGGCTGGGGCTGGGGCGGAGAGAGAGAGGCAGGCAGAGTCTTTTCCCTGTGTGGCCCAACCCTTTGCCTGCAGGCAGTGGCTCCAGAGCTGGGGCAGGAGAGCCCAGAACTGCCCAGGGCTGGCTCCAGCCCAGCTGGGCACAGTGGGGCACTGGAGAAGGGTCTCCCCAACCCCGCACAAAGCCCATGGGGAACACCGCGGCGTAGCATGGTCCCCGGTGCACCACGTGTGCCGGCAAGCCCCACCCCGCTTTGCTCCACCCCCTCCCAGAGCAGGAGACAAAAGCCGGGGACGCATGGCTGCCCCTTTTTGATTCAGCCCACATGGAGCATGGCACTGCCTCAGTAGGTTGAATGCTGCAGGCAGCTGGCTGGGCAGCTGCCCCTCTTTGCTCCAGCCCAGCTGACCACGAGGTTCAGCCTGCCAAGGTTGCACCATGCTCCAGCTGAGCTGGATCAAAGAGGGGCAGCCTCCCGACCAGCTAACCACAGTGATCGACTCCTAGGGGCGCCACGATCGACCAGTCACCATTGCACTACACTGTTTGTATGAGGTGAAGTGAAAAATACTATTTCTTTTAATTATCATTTTTACAATAAAAATAATACAGAGTGAGCATTATATACTTTGTATTCTGTGTTGTAGGTGAAATCAATAGATTTGAAAATACAGATAAAACATCCTAACGGTGTGATTAGTCGAGATTGATTTTTATGAGTTAATCGCAATTATTCGACAGCCCTGATAAAAAGCCTTGAGTAATATCTGCCCCGAAGATGAGATACTTACTGGGGACTCAGAGAGTTCACAGGGTCTGTGTTGGGAATCCCAGCTATTTCCTTCAGACAGTGAGTTGGTGTAATGATCACTCACCAGCACAGTTGCCTCTCAGGATCTCTTTTTCATCTGATCCCTAGAAATCTGGGGACAACGACCCTTCTCTTTGTTCCAGTTGGGAAATGACATCAAGTTTGGAAACTGGAAACTATACTCAAGGGAAAGATAATAAGAGAGATCAGGTGAATTTGTGGGACCTTGGTCACATGCAAACACTTCTGTTATTTTAGCCCTACCCCATTTTAAAACACTGAAATCCTGGGGCCAGCTCCCCATGTTCTCAACAGTGCAGGATATTTTTTTATGAGGGGTTTCATTGCCCTCATGCCTACTGGGAACATACACAGCCAGTCACTCGTGATCAAAGGGTGTCCTAAAAAGCAGAGCAGCTAACTCCATGTTCCAGGAAGGGAAGTCTGCAGAAGGAGGGTATATCCTCCTGGAACTGCTTCTTACTGACAGAGAAACACCCAGAGATAGTGTATGATGAGGAAAGGCACAAGGCCTGATAGCTGGGGGAAGATACTCAGAAAGACAAGAAATGGTGCAGAGAAGCAGCTAGCCCTGCCAATTGCTTTGACATCCATACACCTTCCTCTAACCAATCTCTCCCTTCCCTGCCCCACGGGACCTGAAGACCAGCCCCTCCTTGTGTTCACTCCTCCCCTCCCATTGCCCACAGTGCTCCTTGCTGCCAGTACTCCCAAATTCGCTGCTCCCCAACCATTTGCATCCCATCTTCCCATTGTCCCAATTGTTCCTTGGTCTCTAATCCCAAGAGTTCATGCAAATGTGTCGCATTGCTCCTTCTCATTGCTAGCACCCCTATTTACGGGGGTAACCGCTACTAAGTACCCAGGCTTCCTTTACTCTAACAACCACCAGACTTCCAGACCCTGTAGTTCCATTTCTTCCAGCCCTTCACAGCATCTAACTCTCAACTGCAGCAGTAACACAGCATCCCCAATCTTAGAACAGGTATACAGTAGGACTTTACATACATTTAGCCACCTATGGTCTATTTTCTCAGTGATGCATCTACAATACCAAGTCTGTCACATCACCCTAAGAGGCTGCTGAAGTCAATTATAGTACTCCTGCTTTTCATGAGGAGTAATGCTATTCCCAGCATTGCATGGTCAAATTTATGGTACTGCAGATGCAGCATTGGCCGAAAGTTAAGGCAACTGGCCTCTGGGAGCCCTCCCAGACTTCCCTGCTCTGACTCGCAGTTGCACCTCTACTGCTCTCGTGGAGAGTAGAATAGCCAGCCTCCAATCCCCAAGAGCCAGGAGCTAGTCATGATGCTAGAGCTGGTCCTCTCCTCCCAGGATGTCTCCTAGTCCAGCACTGACCCTCGGGAGGGCACTTCCAGTGAGTTCACAAACTTTTGCTAACTACAAGCAGGTTAACGCTATAAGTTGTGAGGAACGGCACGCGCTCTGTGCCTACACAGTAAGGAGGGCATAGAACAGCTTGTTAACGTGCCTGCAGATGGAGCGGGCCATCCTTATTCTGTCCTCCATGGTAGGACACCTTCCCATGCTAAGTCACCAGTAAGTGGTCTGGCATCATTGAACCACAAAGCACTGCAGCATAAGGCCCAGGTTTATGGCCATATTCAGTCAGTATCTGTTCCCGATCACACGGTGTGATTCGGAGAAGACTGGTAACTTGCATGGCAACCTGGAGGAAGGAGGAGGGGAACCTATTAGTATTCTCTCCGGGAGGTCACGTGCCAGACATAGCAGGAAGCCACCCTTCCGTTCTCCCCCATCCTGCCTGCAGGATAGGAAAGTAGCGTTGTCCTGGGAAGCCATGTGTGCTGAACACAAATTCTGCCCCCCCTCACGGGCAGGAAAAGAAGCAGTGTCCCAACAAGCACGTGTGCTGGACCTGGCATGTGCCAGAAACAGTGGGAAACTGCCCTTTCCTACCCCCACCTTCCTGCCCGCAGGCTCCTGCCCTGGCTGGCCCCTTATCATGCTTGCCTGCTTCCAGACCAAGTGCATTCTGATGCTTCCCTAAGAAGTCTGGGCACCTGCTGTAACGTGCCCGCTTTAAAGCAAGCATTTGGCCTTGCAGAGAACACATTTCCATTTTCTTTATAGAGACCTTTGGTGTATGCGGACACGAACTCCTCCTTTCCCAGCATCTGCCCACCTGGCACAGCTCCACAGTCGAAAGCAGACAAGGGAGATGTTCATGAACAGATGGACTGCATGCACTCCCCTCATGGAGGAGATGCAGGCCAAGCACCTGTACTGGATTCCCAGGGCTGTTGCTACACTTCAAAGGCGAAAGCGCTGCAGGGAGCATGGGGCAGTCCGGTGCTCCCCCAAGGCATTTCAAAGTGAAGCCTGGGGTCAGCTGGGGACTCTGAGTCCCCAGCTGACCCGAGGCTCCATGTGGTGCTGCGCTTTGAAATGCTGTGGAGAACCCGGTGTCAGTCTCCACACGCCATTTCAAAGCGGCAGTGCCACATGGAGTCCACAGCTGACCCTGGGCTGCACACAGCATTTAAAAGAGGCAGTGCCACGTGGAGCCCAGGGTCTGGCCCCAGGCTCCACACGGTGCTGCCACTTTGAAGCACCCCCTCCTCCTCCTCTCCCCCTGCTGCCTCTTTCTGACAGAGGGAGCAAAAGGGGGGCAGAAGGATAGTCAACTAGTCATTCACATCCCTAATTCCAATACACTAAGAAACTTCTGCCCAATGCCTTGCCCCTTCTGGGAGCACAGAGCCGTCTCCATCCCACACCCCCTTGCCCAGGGACCGGGTGTGGCTGTTGGCTCCCCAATTCCTGGGTGTTTGTTCTCCTATGGCTGGATCAGCTCCTGCAATGGCTCAGGGGCAGAGAGGGGCTGTTTGTGCAGAATCACTCTCATGCCCATCCCCAGCACATTCCCTAAGGTGTCTCTCAACCCCCTGGAGGCTCTAGGGCTGGTTCACAGGGCTATTTACAGCTGGAGAAAGCCCTCACTTTGGCTGAGCATAAAGGACACTTTACTCAAGGTCACCCTCTAGCCCCGATCCCACCTACCACCCAGCCTGGGCTCCCAAATCAGAATGGAGGCATTAGTGTCTGACCCAGAAAGGTCAATCCCTATATCCTGAGCAGAGTGTGAATCAGAGAACATAAGAATGACCAGACAGGGTCAGACCAAAGGTCCATCGAGCCCAGGAGCCTGTCTTCCAGCAGTGACCAATGCCAGGTTCCCCAGAGGGAGTGAACAGAACAGGGAATTCATCCCTTGTCCCTGATTCCCAGTGTTTGACAAACAGAGACTAAGGACACCATCCCTGCCCATCCTGGCTAAGTGCCATTGAGGGATCTATCCTCCGTTAATTTATCTACTGTACATACTCATTCATAAGCTGTATTTGTTGTTGTTTTGGGGAAAAAGTGAAGCAAAGAGCAGGGGTCAGCTTTACCTCAATGGGTCTAGACCAAAAGTTGATGATTTTAAGCTCTACGGAATTATTGAAGTCAATATCTAATATATGGTTACTGCAGATCAGGATCAGCAAACTATGGCTCCCAGACCATCAGGATAAGCCCCTGGCAAGCCAGGACGTTGTGTTTACTTTAAGCATAGGCAGAAACAGAAGAAGAAGAAGAAGAAGTAGGACCGCTAATTACTAAGGATGGAGTGGAGGTTAAGGATAATCTAGGAATGGCCCAATATCTAAACAAATACTTTGCTTCAGTCTTTAATGAGGCTAATGAAGAGCTTAGGGATAATGGTAACATAACAAAAGGGACTAAGGATATGGAGGTAGATATTACCATATCCGAGGTAAAAGCCAAACTTGAACAGCTTAATGGGAGTAAATCGGGGCCCAGATAATCTTCATCCAAGAATATTAAAGGAACTGGCACATGAAATTGCAAGTCCATTAGCAAAATTTTTAATAAATCTCTAAACTCAGGGTTGTACCATTTGATTGGAGAACTGCTAATATAGTTCCTATTTTTAAGAAAGGGAAAAAGCGACCCGGGTAACTATAGGCCTGTTAGTTTGACATCTGTAGTATGCAAGATCTTGGAAAAAATTTTGAAGGAGAAAGTAGTTAGAGACATTGAGGCTAATGGCAATTGGGACAAATTACAACATGGTTTTACAAAAGGTAGATCGTGCCAAACCAACCTGATCTCCTTTTTGAGAAAGTAACAGATTTTAGATAAAGGAAATGCAGTCGATCTAATCTACCTCGACTTTAGTAAGGCATTTGATACAGTACCACATGGGGAATTATTGGTTAAATTGGAAAAGATAGGGATTAATATGAAAGTTAAGAGGTGGATAAGCAACTGGTTAAAGGGGAGACTACAGCGGGTCATACTAAAAGGTGAACTGTCAGGTTGGAGGAAGGTTACTAGCGCAGTTCCTCAGGGATCAGTTTTGGGGCCAATTTTATTTAATCTTTTTATTGCTGACCTTGGCACCAAAAGTGGAAGTGTCCTGATAAAATTTGCGGATGACACAAAGTTGGGAGGTATTGCCAATTCAGAAAAGGATCGGGATATCATACAGGAAGATCTGGATGACCTTGTAAATTGGAGTGATAGCAATAGGATGAAATTTAATAGTGAGAAGTGTAAGGTTATGCATTTAGGAATTAATAACGAGAATTTTAGTTATAAGCTAGGGACACATCAGTTGGAAGTAATGGAGGAGGAGAAGGACCTCGGAGTCCTGGTTGATTATAGGAGGACTATGAGCCGCCATAAAGGCTAATACGGTCTTGGGATGTATTAGGCGAGGTATTTCCAGTAGGGATAAGGAGGTGTTAGTGCCATTATACAAGGCATTGGTGAGACCCCATTTGGAATACTGTGTGCAGTTCTGGTCTCCCATGTTTAAGAAGGATGAATTCAAATTGGAACAGGTACAAAGAAGGGCCACTAGGATGATCCGAGGAATGGAAAAATTGTCTTACGAAAGGAGACTTAAGGAGCTTGGCTTGTTTACCTTAACCAAAAGAAGGCTGAGGGGGGACATGATTGCTCTCTCTCTAAATATATTAGAGGGATAAATACCAGGGGAGGGAGATGAATTATTTAAGCTTAATACCAATGTGGACACAAGAACAAATGGATATAAGCTGGCTAGTAGGAAGTTTAGACTTGAGATTAGACGAAGGTTTCTAACCATTAGAGGAGTGAAGTTCTGGAACAGCCTTTCAAGGGAAGTAGTGGGGGCAAAAGATCTATCTGGCTTCAAGATTAAACTAGATGGGTTTATGAAGGGGATGGTTTGATGAGATGTCATGTTACCAAGGTCATGTTCTTTCACTATCAGTGGTAAATAGGTCAATGGAGGGATGATAGGAGTTACTATAGAGAACTTTCTGGGTGTCTCGCTGGTGAGTCTTGCCCACATGCTCAGGGTTTAGCTGATCGCCATATTTGGGGTCGGGAAGGAATTTTCCTCCAGGGTAGATTGGCAGAGGCCCTGGAGGTTTTTCGCCTTCCTCTGTAGCATGGGATACAGATCACAGCTGGAGGATTCTCTGCATCTTGGGGTCTTCAAAATATTTGAGGGCTTCAATATCTGAGATATAGGTGAGAGGATTATTCTAGCAGGGGGGTGGGTGAGATTCTGTGGCCTGCATTGTGCAGGGGGGTCAGACTAGATGATCATAATGGTCCCTTCTGACCTTAAAGTCTATGAGAAACAGCTCCTACTGACCGTGACCAGCAGGAAGTCCCTCAGCCTGTGCCACTTCCCACAGTTCCCACTGGCCCGAACAGTGACTTCTGCCACTGGGATCAGTGGGGCACTGTGCCCGCAGACACTCAAGGTAAATAAAATGCCCCGGAGTACCAGAGGCTTACCTTTGTTGGGATATGTAAAAAATTAATAGGGGTCCGGGAAAAAAAATACCTCTCTCTGATTTCCTTTCAGTACTTGAAAAATGGATAGGATGTTAGCAGCAGCCTCTGCCAGCCACTCAAATACTAAGGTAGTCCTCGGTGATGCTTCATTAGTAGGAGAAGTGACAGTATCGGGGAGCCCAGATTCATAAGAAATTTCTTTGTCTTGTGACTGGCAAACAATGGCCAATAGGTACCCACCCCAGGATGACTACATCTCAGTCTGGGGGAAGCAACCCCTCAGAGAGATAATTTGTCATAGCACTATGGGTTACAACTGATGCACATGAGTGGAAGTGAGGGGTTAGTTCAGCAGTTTGTAACATCTCTGCTAAGAGCCTGCATCAAGAACTGGGTGATTGATGTATGTCATGTATTCTCTAACACTTTCTTTTTTATTAATAAACCTTTAGATTCTAAAGGATTAGACCAGCATGTGCTTTTGGGTAAGATCCAAGGTATAAATTGACCTGGGACTGTGGCTGGTGCTTTGGGACTGGGAGAACCTGTTCTGAGTTGGTGAGATTGGGTTTTATACCCTCTTACCTGTATAAGGTGTGGGTCTGGTTGTGGCACAGGTAAAGATGGAGCTTCTAAAGGGTTTTGCTTATGCGACTTCTTGCTGGCCAGAGCAGCAACTGAAGTGCTCTGTTGACTGGTTTGGTGCCTTATAGGGAAGGACTCCAAACCTGGGCTGTAAGTAGCTCTGGTTTTGAGCAATTCACCTTGATCAGACCCTCTCAGCAGTGCCCAGACGGATGAGGTATATTACAAAAGGATCCAGTCAATTTTCCTGTGAGCAGCTGGGAGACACCTTTTTCCCAAACAGGGGAGGCCTCTGGCTTGGAGGGATATGAAAGGTGGATTTCAGCAAACATTTTAAGAGTGAGAGAGAAAGAGTGAAGGACATGAGTCTGGAATGTGAGCAGGGAAATCATCATTGAAACACCCACCACTCCCAGCAATGGCCGGGATGGGGAATGGCTAAAAGGCCGCAAATTCCCTCCAAAGAAGCAGTTGCTGCACCTCAATTTGGGAATCCCCAACCCTGAGATGCTTTTTAACAGGCATCTGATAATATAGGAAAAGACAAAATCTGACAGCTGATGCCAATGTTCAGCCTTTCCAGAGAGGGGGGGTGCAATCCTGGAGAATTTTGTATCAATGTTCACAAAGTAGAGAGGAAAGCAGAAAAATACGCAGGATTTTATACTGATAGTCAACAGTAGGTAAAGAGATAAAAATTTGTGTGTATTTTCTATTGTTAAGTCTGAGTGGGGTTGCTACATTAGTCTCTTTCAGCAAAAAGCATGAGGAGTGCTGTGGTACCTTAAAGACTAACACATGTATTTGGGCATAAGCTTTCATGAGCTGGGACCCAATTTGTCAGATGCATGAAGTGGACAATCCAGTCTGGTAAGTGCGTGCGTGCGTGCGTGCGTGCGTGCACACGCACACGGCGGGAGGGAGGGTTTATGTGGCCCACTCCCAACAGTTGATGAGAAGATGTGAATACCAAAAGGGGGAAAAATACTTTTAGTAGTGAGTTAGCCACTCCCAGGGTATGTCTACAATAGCACCCTCTTTTGAGAGAAGGATGCAAATGGAGACATTTGAAATTGCAAATGAAGCCGGGATTTAAATATCCCATGCTTCATTTGCATATTCGCGTTATGGCGCTATTTCGAAAAAGCGCTCTTTCGAAATAACAGACGCTGTTAGATGCAGTTATTTCGAGAGAAAACCCTTCTCTCAAAATAACCCTTATTCCTCATACAATGAGGTTTACCAGTTATTTCGAGAAGGGTTTTCTCTCGAAATAACCGCATCTTAACAGCGTCTGTTATTTAGAAAAAGCGCCATAATGCAAATATGCAAATAAAGCACTGGATATTTAAATCCCGGCTTCATTTGCAATTTCGAATGTCTTCATTTGCATCCCTCTCTCGAAAGAGGGTGCAAGTGTAGACATACCCCCAGTCTCTATTCAGACCCAGTTTGCATTTGAATTCCAGCTCCAATTCATCAGGGAGCATCTACACAGCAGTGTCATTTCAGAATAAAGGCCATTATTCCGAAATAACAATGCGAGTGTCTACACAGCAATTCTGTTATTTCAAAATAAATTTCAAATAGTGGACGGCTTCTGTAAACCTCATTCCACAAGGAATAACGCCTGTTCCGAAATTGCTATTTCAGAATAGCAGTAGTGTGGACGCTCCACTGCTGCTATTTTAAAATAGCTCCTTCCCAGGGCCATTCAAAGTAATTACTCCCCAGTTCCTCCTGGGGCTCTAAATCGAGTTAGCACGTCCACATTAGGGAAGCCTCCCTGGGACTAATTTTGTGGCTTCCCTGTAGTATAAACGTGCTATTTCAAAATAAGTTATTTCGGAGTATTTCTTCTGGAATAGCTTATTTTGAAATAAGCATGCAGTTTAGATGCACCCACTGAGACAAACACCTACAGGATCTCTATCAAGGGTTCTTAACGCTACTATACACACCTGGAGAAGTGAAGAAATAGATTAACAGAGCCAGACGGGTGCCCAGAAGTCACCAACTACCTACAACCCTCAGCTAAAACCTCTCAGACACTTCAAGGAGCTACAACAGGGGTGAGGAACCTTTTCTGGGTTGGGAGCTGCTGACTCCAAGTCCAAGTAATCGATTTCAGGGAGGTGGATTTTGGAAAGCTCAGAGAGCTGATAGGTAAGGTCCCATGGGAATCAAGACTGAGGGGAAAAACAACTGAGGAGAGTTGGTAGTTTTTCAAAGGGACATTGTTAAGGGCCCAAAAGCAAGCTATTCTGCTGCGTAGGAAAGAAAAAATATGGAAAAAGACCACCTTGGCTTAACCATGAGATCTTGCATGATTTAAAAATAAAAAAGGAGTCATATAAAAAATGAAAACTAGGGCAAATTACAAAGGATAAATATAGGCAAACAACACAGGAATGGCAGGGGAAAGATCAGAAAGGCAAAGGCACAAAATGAGCTCAAACTAGCTACAGGATTAAAGGGAAACAAGAAGACTTTTTATAAATACATTAGAAGCAAGAGGAAGACCAAGGACAGGGTAGGCCCACTGGTCAGTGAGGAGGGAGAAACAGTAACAGGAAACTTGGAAATGGCAGAGATGCTTAATGACTTCTTTGTTTCGGTCTTCACCGAGAAGTCTGATGAAGGAATGCCTAACATAGTGAATGCTAGTGGGAAGGGAGTAGGTTTAGAAGATAAAATAAAAAAAGAACAAGTTAAAAATCACTTAGAAAAGTTAGATGCCTGAAAGTCACCAGGGCCTGATAAAATGCATCCTAGAATACTCAAGGAGCTGATAGAGGAGGTACCTGAGCCTCTAGTTATCATCTTTGGAAAATCATGGGAGACAGGAGAGATTCCAGAAGACTGGAAAAGGGCAAATATAGTGCCCATCTATAAAAAGGGAAATAAGAACAACCCAGGAAACTACAGACCAGTTAGTTTAACTTCTGTGCCAGGGGAAGATAATGGAGCAAGTAATTAAGGAAATCATCTGCAAGTACTTGGAAGGTGGTAAGGTGATAGGGGAACAGCCAGCATGGATTTGTAAAGAACAAATCATGTCAGACCAATCTGATAGCTTCCTTTGATAGGATAACGAGTCTTGTGGATAAGGAAGAAGCGGTGGATGTGGTATACCTAGACTTTAGCAAGGCTTTTGATATGATCTCGCATGATATTCTTATCAATAAACTAGGCAAATACAACTTAGATGTGGCTACTATAAGGTGGGTGCATAACTGGCTGGATAACCATACTCAGAGAGTAGTTATTAATGGTTCTCAATCCTGCTGGAAAGGTATAACAAGTGGGGTTATGCAGGGGTCTGTTTTGGGACCGGCTCTGTTCAATATCTTCATCAACGATTTAGATATTGGTATAGAAAGTACGCTTATTAAGTTTGCAGATGATACCAAGCTGGGAGGGGTTGTGACTGCTCTGGAGGATAGGGTCATAATTCAAAATGATCTGGACAAATTGGAGAAATGGTCTGAGGTAAACAGGATGAAGTTTAATAAAGACAAATGCAAAGTGCTCCACTTAGGAAGGAACAATCAGTTTCACAGATACAGAATGGGAAGCGACGGTCTAGGAAGGAGTATGGCAGAAAGGGATCTAGGGGTTATAGTGGACCACAAGCTAAATATGAGTCAACAGTGTGATGCTGTTGCAAAAAAAAAAAAGCAAATATGATTCTAGGATGCATTAACAGGTGTGCTGTGAGCAAGACACAAGAAGTCATTCTTCCGCTCTACTCTGTGCTGGTTAGGCCTCAGTTGGAGTATTGTGTCCAGTTCTGATCACCACATTTCAAGAAAGATGTGGAGAAATTGGAGAAGGTCCAGAGAAGAGCAACAAGAATGTTTAAAGGTCTAGAGAACATGACCTATAAAAGAAGACTGAAAGAACTGGGCTTTTTAGCTTGGAAAAGAGAAGATTGAGAGGGGACATGATAGCGGTTTTCAGGTATCTAAAAAGGTGTCACAAGGAGGAGGGAGAAAAATTGTTCTTCCTGGCCTCTGAGGGGGCTGAGCCTCAGGGGCTGAATCCAGGCAAGCTGGGGGCTACATCCAGCCCCCAGGCCTGCGGTTTCCCACCCATGATCTACAGCCTATCGCAGATGACGACCCCTCACTCTGACAGACCTTGGAAGACAGGCCAGTCCTCACTTACAGACAGCCCCCCAACCCGAAACAAATACCACCAACTGCATACCCCAGCACAGAAACACTAACCCAGGAACCAACTCTGTTGCCAAGTGTAATAGACAGGAGGAGTGCTGACCAGTACTCAGTGACTAAGGGGTTAAACTCAGGTAGCTAGCAAAGGTGTTGGCCAGGGGGCTGTGGGAACCAATTGAGATAGTGTGTTGAAATTTGAATTGGATATAGATTCCTTACCTGCTTTCTTTGTGTGGGAGAGTTAGACCAGGAGCTGACACACACAGAAGGATTTAAACCCATGCAGGATTATCATGTCTCCAAGGAATTCAGAGCATGGGAATAGACTAAACAAAGAGAAGAGTGGAAGTAAGTAAAAGGGAAAGAAAAGAATCTAGTCATGTTCAGAATAATTACTCTTTATTTCTGGTTTGGTTTGAACTGCTCTGTGTGAATCTATGCCTCCTCTCCCCATTTACTGCCTTGCATTGTGCCGAGATTTTTCTCTGTGTTTTAATTTGTTTTCCTTAGTTGCTCTGTAACATCTAGCAACCAAGTATGCTTTCTCAAGTTTATGTTTTGTTGTGTAATAAAAATCACTTTTTTTAAGGTGATGATTTGATTCTTGTGTCCTGGAAGGTTTGTCAGTCTGTGTGTATCTGCATGCCTCAGACTGAGGGGTCAGCTACTAAAGACTGCAGCTTGTTTTTCTCTTTTATTTTTTCAAGCTCCTTTGGGCAAAAGCGCTTGAGGTACCCCTGAGGGTGGCTTTTAGCAATTTTAAAAATCACTTTATGGTGGCAGCAATTCGCCAAAATCTGTGTATTGTAATTCTGGGGGGAAGTTTTTGTAACCAGTGCCTGTAGATGCAAGGTTTTTAAGCTCTCTTGCAGGCCCTCACCTTCTGCCCTCGGAGTGCCAGAGTGGGGAACAGCCCTGACACCAAGTCTGACCACATATCTACTTAAGTGACACCATCACAGAACCAAACCACATCAGCCACACTATCAGGAGTTTATCCACATTGCACATCTACTAACGTGATATCTGCCATCATGTGCCAGCAATGCCCCTCTGCCACGTATGTTGTCCACACTGGACCTTCTCTATGAAAGAAGAATAAATGGACACAAATCAAACATCAAAAAAGGTAACATTCAAAAACCAGGAGAGCACTTCAGTCTCCTTGGACACTCAGTAACAGCCCTAAAAATTGACATAATTCGGGAGGGGACTGACTAAAGAGAGACTGGGAGTGGCTATGTGTTGGAGCACGGCCGCCCCGCACTCCAAACCCCTCGGCGTCTGCCCTGTTCGCAGCGCGAGGGGTCTGGTACCGGCCCTGCGCGCGGTGCTCGCATGCCATGCAACAGCCTCGCACCGCGAGGGCAGCAGCAAACACGAGCCGCAGAGTGCCAAAAAGGGGGTTGGGGGGGAGAGTATGGAGGCGCACAGTGTGACGCGGTGCTGGCACGCCGCAAAATAGCCTCACAGCGCTAGGGCAGCGGTGAAAGTGAGCCGCGGCACGCAGGAAAAGGGGGGAGGGTGAGGAGTATGGGGACGCGCGGTGTGACGTGGCCGTGCTGGAAGTGATGTCAGGTGAAGCAGGGGAGCGGGGAGATTTTAAAAAGCAAACGGGAGCAGTCACAAGGGGGGAAGGAGTGAGAGGGGAAAGGAGAGGAGGAAGGAGGGCGAGGTGAAAAGAGAAAGGAAGGTAGGACGGCGGCTGCGAGGAGGCAAAGGGAGCCTCAACTTGGCGGAGGCAGTGCTGCCAAAGTTTCTTGGTGGACAGAATGGTGCCAAGAGACTGTGAGAGTGGGGAGAGGAAGCAGCCCAGGGCAGGGCAACCGTTTAAAGCCCGCGGGCTGATGCGTTTCGGCGAGGAGCCCCGTCAGCCAGACAGGACCAGAAACAGTCTCTGTCCTTAGGGCCCTGGGCTGGGGCCCGTGAGTGAGGGCAGGCCCAGGCCCTTCTCTCCCCATCGCCAGAAGCAGCTGTTACTGCTCGGAGTGTGGCAATCATCAATAGAGTGAGCCAATGCAGGAGAAGCTGGTGCGAGAACTTCATAAATAGTTCAAAAAAAGGGAAAAGTGGTCAGGGCGAGGGACTGACGAGCGTTCTGCTTGAGGCAAACACTGGACGCCCCGGTAGGGCCCGGTCACAGGCTAGCTAACTACAAAATAATTGTCCCTCTTGGTATTCTTGCCATCTCATCAACAGTCAGGAATGGGCTTTGAGCGGTCTGGGGCTGCTGGCTGGCAGGCAGAGAGGCTTGCCTGAGAGTCCTGCTGGGATGCTGGTCAGGAGCTGCTTAGGTACGTGCCTCCTGTCCAGAGCCTGCCTCTGGCACCCCAACCTCCATCCCAGACCCTGCACCTCCTCCACAGAAAAGTGAAGCCCTTGATCACTTATCAAAATCTTGGAGTAGCCGCCCATAAAAAATTATTGCCCACCCCTGAACTATACAGTAATTTTAATAATACTGGGCCTGATCTTGGGACAAGAACCTATCAACACTCAAGGTGAAAACTGGGAATTCTTAAATGATCAGCATAATTAGCACACAGGAAAGGAGCTGCCTGTTGCTGTAGACAGCTCAGTGAAAAACTCCACTCCATGCACAGCTGCAACCAAAACAGCTAACCACATGTTAGGGCTAGTAAGGGATGGGCTGGAGAGTCACACCAAGCATTTGCATATGTATTTTGGGGGGCAGGGGACTGTTACATCCTGGGACTCCCATGGCTACTACAGCCCTGCACAGAGGAGAGATTACATCTCTCTTTGAGAACTGGGGAGCAAAAAGGTTGAAAGTATTTGACAGCACAACAGAGAACAACCAAGGCCTCAAGGGATGTTACAAGGATACACCCTACATGAGTATATTGAGGCACTTTGACAGGAACGTCTAGAAGTTCAATGCCCACAGGCAGCGATGGCTTCCCTCTACTCCCACTGTTCTCATGGGCAGCAGGGAGCCCGCTTTGGGAAAGGCTTTTACAAGGCGGGGGGGGAGGGGGAAGAGGAAGGGGCTGAAGGAGGCAGGCTCAGCCAGTGGGGAGGGGGGATGGGCAGGTAGCCAGTGGTTGTAGAGAGCTGCACTGGGCAGTTGGGATGGAAGGGAGGGGGGCAGCAGCCAGGCCTGGTTACTCGTCTGAGGACACTCCCTTCCCCTCATGCTGCTACTGGCACTGAATGGCTGCCGCAACCCACCCCAGAGCCAGCCATCTCTCCAAGCTCCCCTGGATTGCACCTTCCCCCCCAACCCTTCCAGCCTGAGGAACGACTCAGGGCTGCAATTTCCCATCTCCACAGGGGCATTTTGCTGCTGTAAAGCGGGGGGGAGTTTCCCAAAGCTGGGAAGATTTTAAACTGACCCGCGAAAATTAAAAAGTGGCAAATCTGAGCCTGCCCATTGCCGGGGGGGAGGGTACACTGCCCTGCTCGCTCCCCGCAATCTCCCGCCTGCCCACACAGCTCAGCCTGCCAGTCACACAGTCCGTAACCCGCCCCCCGGACACACGCAGGGGAGCCCCATGGGGTCGGTCTCTTGCCCCATCTGACACCCCCCCCAGCTGTGCCTTTGGGGCAGTCCCTGGTTGGAGCTGGAGGCCGAGTCGTCCCAGCTCGGTGCGGTCCGGGCTGCTTGTGCAGAGGTGCTGCCCCCCACCCAGGCCGTGGTCCTTACCTGCGGGGCCGGGCCGCGGGGCGCTGCTGGCTGGGCCCGAGGGGCGTTGCTCGGCCCGGACTCCCAGCGCTCTGCGAGCGGCCCCTGCACGGGGCTTTGTTCTCCCGGCTCCTTCCTTCCGGCTCCGCCGCCCCCGGCTGCTCCTGCGCCTGCAAATCCCGCCCGGGCAGCGCTGCTGGGAGCCGCCCCCACCCGAGCTGGGCAGGGCGGAGCAGCCGGGCGACAGAGCCAGGCCAGGGGCTACTTGAAGCCGGGAGCTTGGGGGCGTCAGCGCGGGGGTGCGTGGCGGGGGAGGGGTGATTGGGGGTGTCAGCGCTAGGGTGTGTGGCGGGGAGGGGTGATTGGGGGTGTCAGTGCTGGGGTGCGTGATGCGGGAGGGGTTGCCAGTATACGTGGGGGTGAAGGGAAGTGCACAGTAGGAAGGCTGGAGGGTCCCCGAAAAAATGTAAGCCAGTCGGGGGGAGGGTTCTCGAGTGGCTAAAGGTTGAGCACTGCTAGGAACTAGCAGGCTGGTAATTTCTCCAGTCCTGTCCCAGAGCGTGTTTGGCCAATAAATAAGGCAGTTTCCTTTCCAATGCCCATGGGTCTGTTGCAAGAATCTAACCCCAGTTAAACAGTCCCAGCAGGTCTGTCACACCGTCCCCCTCCTTTTCTCCACCCCCCCCCCCGATTCCTGTCTGCCCAGAGGGGCCTCCCCATCACCCTTCCCTGACCCAGCTCCTGGGCAACCGTTCACCTGCTTGGTGCATGGGAGACTGGGCCCACCTGGAGTGAAAGGGGAAGGGGGGTCGTTCCACAGTCTGCCAGGGGAGCAGGGGATTGGAAAGATTCAGAACCAGGGAATTTCACAGCCCGTCTCCCCAGGCTCCTTCCCTGCAGAGAAATGTTCTGGGCTCGACTGTAGGCAAAACACTCAGTCGCTGTAGTACAGTGCAGGCCCAACCTTCTGCCAGGGCTAACCCACTGAGACCCCGGCACTGTCATGGTCCCTATGGGCAGCACAGTCCCACAGGGGGAATCGTGGCAGAGTCGGGATTGGATCAAATGTGTCCCGACCTGAGGCCAGAACTGGATCCAAGTAGGTCTGGGAGCTTGCGGCCTCTCTCCCCACTTATTTCTCCTGCTTCAGCCTCATCTCTGCTAACCCTTGTCCAGGTGTCTGTCTCTCTGGCTGTGACACAGAGTCAGCAGGGCACCAGGCACCGCAGTAAGTAGCTTTCTAAGTAAGGCATGATTTCGGACCTGTGGGTTTTATGGGAATGAATCATCCCTTGGCTCAGTCCTTACCTGGCAGAGCAGCTCACTGCCCATTCACAGCAGGTCCATACACAAAGCAATGCCCTCTGCCCATTCAGAGCCAGGAGATAAGAGCATGAATGACTTAGTCTACTGCCTCTCAAGGGGCAGTTTGCTACTCAGGTGATTCCTGAGAGGCCGTAAGATGGGCTGTGAGACAGTCCCAGGTTTCTTCTTAGCTAAAACAAAGCAGTTCTTACTCTCCCACTTTGATCTGTGATGGTCAGCTGCTCTCCCACCCTCATGAGACAGCCAGAGTTTCGGAGGCTCAGCCCTCAGATGCACTGTATTCTCCCTTTCACAGTAAGCGTAAGGAGATCCCCACACACCTGACATCAAATAAGGGGTCCCCCATGGGAAAAGTATGAAAAACATTGACACGCACACCAGTGGTTCCCTTCTCATTCACAACGATCCCAAACACAAGCTTGGGCCCCCTCCCCTTCACAGCCAGTCCGTGCATGGGGGCCCAGCCCCTCTCCTATTCAGGGGCAGTCTTTATTCAGGGCAAAGCTGGGATCCCCCCCCCTCCTTGCTCCTGAGATTCTGCAGCTCCCATGTGGCCAAATTCAGTCCCTTGTTATAGCTGTCAGACTGCTCAGCATATGGATGGTTGAGTCTTGTCTCACACCTTTCAGGTGGTTGCTCCTTTTTCCAAAAGAAAACACCCCTCTGAGACCAGGATTCACTGGACACCACCAGATGTCACAGGAGTGAATCAGTTACGGGGCTCCCTCAGCTTCACACTGTCCCACCATTTCCAAGTGTACCTGGGACTGGAGGCAGGGCTCACCTGACACTCACGTGGTTATTGGTCTGAAATCAGATGAACATGTACCCATGGGCGGTGTGTGAAGCTTACACTTGGGGAGGTAGCAGCTCCCCAGCTGGCCCTCCTCTTTTGCCTGGGGCCCCGCCCAGGCTCTGCCCCCTCCCCACTGTCTCCCCCTTCCTTGCTCATTCCCCAACCCCACATGCTTGTCAAATCCCTGAACCCAAGCAAATGATATTTGAAAAAAAACCCTCCACTTTTCTGCAATTTCTTTCTAAACATATTGGAGCATGTGTTCTACTGGGCATTGGCACTCTCACTGAAGGACTGTCTGGATTTGTGGACTCTCTACTCAGACCCTACGGCACCAGCACTCCCAGCTATCTCCATGACACCACTGATTTCCTGAGAAAACTACAATGCATTGGTGATCTGCCAGAAAACACCATCCTAGCCACCATGGATGTAGAGGCTCTCTACACAAACATCCCACACACAGATGGAATACAAGCTGTCAGGAACAGTATCCCTGATGATGCCACAGCACAACTGGTGGCTGAGCTCTGTGACTTTATCCTCACACACAATTATTTCAAATTTGGTGACACTATATACCTCCAGACCACTGGCACCGCTATGGGCACCCACATAGCCCCCACAATATGCCAACATTTTTATGGCTGACCTGGAACAACGCTTCCTCAGCTCTCGTCCGTCCACTCATGCCCCTTCTTTACCTATGCTACATTGATGACATCATCATCTGGACCCATGGGAAGGAAACTCTGGAAGAATTCCACCACGATTTCAACAGCTTCCACCCCACCATCAACCTCAGCCTGGACCAGTCTACACGGGAGGTCCACTTCCTGGACACCATGGTACAAATAAGTGACGGTCACATAAACACCACCCTATACCGAAAACCTACTGACCGCTATGCCTACCTTCATGCCTCCAGCTTCCATCCCGGACACACCACACAATCCATTGTCTATAGCCAAGCACTGAGGTACAACCTCATTTGCTCCAACCCCTCAGACAGAGACCAACACCTACAAGATCTTCAACAAGCATTCTTGAAACTACAATACCCACACGAGGAAGTAAGGAAACAGACCAATAGAGCCAGATGTGTACCCAGAAGCCTCCTGCTGCGGGACAAGCCCAGAAAAGAAACCAACAGAACACCACGGGCCATCACCTACAGTCCTCAGCTAAAACCTCTCCAACACATCATCAGTGATCTACAACCCATCCTGGACAACGATTCCTCACTTTCACAGGCCTTGGGAGGCAGGCCAGTCCTCGCCCAGACAACCCACCAACCTGAAGCATATTCTCACCAGCAACTATACACCACACCATAGTAACTCTAACTCAGGAACCAATCCCTGCAACAAACCTCGGTGCCAACTCTGCCCACATATCTACACCAGCGACACCATCACAGGACCTAACCAGATCAGCTACACCATCACTGGCTCATTCACCTGCACACAGGGCCGGCCTGAGGCATTCTGGCGTCCTGGGCACGGGTGTGCGGTGCTGCCCCCAGGCGCACGGCACATGCGCGGGCCCGCCCGTGGGGAGCGGGGCCGCCCCCTTAGGGAGCGCAGGCCCGCCCCCGGGGCGTATGGCGCAAGCGCGGCCCAGTCCAGCACGGCTGTCGCTGCTGGCGCGCGCGCCGGGCCATGTAGGGTCCCGCAGCCGTGAGGGAAAGGGCGTTGCTGGCCGGCGCCGCGGGGATGCAGGCGGGCCGGCGCTGCGGGAGCCGGGCGCTCGGCGCCTGATGGCAGCTGTAAGGGACGCTGCGCGCCCCTTACAGCTGCCATCAGGCGCCCCCCATCGGTTGGCACCCTGGGCAGCTGCCCGGCTCGCCCATGCCTCTGTCTGGCCCTGCCTGCACATCTACGAATGTAATATACGCCATCATGTGCCAGCAATGCCCCTCTGCTATATACATTGGCCAAACTGGACAGTCCCTACGCAAAAGAATAAAAGGACACAAATCAGATATTAGGAATGGCAATATACAAAAACCTGTAGGAGAACACTTCATTCTCCCTGGACACAAAATAGCAGATTTAAAGGTAGCCATCCTGCAGCAAAAAAACTTCAGGACCAGACTTCAGAGAGAAACTGCTGAGCTGCAGTTCATCTGCAAATTTGACACCATCAGCTCAGGATTAAACAAAGACTGTGAATGGCTAGCCAATTACAAAAGCAGTTTCTTCTCTCTTGGTGTTCACACCTCCAGATCAGCCGCTAGAAGTGGGCCTCATCCTCCCCTGACTGAATTTACCTCATTATCTCTAGCCTGATTCTTGCCTGCATATTTATACCTGCCTCTGGAAATTTCCACTACATGCATCTGACGAAGTGGGTCTTTGCCCACAAAAAGCTTATGCTCCAATACATCTGTTAGTCTATAAGGTGCTACAGGACTCCTTATCGCTTTTGCAGATCCAGACTAACACAGCTACTCCTCTGAATCAAGAACCATTGACACCTTCATTCGTTGGTTGATAATGTTGGAGCCATCTGATATCGCGATTTAGACCATTTGCATGAGAGTTAAACTTGAGAATGAAGTGGAGTTCCAATCCTTCTCTGTGTATTTGGCTTGTGGAATTGGTCTGAAACAAAACAACAACTTGTAGATCCCCACAAGTGTCCAGGGAGGTTAAAGTGTTCCCCAACAGGTTTTTGTGTGTTGCCTTTTCAGATATCTGATTTGTGCCCATTAATTCTTTCCCGTAGGGACTGTCCAGTTTGTCCAATATATATTGCAGTGGGGTACTGCTGGCATTTGATGGCATATATCACATTACTGGATGTGCAATTAAATGAGCCTCTGATTTGGTGGCTGATGTGTTTGGGTCCAGCGATGAAATCACTTGTATAGATATGTGGGCAGAGTTGGCACCGGGGTTGCTTGCAGGGGTTGGTTCCTGGATGCTTATGATGTAGCTGTGAAGCGGGGGTACCGGAAAGTATTTGTTTCAGGTTAGGGGGTTGTCTGTAAGTGAGAATAGGCCTTTCCCTCACGGCCTCTGAGAGTGAGGGGTCATTTTTCAAGATAGGTTGTAGACTGTGGATAATGCATTAGCGGGATTTAAGTTGTGGACTGTAGGTAATGACAAGTGGAATTCTGTTGTTTTCTCTTTTGGGTCTGTCTTGAAGTATTTTGTCTGGTTCATGATAGTTCAAATAGTTACAAGAGGCTGTTAAGAACTATTAGCACCTCCATTGGTTGGTTAGGCAGCCTGCAAGTGCCCAGACCCCCCTTGCTGATCCCGGCCAGCAGCAGTTAGAGCTAATTGAGAAATCTCTGTCCTTTCTTCTCACTATCAAACAAAGTGTCAGACCTCACCCTCAGTTGGGGTTTACCCCCTGACAGGAAGAAAATGGCTAGAATCAGAATGCAAAAGCTGCCATCTCATTTTCACTGCAAGGGACATTGAATGACAATGGCCAAGGGACATGAGTCCCAGCAGTAAGTAAAGGCTGGCAACTATTTTAACAGCAATATCATCTTCTCCGCTCACAGAACCAAGAAGCCAAAAAGTCCCACTGAGGCAGCCTGGTGGGACCAGCTTTATGACCAGCCTGGCAGTCTGCCTATGTGGTTCACAAAGATTCCTCCAGGGGTGAAGGAATCAAATCCCCAGCCCCACGCTCACCAGGCAAATGTCATCTCCCATCCACTGAAAAGAGTTGAGACCCATTGTACCAATACCTCCTCTCCTTCTGGCCAACACATCTTTGAGGGTATGTCTACACTTGCACCCTCTTTCGAGAGAGGGATGCAAATGCAGCTGAGCGAAATTGCAAATGAAGCGTGGAATTGAATTTCCCGCACTTCATTTGCATAATCGCGGACCACCGCTATTTAGAAATACCCTATTTCGAAATAACAAATGCTGTGTAGACGCAGTTATTTTGAAAGAAACCCCTTCTTTCGAAATAATCAGTAAACCTCATTTTTTGAGCAGCAGCACCTCCAGCCTCCTGGGCCAGCCCCAGACCACATGGCTATGGTAGTGCACCTCCGGGGCTGGTCCTGTTAAGGAGCCTCAGCTCCAGCGCTGCCTCCTCTTCAGAGGCTGCGCGGAGGTAGGAGGGTGGGGCTGAGCTCCTTCCCCCGCAGCACCCGCCACTTAGGGGGTGGAGCCTGGACTTGCCTCACGGCTGGATCAAAGCCCAAGGCGGGCCGGATCCAGCCCACTGTGAGGCCTTTGTCCACCCCTGTTAAAGACTAACAGAACATGTAGATGGTTTCATGAGCTTTTGTGGGCCCAACCCACTTCTTCAGATGACTGGAGTATTAGAAGTCCGGATCCAAGAATAAATAAGGGGGGGGGGGAGAGGAGAGGAAAAAAAGGGGGGAGATAAAAAAGAGAGAGCCAGTGAATACATGTTTAAAGTACAGTAGATTTCCGATAATCCAGCACCCTTGGGACCCAGGGGGTGCCGCATTATCGGATATGCCAGAGTATCGGGAGGTACTCCGGCGGGATGCCGTGACAGGTCTGCCGGGACCCGCACTGCATGGGGGGGTCGGCGGGGAACGGCGCAGGGAGGGGCGAACCCTCCACCATGTTGCGGGGAGGGGGTGGAAGCCCCGCGCAGCCGGTTTGCAAGCGGCAGTGGGGCCGAGAGGCAGGCAGCTGTTTAAGGCGGGAGGGCGGGAGTGGGTGGGGGGGTTGTCGGGGAACGCTGCCTGCCTCTCGCCGCCTCTCCTCTGCTGCCGCTTACAAGCCGGTGGCTGAGTTTCCCCGCTTGCAAGCCAGCTGCGCGGGGCTTCCACCGCCTCCCCGCAACACGGCGGAGGGTTCGCCCCTTGCCATGCCGTTCCCCGCCCGCCCGCCTTAAACAGCTGCCTGCCTCTTGCCCCCTCTCTGTCGCCGCCTCTGGGCAGGTCCAATTGTCCGGCTGGCCAGAGCACTTCCGGGTTCCAGTTGGTGCCGGACTATCAGGAGTGCCGGACCACTGGATGCCGGACAATTGGAGTTTTACTGTAGTTACAATAGGCTGATAAGAACAATTAGCACCTCCATGGTTTGGTTGGTTGGTGAAGTCATTAGGATGTGGAAGGTAGTGTACGATGTCCCTGTTCATGCCGTTTGCATAAGAATTAAACTTGTAAATGAAGTTAGGTTCCAATCCTTCCCTGTGTATTTGGCTTGTGGAATTGGCCTGAAATAACACGGTGACTTGGAGAGCCATTAATGAGTGTCCAGGCAGATTAAAGTGTTCTCCAACAGGTTTTTGTGTATTGCCTTTTCAGAGATCTGATTTGTGAAAATTAATTCTTTCCCATAAAGACTGTCCAGTTTGGCCAATATACATGGTAGTGTGGCATAGATCACATTAGTGGATGTTCAGTTAAATGAGCCTCTGATTTGGTGGCTGATGTGATTGGGTCCAGTGATGAAATCGCTAGTGTAGATTTGTGAGCAGAGTTGGCACTGGTGCGGATTGCAGGGGTGGTTTCCTGGATGATTATGATTGAGGTGTGTTGCGTGGTTACTGTGTGTTACAGACCAACTCAGCTGCCCCTCTGAAGCTTTTGATTATCTAATCATGAGAAACAAAGAGAGAGAAATAAAAGCATACCAAACTTATAAGCAAGTTATTATAAATGAAATCATTATGCATCATACTTATAGTCTTATAACCATTACTAAAATATACATTTTTGCTACACTGCCACAAATGAGCCAGCCCTTCCTGCAGCACACTTACTGCACATACAGCAAAAGGCTGGCTAGTCTACCTGCCTCTCTGCCTGGCACTCTCGCCTCCTACTTTGAAAAGCAATGATGGGGACAGGACCGGTGGGGTCCTGCTACTCCCTCTTCCCCCCCACACACACTTCTGGCAAGTTGCTCCAGCATGACACTGTGGGAAGAAGAGTTGTTCCATATTAGCACACACTGAAATTCTCCTGAGCTCCAGGACAGTTCCTGCCACATGAATGAAGCAGAAAGGGTTTGGAATGGTAAAAAACACTTGGCAAAATGGCACTTCTGAGCATTTTCCATCTAAAGACCTCAAAGCACCCAACCAAACTCAACAAATTTGCACAAACTCCTGGGAGGCAGGCAGGTTAGTGGTATTATCCCTGGGTTTGGGATGGAGAAACTGAGGCATGGGCTATTTAAGTCCCCTAGCTGCTGCCTTTTAAAAGCAATGAAAAGAGCCATCTTGAGATCAAGCCTTAAAGCAGGGGTTCCCAACTTTTTTCGCTCCCTGTACCCCCTTGGTTTTTAGTAAACCTTCCCATACCCCCATTCAATATGAAAGGAAATAAATTCTAGACTCTAGAATCCACAACTTTTTTCACTAACACTACTACAGGGCCGTCCTTAGGCATATGCAGAGTACGCAGCTGCATAGGGCACCACTATTTCTGGGGCACCACTCTGCCGGGATGGACGGTAAGCACTGGAGCCGGTGGGAGCCCTGCTCCAGCAATATTTGGAGCTGGGTCTCTCCCCCAGCTCTGCCTGGAGTGGTCCCCGCCCGGCCCCGCCCCGCCCCCGCGCGCGTTCTCCCACCCCGTCCCCAGAGCTTCCCCCCCGTCCCCATCCCGTCCCTGCCGTGCACGGCCTTCGGTGCAGCTCCCCCTCGCCGGCGTGTGCTGCTGCTGCCATGCGCGGCGTTTGCAGGTGAGTGGGGAGGACGCCCTGGCGTGACTGACGTGACGTCACAGCCCAGGACTTTAAAACTGCTGGGCGCTGCATTGCGCCGCTCGGCCTAGCTCCGGGTTCAGAGTCCGGGGCCCGAGCGCAGACTCCGGCCCTGCAAAGTGGAAGGCAGAAGGTAGGGAGGGGAAAACTAGGGGAGGGGGTGGGAGAGGAAGGGCTTGTGCCGAGGGGTGGGGAAGAAAGGGGAAGGCACCAAGGCACGGGAGACAAATGCCAGGGGGCCAAGTGCAGACAATGAGGAAAAGGGCAGGAGGGGAGGTGTCAGTGGGAGGGGGGACAGGATGATGCTGGGAGAGGAGAGGGTAAGGGCATTGGGGGCTAGAGGAGGGAGGGGAAGGTGCTGGAAGAAGACTTGAAAGAAGGGGTGGGCATGAGAAAGGTGGGGATGGAGCAAGTCATGTGTGAGGCACAGAGGGGCATGAGGGGAATGGGGGCAGAGAGTGGTGAGGGGTGGGCATCAGGGAAAAAGGGGCAGGGGCAGGAAGGGAAGGCACCAGGAGGGTGCAGGGCTAAGGAAGGTGCCAGGGATTCTGGGGTGAAGCAGAAGGGCAGACACCTGCAGGAGGGACCAGCATCAGAGGAGAGAGGCAGGGCAGGTGTGTAGAGGAAGTGTTAGAAGAGGGGATGAGGAGGGCAGCTCACATGATCAGAGTGGGGCTACTGGAGGAGTGGGGACGGGGGAGAGAAGGGATGGTGGAGGGGGACAGGAGGGCTGAGGGCAGGAGTCAGGACAGCAGAGGAGGGTGAGGAGTTGGGGGGCAGCAGGCACCAGAGGAGCTGATGGAGCAAGGGGAGGAGATGTGGCAGCAGAGAGAAAAGGTAAAGGTTTATAAAATATTTATTAACAACTTGGGTGCCACAGTGGCACATCCAAACAAGCCACATGAACTCAGTACTGGTGCACAACACAAAATTCATTCTGCTCATGGGAGGAAACTCTTAGGCTATGTCTACACTGGTGGCTTCTTGCGCAAGAACATCTTGCGCAAGAGTTCTTGCGCAAGAACTCTTGCGCAAGAAAACGTCCACACTGCCATTTGGGAGATGTGCTTTTGCGCAAGAGCATCCTTGGCAGTGTGGATGCTCTGTGGAAGAATGGCTGTTCTTGTGTAAGAAGCCGTAAGTGTAGACATAGCCTTCCTTGCTTAGGGTGGCTGCAGCAACACCTCCTTAACAGTTAAGAAGGCATGTGGGATCTAAGGGAAGCGGGGGAGGGGAAATCCCTTGCAGGAGTGGGAGGGAAGGGGAAGACCGCCCCATTGTCTTCGCTGCAAGGGGTGGCCAGAGTTGGGCAAGCCCCAGAACCCCTTCCCAAAGTGGGGAGCTGAGAAACAGGAAGAAGGAGCAGCCATAGCTGGGCAAGCCCCAGAGGCTTTTGCTGTGGGTGGGGCATCAGTTGAAGCTGTGTGGGGCGGTTTTTTTCTTCTCACTTGTGGGTGGTCTTCAACTGATATCTCTGTGGGTTAGTGGCTCCCAACCCAAAAAAGGTTCTCCACTGCTGCATTAGAGGTATGGAACAGCTTCACTATGAGGAGAGATTAAAAAGGCTGGAACTTTTCAGCTTGGAAAATATATAAGGAGGGATACAATAAAGGTCTTTAAAATAATCAAGCCTGTGGAAAAAGTGAATACTGAAGTGTGATTTACCCCTACTACTTTTGGAATATTTCAATTAGGATAATCTAGTTATTTACCAAATATTCCCCGTACCCCCTTGACAAGCTTCTCGTACCCCTTGGGGGTACGCATACCCCAGGTTGGGAACCCCTGCCTTAAAGGATGGGACCAATGTCACAACAGAAGTCTAGGACAACTCCCCTTGCCTTTGATACACACGTGCCTGGAAGGTGCATGTCGCTCCACTTCTAGCTCTGCTTTCAACACCAAGGCAGAGCTGATGCTGGATCAAGTGAGGGAGAGGGAAGGTAGGTGGAACGAGAGAGCAGTGGGGAGGAGCTCGGGGGGAGCACACAGAGAAGAGTAGCAGATGGGGACCAGTGGGGGATGAGGAGGAAACCCACCTAGTGAGTAGGGGGAGGGCTTAGTGAATGGGGAGGGGGGACGGCAATCAGTGAGTGGCAGGGTGTCAAACAATAGCAGGAAGAGGAGAGCAGGTGGAACCCAGGGAGTAGGGGGAAGAGGGCAAGGGGAGGACAGGAGGAGCATGCAAGCAGCAGCTGGGCTGGAGGAAACAAAACCCCTCCAAACACTAGTGGGGGGCAGGAAGGAGGCTGAGCAGGAAGAGACTAAGAGGAGGACTCAGCATGAACAACAGCTGGGCTGGGGGAAATGAAGAGGGGAGAGAAGGAAACCGCAAATGGGGGAGGCTGAGTAGCAGAGACAGGGCAGGGCAGGACCTGGCCCTCAGTGACTGTGACCAAACCAAGCAGGCACAGGACAGAGGAGGAGGAGCAGGAGAAGGTGGCAAGGTGGAAGCCCACTTAGCACATCCTGGGCCCAGGAGCAGGGAGGGGAACTGGATGGGGTGAGGGGCCAAGCGGAGAGGAGGAGAAGGAACTGGCACAGCAAGCTGGGATCTGTGGAGAGCAGGGTTAGCAGCATTTTGGACACGACTTGATGCTGGAGAAGGCTACAGCACCTGGGAAATCCTGTGGGGCTGAAACATGAGTTTGGGTGTGTGCAATGCAGGTTCCTGGATGGGTGGCTGAGGAGGTGGCCTGCTACTCAGCCTTCCCCGTTGCCCCAGAATCTGCCTGAAACATAATAAAAACACCTCATAGCTTGGAACTAGGCAGGGAGGGAAAGGAGCGGGTCGACCATGACCGCAGCATTTGGTGGCATGTCTGGGGCACCTGTATGGGGAGGCAACGCCTCCTGTTGCCTCTGATATGCACTGCCCATGCACATATCTATGTCGTTCTCCAGCTCCAGGTGCAGCATCGCTAGAGGAAGGAGGGGAGAATTCAGGCCCTCGTGTTCCTGGGGTGATTCCCATGGATTAGTTACAGAACTGTTGTTAGCTATGAGATGTGGCACAGCCCCAGGCCTATAACCCAGCTGCTGCAGCCAGAGACAGCCCCACAGGGCAACCCGTGGGGAAGGGTGACCAACTGAGCTGGGGCTGTGAGATGGAGCCCAGGGTCAGTGATCTCACTAGAGTCTCTGACTCTGCCCCCGGACCAGGGTCAGTCTAGCAAGAGACGCCTCCACCCCCCATCCCACCCCCCAGATTCCCATTCACCTCTGAATCCCAGCAGCACCTCCTGCATCACTGAGTCTCTTCTACAGCTCCGCAAACCCTAGCTCCAGCTCCCAAAATGTCCTGTTCTCCCTGCTGGGGAAAGGAGGGGATGAGAAATGAGCCTGATTCCCAGCCCCTGAGCCCAGCAACCGCCAAATGCCAGCAAAACCAATCCTCAGCCCTGTGCTCTCCACAAATGCACAGAGATGGGACACAAGGAACAGAGATATGCTCAGCTTCCTCTGGGACTCTGCGATTCTGTGGGGAGCTGAGCTACTCCCTACACTGGGTGGCTGTGGTAACTGGGGACACACACACTGGGATTATGGAGACAGGAAGGAAACATGGACCAAAAAATGGACATCCTTGCATGCTCACTATAGAGAAGGCAGAGTGTCATGTGGTTCGACTTATTTTAGATCCAAGGGAAACCAGTACACTTCAGGGCTACTTAACCACTTTCTTATTTATTGCAAGCTTTAAGCAGTTAATACAGTTACATGCCTTAAGAACAATTACTATACAATTTAAACCTTAAATACTATAAATTCTAAAGCAAATAATACAGCACAAAGCAATGCAAAAGCAGGTACTAAAATATCTACTATATACAATAATAAACCTTAATTCACTTACACTTCACCCATATGCTACCTACAGTGCCAGGCAGGAGGTCGTGGTTCCATCTTTTCCCACCCATAGGAATGCCACCACTGACGTAGCTGGCAGCTCACTTCTAGTTACCTGGAGCAGGATGGGTGGGTCAATCCTTCCCATTCCCTCCCATCGATTGTCCTTACTAAGCCCAATTTATAGCAAAGAGAGACTTGGTCGTTCTAATAATATTTACCAATTGATTACATATTGTGTAGGATACATCAAATGCCCAATGCCCTATTTGGGGTACATCCTGCTGCTCAAGATGTTACTGCTGTGCGCGCAGTTAACAGTTTCATGGTTGCATCTGTACTTTTTGCTTATCAGAAACAAGTACCAGTATAAGGCCGCTTGTCTTGTGTTTTATTGACGTGGTCTCGCATACGATGCTTAATCTGTATTGTTATGGAAAACAATTCCTGACTCTCCGGCCTTGTCTGCGTGGTTTGTTACACCAGACTTGAGCAGGCCAGAAATCCACACTTTGGACCAGGCAGACATTACCATTTATTTCCAAGTCAGGGTACTGCAGGCTCTCCCACACAGAGCCACAGTAACTATGCAAAGCAGCTGGAGTTCTCAGGGGAAACAGTCTCATGACTAACAAGGAAAACACTCTGCAGTTTAGCTATAGAAACTTTCTGGGTCCCCACGCCACTCCCTCAAATTTAGCGGCTACTTCAAATAAACAACAATAATAAAAACATCAACCAAAAAAAACCCCCAATTTTCTCCTGGCTTATTCTTGAGTGTGAAAGATTCCTTGACATTTAAAAATAGATAAAGCAAAAACCACTACCCCTATTCCCCTCTGCTGACAACACCATGCCCTAGAATTACCTGCACTGCTGGAGGATGGCATTTAGTGCTCTCCCACCAGGGGGAGATGCTATTTTATCCAGCTACTGGAGGAAAGTCAGAGAAAGCTTTAAAACTTCCAGAGAGGGGGCAGGTAAACCAGTTCCCTTACACTAGACCCACATTTTCACAGGAAAGCAGATCTCCCCAGGGAAATGTTCCTTGAAGGAAAGGGGTCCCAGGATGGTTAGAGAAGGGAATTCCTGCCAGAATTCTTACCTGCTGAGTGTTTCTCCTAGAAGAACCTCTAGAGAGGCAGAAGATTGCACTGGGGCAAATGAAAGCAGAAGAGGATTTTTCCTCTTGAGTTTTCTTTGTGTTGCTCTTGTGGTCCTGAGGGCTAAATCTGGAGCATAATTAGAGTTTGTTTCAGTGCCTTTGGTTGGGTTCTGGTTCTTTCACTGAGCACAGGGGTTCTTGTTTTATACACAGTTTTCCAGAAAGCCTTTAACTAGGTCCCTCACCAAAGGCTCTTAAGCAAAGGAATCTGTCATGGGGTAAAAGGGAAGGCCCTCTCATGGATTGATAACCTGATAAAAGAGAGGAAAACAAAGGGTAGGAATAAATGTCCAGTTTTCAGAATGGAGAGAGGTGACTTGTGGTGTCTCCCATGGGTCACAGAATCATGGGACTGGAAGAGACCAGGAGGTCATCGAGTCCAGTCCCCTGTCCAAAGCAGGCCCAATCCCAACTAAATCAATCTGGCCAGGGCTTTGTCAAGCCGAGACTTAAAAACCTCTAGGGATGGAGATTCCACCACCTCCCCAGGTAACCCATTCCAGTACTTCACCACCCTCCTAGTGAAATAGTTTTTCCCTAATATCCAACCTAGACCTCCCCCACTGTAACTTGAGACCATTTCTCCTTGTTCTGCCATCTGTCACTACTGAGAACAGCCTCTCTCCATCCTCTTTGGAACCTCGCTTCGGAAAGTTGAAGGCTGCTATCAAATCCCCCCTCACTCTTCTCTTCTGCAAGCTAAATAAGCCCAAATCCCTCAGCCTCTCCTCATAGGTCATGTGCTCCAGACCCCTAATCATTTTGGTTGCGCTCTGCTAGACCCTCTCCAATGCGTCCTCTCCATTCGAATGAGGTGTGTGTGCGCCGAGTGCACGGTTCGCGGAGTGTTTTCCATAGTGGTACCCGTGGCGCTGGCAGGTCACCCCCTGGAGTGGCACCGCTATAGCAGAGCATAAGTACCCCTGTCCATGCTCCCCCTCCTCAGTTCCTTCTTGCCGGCAACTCCGACGAAGGGAAGGTAGGAAGGGAATCAAATGGACATGAGCAACACATCTCAAAGAACAACAGTTACAGGTAAGTAACCATTCTTTTCTTCTTCGAGTGGTTGCTCATGTCCATTCGAAGGAGATGACTCCCAAGCTGAAAACCTCTATGGAGGTGGGATTGAAGACAAACTCCTAACCGGCCACAACTCAAGGGTATAAACAATCAACCAGAAATTTATTCAACCGAAAAATGCAACATAATAATAAAGGAATGTATGTGAGGTATTAACAATAACCGTACAAAACATTAACCTCTTTAACTCCCTTTTTTTTATAATTATTATTACAGGACCGAGCTAAGAACAGCAGAACCCAAAGCAGCAGCATCCCTGGCCTGTTGGGTGAGCGCATAATGTGCCATAAACGTGTGGACAGAGGACCATGTGGCAGCTCTACAAATGTCAAGAATCGGAACCTGCGCTCCAAAAGCTGTGGAGGACGCATGCGCTCTAGTGGAGTGTGCCTTAACTTGGGGCAGCTCACTATGCGCTAAAATGTAACACTCCCGGCTACATGAAGAGATCCAGGCGGACAACCTTTGGGCCGAAACTGGCAAGCCTTTACTTCTTTCCGCAAAAGCAATAAACAGCTGAGACGACTTACAAAAGTGTCTCGTTCTATGTAAAAAGCCAACGTGCGTTTAGCATCGAGGGAATGTAACGCTTGCTCCTTAGGGGAGTGGTGTGGCTTAGGAAAGAAAATGGGTAAATATATATCCTGAGACATATGAAAAACTGAGACTACCTTAGGGAGGAAGGCTGGGTGGGGGCGCAGCCTGACCCTATCCACTGAGAATACTAAATACGGCAGCTCCACCATTAGGGCACGAAGCTTGGACGCACATTGTGCCAAGGTAATGGCTACAATGCACGCCACCTTAAGGGACAAGTACTTTAGGGAACACGTGGCCAGTGGCTCAAAAGGGGGGGGGACATGAGCCTTGTAAGTACCAAATTCAGGTCCCACTGGGGTAAGGGTGCCCTCACATGAGGGAACAACTTATCCAGTCCCTTTAAGAACCTTTTGACCACATGGTCTGAAAACAGGGATTTGCCCCCAATAGCCATGTGGAAGGCCGACAGGGAAGCTAAGTGCACTTTGACGGAAGAGGTAGACAGGCCCTTCCGCCACAACTCAAATAGGTAGTCCAGAACCACCGGGACGGGGGCCAAAGATGGATCTAAGCCCTTTCTGGACGCCCATAAGGAGAACCTCTTCCACTTAGCGGCGTAGAACCTCCTGGTAGATGGCTCTAGGCGGTGCTGACTGCGGTGCCGACTGGAGTGCCAATAATGGTGCCGAGGCACTAGCCGGAGCTGGTATCGGCCCTGGAACCGGTATCAAAGACATCGGCAGAGCAGCAGGGGGTGCCCAATGCGCACCAGACACAGTCGCTATCAGTGCCGAGCGGTCCTGATGCACATGCTGGGGATCCGCCGGCCCCAGAGCCCGCCGCAGAGGCACTGCTGGTGCTGAAGACAACCTTGAGGCAGTCTGCGGGGCCACTGAAGATGCCGGTGCCGACCAAGCACCGGCGTGAAAGAGGCGACCGGTGCCGACCTGGCCCCCGGTGTCAGCGGCAGAGACCTTTCTAAGCGCAGGGACGACGGAGATGAGGCCGTCAACTCAATGAGGTCATGTGCTGCCTCAAATGTCTCTGGTGTGGAGGGTCAGTGCACTGGCATCAGGCCTGGGCTACACGCACAAGGCAGGTCGCCGCTTCTCATCTGCGTCCTCATATCACCGATACCAGGGGAGTCCCGGCCCGAGGAACGATGATGACGGTGCCGGCCCACATGGGACTTCCGGCCCAGTGATCTCCCCCTGGAGCCTCTTCTCCTCTTCAAAGCCGGGGACTGCGACTGGTGCCTTGGTGCCACTGACTTTGGCATCAAACTGTTTGAGGGCCCCGGTTGTGCTTCCCTCACTGACGCCAGTGCACTGCACACCGTGGCCTTAGGAGCCGGTGCCGGTTGAAGAGCCGTCTCAGTCAGGAGTAGTTTTAACCGGGAATCTCTCTTCCGCTTTGTACGTGGCTTAAAACCCCTGCAGATTTTACAAGCGTCTGCAAGGTGGGACTCTCCCAGACACTTTAAACAGGCGTCGTGGGGGGTCTCCCTTAGGCATGAATTTCGCACAGGACACACAAGGCTTAAAGCCATGTGGGCCTGGCATTCCCAACCCCCGAAGGGGAAAGGGGAAAAAACTACAAAGACCTAACTAAGTACCTAACAACTACAACTATTAACAAACAACGAAGACTAAACTGCCAACAGGCAAACAACACTTGCTGATCTTGAGAGATAGCAACGCTCCAACGACCGTCACGGGCGGTAAGAAGGAACTGAGGAGGGGGAGTGCCGGCAGGGGTACTTATGCTCCGCTATAGCGGCGCCACTGGTACCACTATGGAAAACGCTCCGAGAACTCTGCACACGGCGTGCGCACACCTCATTCGAATGAACATGAGCAACCACTCGAAGAAGAATTTTTGTTTTTTCCCTCCTTTGGCCCTGAGTAGTTTCTCTCCAGATACTGAGGGGGACAGAAAAAATGTCTCTCTCCAAGAAAAGACTCTTCAGTATCTGTAAGTAGGACAAAGTTTAGATAAATCCATTAGGTTTTATTGTTTTGTGGTTTGGGACTGTGGAGCTGATGTCTGTGCATTTAGAAATGGGTTTTCCTCTCTTTTGTAACTAAGTTTTGTTCCCCATGGGAAAATTCCCCATGAGTTTATTAATTGGTGGCTCCTATCATCTAGCCAATCCAACTATGCTTGTAACAGGAGCCCAGGAGCCAGAGGCAGCACAGCAGAGAGTGGAGCTGGTGCTGGCGGTGCAGTGAGCAGCAAGGGAGATAGACGCCCAGCGCAGGGCGATCCCAGGCCAGGCTGGGAAGTGGCTGACGCTGGGAGAAGTGTCCTGCCACCCAGAGCAAGTGTCTGACATGCAGCAGCCAGGGCCTGAGAAGGAGGTCTGGGGCCTACAAGGAACAGACTGTGACCTACCCTGATATCCCAGAAACACTGTGCGAGAGTCTCTGTGCCATAGAGCGAGGTGGCATGTTTCCAGTAACTTTTTCCATTTTTCCTTATTTTTTTTTGTAATTGATTGTTATTTAATAAATTGTATTTGCTTATAACAACTTTCACTTTTAAAACATGCCTTTTTAATTCTCACTGCTTTTTTTACTGGTTGTTAAGCCACGGTGGCACTTTTTTGGTTCTCTTACTATGTTTTTTAATTTAGGATATACATTGAACTGGAATAAATATAGAAAAGGGCAACCTACATGATTAGGGGGTTTGGAATGGCTGCCATGTGAAGGATGATAAATAAGACAGTGACTTTACAGCTTGGAAAAGAGACGACTAAGGGGTGATATGATGGATGTTTATATTATGATGACAGGTGTGGAGATAGAGTAAATAATATTTACTCTCTCAACAAGAACTGGGGTCACTGAATGAAATTAATAGACAACAAATTTTAAATAAATAAAAAAATATTTTTCATACGACACGCAGTTAACCAGTGGAACTCCTTATCAAAGAATATTGAGAAAAATCAAAACTACAATAGGATTCAAAAAAGAACTGGATAAATTCATGGAGGATAGGTCCATCTATTAGCCAGAATGTACTGGGATGGTGTCCCAAGCCTCTGTTTGCCAGAAGCTGAAAATGGACAACAGGGGATAGGTCACATGACAGTTACCTGATGTATTGATTCCCTTTGGGGCAACTGGAATTAGCCACTGTCAGAAGACAGGACACAGGACTAGATGGATGTCTGGTCTGACCTAGTATAGTCATTCTTATGTTATATTTATTTTCTGTTCTTGTCCCTTCTGGGCAATGAAGAATGGACCAACTTCCTGAACTGCACAAAAAGTAGCCTGAGAAAGCATGACATAGCTGAGAAAAGAAGAGGCTACTTACCTCGTAACTGTTGTTCTTCGAGATGTGTTGCTCCTGTCCATTCTGATTAGGTGTGTGCGCGCTGTGTGCACGGATTCTGGAGCTTTTTTCCCCTTAGCAGTATCCATAGGGCCAGCAGTTCCCCCCTCAGTTCCTTCTTGCTGGCTCCTTCTGACAAGGGGAGGTGGGTGGGATGCAGAATGGACATGAGCAACACATCTCGAAGAACAACAGTTACGAGGTAAGTAACTTCTTCTTCTTCAAGTGCTTGCTCATGTCCATTCTGATTAGGTGACTCCCTAGCCCAGTGTTTCCCAATTGGTGCTCCGCGGAACCCTCGGGTTCCACGAAGCAAAAGTAGGGGTTCCGCGAGGAGCCGGCACTCCCCGGCCCCCTCTGAAAGAAAGAGCACCAGTGTGACGGGACGGACCCATCCCAGGGGGGAGGACTGATCTGTCCCACATGCAGTCGTCACCGACCCCCTGCCTTTTACAGGGCGTGCAAGGGAACTGCCGCCGGGGGAAAGCCAAGCCGGGAGACGTCAGCTGCCCGCCAGGCTGTGCGTCCGGGGCGGGAGGGGGCAGGATGGGTGACGTCAAGATGGAGCGTGCGTCAGGGGGAGGGGTTAGCAGGGTGGAACCAGAGCGGGGAATTCAAAAGGGCTGCGGCCGCAAGAGACAGGGTGGGGGAGGCAGCGAGGGAGATTAGAGGGAGACAGGGGAACAGGAGCAGAATCAGAGCGGGGGAGGAAGCGCCAGCATTATCCCAACGCCTGGAGTTAAGGCGTGGGGGTGTTCAGCATCAGAGCTAGGGGAGCATGGGGGGGCTGAAGTCCGAGGTCCCTGGGGGTAGGAAGAAGCCCAGGGCGGGGCTTGCCTACAGATGGCTCACGGGCTGGTGCGTTGCGGCAGGAGCCCCACCAGCCAGACAGGTCCTTACCTGCACCTGCCTTTAGGGCCCTGGGCTGGAACCCGTGAGTGAGGGCGGGTCCGGGTCCCCCTACCCCGATCCGCCAGCAGCAGGGCAGAACTGTTGGAGATGCTTGTGGTATCGGACTACAAAACGGACTGCCATGGAGGCAGAAACAATTGTAAACTGGTTAACAAAAGGACGGCCGGGCGGCCATTAAAACCAGAGTAAACTGACAGAAAAGGGGGAGCGGACTGCCACCCCTTCACAGCCGGCTAGCCAGCAGAGGCATAGGGAGGCGGGGGCAGAGGGAACAGTTGCTCCGGCCAGCACACCAGGGGAGTGCCAGACAGGAGTGACCCCACGTGACCCACAGCAAGGAGGGAAGCACTTCCCCTCCTCAAAGGAGCCAGCGCGCACTGCCTTAATAGCTGGGTCTGTGGCACCCGGCAACTTAGTTCCGGGGCCTTTCTGCGCGGTGCGGGGGAAGGGAGGAAGTTCAGGAGACCCGTGACTGCGCAGCTCAAACGATGCAGGCAGCGCACTCTGCCCTGGGACTCCCGCACCTTCCCCCCCCCCCCACAGGACGGCATCGTGGAAGTAAGTTGCTGGGGTGCAACAGCCCCTGCTGCTCAGGCAGTGCGCACGCCAGCTGTTTGGGGAGGGGAAGTGCAGTCACACACTTCCCAGAACCCAGAGGTGCTGCAGGATTGCCAGGTACTGGTCCCAGCTGCCCCTGTCCAGTCCCCCCCATGAGTACCCTGTCCCCAGCACCCAGCAGCACCCTGGCCCTAGCACCCTGCCATCTACCCTAACACCCAGCACCACCCTGTCCCTGGCCCCAGCACCCTGCCACACACCCCAGGACCCAGCACTATTCTGGCCCTAGCCCCAGCACCCTGCCATCCACCCTAGCACCCAGCAGCACCCTGTTCCTTGTCCCAGCACCCTGCCACTCACCCCAGTGCCCAGCAGGACCATGTCCCTGACCCCAGCACCCCACCACCTGCCCCAGCACCCCGCCACCTGAGCCAGAATCCTGCCACCCAGCAGCACCCTCTCCCTGGCCCCAGCACTCACTAGCACTCCGTCCGTTGCCCCCACCAGCACAGTTGGGACCACATTAGTGAGGCTTGGGGGTTTTGGGAGGGTTGTTGTGGGTTTTTTTTTTTGGCATCTCACTTGTGTGGCCCAACTGACTTTTCTGTGGGTCAGTGACCCTTGACTCACAACAGGTTCCCCGCCCCTCTCATAAATAAAGACAATGCTAAAACCTTTTGAATTTGACATATTTTATTTCAAAGTGAAGCCTGGCCAACAAGCCCCCAATTGGGGCCAAACCCCCAATCTCACTGCAGCATCATAACACTCCTGCACCACCTGACCCCCAAATCTGAGCCTATCATACAGTGGAACCCCCTGTCCTGAGCCTCTTACATCCCCAAACTCCTGCATCCCCACATCCTCAGACTTCTGCCACAACACTCCTGCACCATCCACACATCACAAATCTGTCCTGAGCCCATGATACTCACAACCTCCTTGCCCCTCACATATCCAGCCCAAACTCCTGCATCCTCACATCCACAAGCCCATGGCTTGCTCAGCACCCCAACCTTCCACCTAAGCCCAACACTCCCCAGCCTGGAGCCCCTTCCCCGAGCCAACATCCCCTTCTCCTGCATCCAAATTCCCTCCCAGCGCTTGTACTTCTCACCCCTTCCCACACCTAAATCCCTCATTCCCACCCCAGAGCCCGCACCTCCTGTCTCAACCCTGTGAGAGTGTATAAGGGCTGGGGATGGCAAGTGACAGAGAGGAGGGGAACAGAGAGGATGAGGCGAAGGGCTGGGGGATCTTGGGGAAGGAATGTGATTTTCATGCATTGGTGGGTCCCCCTCCGCCCCTTGCTTGACAAACCTAGGGGTTCCTTGAAATTCTGAAAAGTTGACAAGGGTTCCATGGCCAAATAAAATTGGGAAACACTGCCCTAGCCGTTCCCCTGGAGGCGGAGGTGACTCCTGACTGTACTTCTGTGGACCTTAGGACTGCCGCCCCAACGGCTGTGTCCTCGCTAGCTCCGCAAACGTGTGCACCGACGGCCACGTGGCTGCCCTACAGAGTTCCAAGATCGGCACATGCGCCAGAAACGCCGTCAATGTCGCCTGAGCTCTCATGGAATGGGCAGTTATTGGAGGCGCCGGTTTGCCCGCACCCTCGTAACATTCCTGGATGCAAGAGGTAATCCACGAGGATATACGCTGCGCTGAGACTGGCGATCCTTACATTCTCTCTGCCACCAAAATAAACAACTGTGGTGACTTACAGAATTCTCGTGTCCTATCTATGTAAAACGCCAGAGCCCTCCTAACATTCAAGCAGTGCAGGGCCTGTTCCCTGGGCATAGAGTGTGGCTTGAGGTAAAAGACCGGTAGGTAAATATCCTGAGATAGGTGGAAGTACGAAACTACCTTCGGTAGGAACCCTGGGTGAGGACGCATCCTCACCTTGTTTTTAAAGAAAACCGTGTATGGGGGCTCTGAAGTTAATGCTCTAAGTTCTGACACCCTCCTAGCCAAGGTAATGGTGACCAAGAAAGCTACCTTGTATGACAAGTGCTTCAAGGAGCACGAGGCCAGTGGCTCAAACGGGGGCTTCATGAGTCCGGTCAGGACCAGATTAAGGTCCCATGGTGAGACTGGCAGCCGTTCATATGGGAGCAGCCTGTCCACCCCTTTTAAAAACCATTTAACCATATGATTGGCAAAGACAGATCTCTGTCCTTCACCCGGGTGGAAGGCCTCTATGGCCGCCAAGTCAACCCTCAGTGAGGATGTGGCAAGGCCTTGAGCCCACAGGTAAAGGAGGTACTCCAAAATAAGTGGAACCGTGGCTTCCCCTGGGCTGAGTACCCTACCCTCTAGTTACGAGGGAAACCTTTTCCATTTAGCCTCGTACAACGCCCGAGTAGATGGCTTCCTGCTTTCTAAAAGCACCTCCTGGACTCCTCTCGAGCAGGCCTGCTCTGTGGCTGATAACCAGGGAGGAGCCAAGCCGCCAGGTGTAGGGACGACAGGCTCGGGTGGAGGGCCACTCCATCCTCTCAGCTCTGCGTGATCAGGTCTGGTACTAGGGGCAGCATAAGAGACCCCTCCATAGCCCGTTCTAGGAGAGTGGTGAACCAGTGTTGGCAGGGCCACACCAGCTTTCAAAATCACCTGAGCCTTGAACTTCCCCACCCTGATAAGGGTCTCGTGAACCAGTGGAAATGGGGGGAATGCATACAGCAGACCTGTGGGCCATCTGATCTGGAGTGCATCCCCTCTGGACCCCAGCCCGTGGCCCATGTATGAACAGTAGACTTGGCACTTGGCATTGCTTGCCACTGCAAACAGGTCTAGATGGGGATACCCCAACCCCTGGAAGATCCCCTGAATCGAGCGACTGAGTCTGTCCACCAACCCATTCCTGGCCCCCGTTAGGTGAGACTCCTCCAGGTGAATATTGTGAGAGAGACACATTTCCCACAGCTCTAGGGCTTCCTGGCACAGGGGAGAGGAACGCTCCCCCACTTGTTGATATAATACATGGCAGTAGTGTTGTCTGTCAGCACCGCCACCACCTTGTTCTCCAGCTGGGGGAGGAACGCCCTGCAGGCCAATCTGACTGCCCTGAGCTCCTTGATATTGATATGAAGGGGTATTTCCCCCGGTAACCACGTACCTTGAGTCCTGAGGCTGCCCAGGTGCGCTCCCCACCCCGTGTCTGATGCGTCCATGACCAGCTGCGCTGATGGGGATCGTCCGACAAATTGGACCCCGGCACGCACCGTTCTCTCGTCCTTCCACCAGTCTAGAGAGCAGAGTATCTTCTCCGGTATAGTGACCACCGCATCCAGCGGCGACCTCATAGGGTTGTGTACCACCTTGAGCCACCCCTGTAGCGGTCGCATGCGCAACCTGGCGTACCGGACCACATAAGTGCACGCCGCCATATGGCTGAGGAGCCTCATACAAGTTCTCGCCGTTGTCATGGGACATCTTTACAGGTTTATTATCAGCAAGCGCATCGCGAGGAACCTGTCCCTCGGTAGGGAGGCTCTCTCTGCGAGCGAGTCCAAATGGGCCCCCACAAAGTCTATCACTTGCGTGGAGGTTAGTGAGGATTTAATGTCGTTTATGAAAAGGCCGAGGCCCTCGAACAGTACCCTTGCCCCTTCAACATGGTCTTGCACCGGTTCCCGAGATGTGCCTCTTATCAACCAGTCATCTAGATAAGGGAATACTTGAATTCTGTGGCATCGCATAAATGCGGCTACTACTGTCATACATTTTGTGAACACCCTCGGTGCCGTACATAGGCCAAATGGGAGGACTGTAAACTGGAAGTGGTCCTGGCCCACCACAAATCTGAGGAACTTCCTGTGCACTGGGGACACCGAAATGTGGAAGTAAGCGTCTTTCAGATCGAGAGCAGCGTACCAGTCTCCTTTCTGGAGCGAAGGGATGATGTAGGCCAATGTGACCATTCTGAACTTCGTTTTCCTTATAAAGGTGTTCAGATTCCTTAGATCTAAAATGGGACGTAGGCCCCACTTTGCTTTGGGGATAAGGAAATAATGGGAGTAGAAGCCCCTTCCTCTTAGTTCCTGCAGAACCCTTTCTATGGCCCCCAGGGACAGTAGGTTGGACACCTCATGTCCTAACAGGGTCTCATGAAAGGGGTCCCTGAAAAGGGACGGGGAGGGGAGGTGGGAGTCAGGGGTGGATAGGAAAGGTATAGTATATCCCTGTCTTACCAGGTCGAGGACCTAGTGGTCCAACGTGATCTCCGACCATGCCTGGTAAAAAAAAGGGAGAGACGGTTTCCAAAGGGCGGGGTGGTAGGTACCACTGGTTCTCTGTTCTCGAGCGTACCTTCAAAATGAAGGCTTGGTCTGCTGGCCAAGGGACGGGACGGCCCCCCTTTCGGAGTCCGACCTAGGGCCTCCACACCTGTTTCTAAACTGGTCGGGGCGGCCGTTATTATGTCCCCTTCTATGGCCTCTATCTAGTCCCGGTCCCTGCTGGAAGGGTCTCTGGTAGGGCCTAGGGTTAAGGGACCGCCTGGGTACGTATCGGGGTATGTATCCCGAGCAATTTCAGCGTCGTCCTCGAGTCTTTTAGGCTGTGGAGCTTAGAGTCGGTCTGCTCAGAGAACAGACCGGACCCCTCAAATGGTAGGCCTTGAATGATGGTTTGCACCTCCGATGGGATGCCCGACACCTGTAACCATGAGCTACACCTCATAACCACAGCAGTGGCCATGGTCCAAGCAGCCGAGTCAGCAGCGTCCAAGGCTGCCTGAAGAGACGTGCACGCTACCGCCTTCCCTTCCTCCATGATGGCCCCAAATTCCTGTCAGGACGAAATTGCTCCCCGAACTTCTGCGCCGATGCCCAGGCATTAAAGGCATAACGCCCCAGCATCACTTGTTGGTTCGCGATACATGGAGCTGCAAGCCTCCCGTGGCATAGGTTTTTCTACCTAGGAGGTCCAGCTTCTTGGGGTCCTTAGCCTTTGGCGTCGGCCCTGGGGGGCCCCTGGCATTCTTTCTGCCCCACTGCCTGCACTACTATAGACCCTGGTGCTGGGTGGTTGAAGAGACGTTCATGCCCCGCTTGTGGCACATAATAGTGCCTTTCCACCCCTTTTTGAGTTGGTGCAATAGAGGCTGGCATTTGCCACAGAATCTTTGAGAGTTTATCGATGGTTTTATTTAGTAGCAGTGCCACCCAAACCAGGACCTGCAGCTGCCAGGATATCAACCATGGGGTCCAGGTCCTCATGGACCTCTTCGGTCTGCACTGCCAGGTTGACTGCCAATCTTCATAGCAGGTCCTGGTGGACGCTGGCATCCATGGATGAGAGCTCGGGTGCCGAGTCCACCAGAGCCTCATCCGGCGAGGACGATGTGGCCTCTCTTGGTGGCACTGGTTCCTCCTCCCCCTCCGGTGCCTCCAGTTCCCCCACAGTCGAAGCGCCCAACTGCAGTGGGCCTGATGGGATCGTGATCCCTTGACCCTGGCCGATCACCGGTGGTCTGACTGACGTTACCATGATCTGGCCCTCCTCTGATGGTGGGGCTCGCATGGGAGTGGCTGAGGGGACACTGCTTCTTCTGGTCAAACCGGCAACTGTCCCTGAGGGAGGGGGGTCCTTTGGCCTGATGGTAAGCCCAAGGTGTCCAGAACGGCCACTGCGGTTGTGGTTGCCATTAGGTCTGCCACTGCTGCTGGTCCGCCACGTCCCAGTGTCCAGATCTAAGGCTTGAGCGAGACCTATGTGAAGACCAGGACCTATATGAAGACCTGGCTGACGCCATGGACTCTATGTTGGACTCTGAAGAATAGTCCGACGCCGACCAAGGGGGAGCAGATGACGATTGCTCCCACTGGTGTGCAGCCATAGCTGAAGGTTTACCCCTATGCCCTGGACGCGGTGCCGGGGGAGGCATCGGAGGAGGCATCTGCTGCATCGGCGCGGCACCCAGCTGCATCTGGTAAGCCGGGAAGCAGCTCTGCGGTGCCGCAACTGTCTGCAGCCCCACGGTGTGCTGTGGCGTCAGTGCCGTCCACCCCTGTCCCTGTGCTGGGATCGGTGCTGGGAGAGGAAATAGTGCCGGTGCCCTATGTGGTACAGGCTGCGGTGCTATCAGAGGCATATAGCTCGGTACGGGGGCCAGCACCATCGAGGGTCTGGACTGCAGTGCTGCCTCCTGCACCGCATAAAGGAGCACTGCATACCCCAGTGCCGTCTGGGTTGTTTGGGGCCGCCCCAGCTGTCCCGGTGCCAAAGCAGTCGGTGCCGGAAAAGCACCCGTCCCCAGTGCCGCCGCCGACCCAAAGCAGGGAGCCGGTGCCGGTGCCTGTGCCAGCGTTGGCACCATCACCGGCACCTGGAACTGCTGTTGCTGCTGCGCAGAAGCCTGCACCGCACCCTGCAAGTCCCATGGCCCCACTGGTGGTGCCAGTGGAAGGGCGCCTGTGCCTTGGGCCGGTGTGGTCCACCCCTGCGGCGCAGGACCTTCTCCCTCTGTCGTAGTCATTTCGATGAGCTCTTGGGCTGCATCGAATGTCTCTGGGGTAGAGGGGCGCCGAATCTCCCCTATAAATGCGGCCTGCCCTGGGCTCCTAGCCTTGTCTGGGCTGTGCCTTCTCCGGGGCGCCTTGGAGGTCAGGTGCCCCTCCTTAGGGCGCACCTTAAGACCACCCCGCTCCATCGACCGGCCCTTCCAGCCTTTAGAGCTCCTCAGTGCTGGCGACTGCAACCTGTGCCTCGGCGCCTTCAAGACAGCCACTTGCTGTTCGGCCGGTGCCGTGGCTGAAGCAGACGGTGCGCTGCGGACAGAGTGGGGGCACTCCTCACTCTGGGGCTGCAATACAGACTCCATCAGCAAGATCTTTAGCCCAGAGTCTCTTTCCCTCTTGGTTTGGGGCTTAAAACCTTTACAAATAGAGCAGTTTTCCGCTCGATGGGCTTCTCCAAGGCACTTCACGCAGGAAGAGTGCGGGTCACCACAGGGCATAGGCTTTGAGGAGGAACCACACTGGCATCCCTTCCCCTTACAGTAGCGTTTCTCAAACTGTGGGTTGTGACCCACAGGGGGGTCGCGACCAACTTACAGGGGGGTCGCAGCTGGATCCGGTTTTTTTTTTTGCATTTGTGTCTCCCCAGCATCTCCAGACAGCCCGGGCTCTGTCCAGTCAATTTTCCCCTGCTGCGTCTGGCAGGGGAGCGATGAGCACTGCAGAATCTAGTGAAGGGAGGGGGACAGGAGGTGGCAGTTGCCGGGCACCACGCTAGGGGGTTGCTGGGCTGGGTAGGAGTGGAGCACGCACTGCTCTGGCCCACCTGACCAGCAGAGACCGGCAGCTGGCCACGTGATGCTTCCCCTGCAAGCTGCCAGCTGAGGCAGCGGGGTCGGATGCAGAAGCAGACGCTTTAAAAGTAAGATTCTTCTTCCGTGCCTGGCTCTGCGAGGGGAGAGATTTGATTGGAGCAGGGCTCCAGACACTGAGGATGCCTGCCTGGTGGGGTGGGAGGAGAGTGCACTGGGATGGTAGGGTGCTGGGGGGCCTGCCTCTGGGGGAGGAGGAAGTGCACTGGGATGGGGTGCTGGGGCCTGCCTCAGGGGTGGGGGCGCTGGGGGGGCCTGGCTCAGGGGAAGGGGTGGGTGCAGTCCCAAACTGGACAAAGTGGTGCAACTTTTGCTTAACAACTTTGGCTCCCACCCCCCACCCTTTTTTTTTTTTTGGCTTAACAATTTTGGTGAGGGTGGGGGGAGGGGGTGTCACACAAATTCAATTAGCATTTTAGGGGGTTGCGGTATCACAACGTTTGAGAACCCCTGCCTTACAGGGAGAGTCCCGCTGAGCTCTTTTGTTCAACTAAATACACTATTTACGTACACTTACTTAACTACTATTCAGCAGGTATTTAACTACGAACTCTAACTATAATACAAAACTAGGTAAGAGAACAATCTGCTAAGAGACAGGCTGATAGCCTTAATGCACGCTCCAGCTACCATCATGGGCGGTAAGAAGGAACCGAGGAGGTGGAGGGGCCAGCAGGGGTATATATGCACCAGTATACTGGCGCCACTGCAGGGGGCTCCCTGCTGGCCCTATGGATACTGCTAAGAGAAAAAAAGCTCCAGAATCCGTGCACGCGGCGCGCGCACACTTAATCAGAATGGACATGAGCAAGCACTCGAAGAAGAAAAAGTCAGGCCCTTATCTCCTTGGTGTCTAGTGGCTAGGATTCAGTGCTCTTGCTTCTGTGGGTGGGGTTTGATTTCTGAGCAGCGAACACACCTTCACCTTTCTGTGAAAACCTATAGTCATTGCTCTCTTGTCACTGAAAGATGTGACAGGTAACTTAGAAGGTCCTTTTCCACCCTCTCCCTGATCAGCAATGCACAAAAATGGCATTAACAGTCCCAAGCTGTTTAGTAAGGGGCAGAGCTGGCTGACTCCAACTACCCATCTCCTGTCACTAGTGGGTAGAGCTCACGGAATCTCTTTGGCACACAAAGCACTACCACACTATAAATCCCATCCCATGGATATACTGGAAGTGATAGTCTCTAACTAAACCTGGCTTTTTCTAAAACAGCAGTCCTCACAGAAGTCCCAGAGTTGTCAGAGATTGGTTTGTAACTGAAACAGCAGTAGTGCCCATTTTGCTACTAGGAATTAAATTTCTTTGTTCCATTTATGTGCTGGAAGTCTATTGCCTCATTTCTCAGGCACAATAGCTAGCAAAGGCCAAAGTGGATGTTTTTATTGCACCAACTTCTGTTGGGCAGAAACAATCCTTTCCTGGGTCTTACATGACTAAAATCATAGAGCAAATGCTCAAAAGACAGAGTGACAAGAGTTCTTTTTTCACCCTAAAATGCATCCCTTTTATTGTTACACCAACTGTTTATTAGCCTGCATTTATTCTTCTCCTTATTTGGAGGTTATTTTTTGAGTGTAATGCTGTCACTGATTAAATTTCCAAATGGCCAATTAGCATTTGCCCCACCCTTAATTCTGCCCACCACTGCTGCCTTAATTTAGAAAATATTTTCACACTTATTTTTGCACGAAGGAATGTCAAAAATATTTAATATATGGAGATATACCTATCTCGTAGAACTGGAAGGGACCTTAAAAGATCATCGAGTCCAGTCCCCTGCCTTCACAGCAGGACCAAGTACCATCCCTGACATGTCCTCCTCTAAGGCTCTCCTAGCAGCCAGTGTCTGAACTCCATCACTTTCCCTTTAGGGAATAGCAAAACAAAGAGCTTATTTTTCAAACTCAAACAATCATCAGCACTCCTCAATATCTCCCCCAGTTGGGCCATCTCACAATGAGTCAAGAGACAGGCAAATCTCAGAAGCAAGAAAACTGAGTTTGACTCTCCTTTTCCAAGAACATTTATTTCTCTTTTTCTCCTAGGGCCTTTTCCATAAGACATGAAACCACAGTGTAGCAGTATCAAGGGGAAGTTTCTGCCCATAGGTTTAATTAATTGAGAAGGGTTATTTAGAAGAGAAAAGTGTTGCCATAAACTGGCAGACGACTTGGTTATTCTCTCTTTCTAGGACCTTGAATGGAAAGTAAGGACATAGGTGTGAGCACATCCTCTCCTAAGGAAAGAAACAAGATGCCCAACATGGGGCTCCTATCCATTAATCTGGGCAGTTTTTTGAAGGCAACATAACCCCTTCAGCATCACAGAAAGGAGAGATTATCTGCTCTAGAAGGGGTGTGAGGAAAACCTGCAGTCCTTAGGTCACTCTGGCTTCTGAAGGAAACTTGTTGGGGAAAGGTCTGGGAGAACCAAGAAGTGGAAACAAGACAGTCGGAGGGAAGGGGTCTTCAGTACTTGGGCTGCTTCCTGAAGGCAGAGAGTCAGTGGCGCTGTGACCCCCACATGTACACCTGTTTACACCCCTCACTGCCCCATGCTAGGGTGACAACTCAGGCTGCCAATTCTCCTAGGCTGTGAATAACAACACATTGGGAGAGGTTTGCAAGTGCTTTGGACCACAAGCTAAATACAAGTCAACATTGTAAAGCTCCTGCAAAAAAAAAAAGCCAAACATCAGCGGTGTAAGCAAGTCACAAGTAGTAGTTCTTGTGCTGATTAAGCCTCAACTACAGTACTGTGAGAGAAGACTGAAACGCGATAACTAGATCTATAGGCATTTGTTAGAAATAGCAAGTTCTTATATAGACTTCCGATAATCCGGAACCTATGGGACCTAGGTGGTGCGGGATTATCAGATATGCCGGACTATCAGGAGGTACTATAAACTGGTTTTATATATATACTGTATACATTATATACTGTATATAAAGTGTTAACCCTTTTTATTGTACATACTGTATACAGTATACTGTAATGTTTTAGTTTTTTTAAGCCTTTTTACCCTTTTGCTCAGTTCAGCTGCTGCCGCTGTTACCTTGTGACTCATTTTTTGCCGAAGCTCACTCACTAGGCTCTTGCCATTTTGATGCCGGACTATCAGGAGTGCTGGACTATTGGATGCCAGACTATTGGAGTTTTACTGTATTATATGTATGTGACTACTATCTGTAGGGAGTGTACTACATTCAGTAACAACGTCTTAGAATAGCAGTTACTGACTGGTATGATTGTAAGAAATTGCTACTGGTAGCACAGACCTACAGGCAGCAGTTCTAGACAAAGCACTATCTGTAACTGTTCCCTGCAGGACCGTGCAACTTCTGGTAGCAATATCTTACAGGAGCATTTCCTTAGCATCATACCAATCAAAAACTGCTACCAGTAGCACAGGATGGACTGAGCTGCTCCCTATAAGATGGTGCTACTTAGGGAGAGCTTGTTGGGGGGTGTTTGAATGGACTGCGGGAGTGGGGAGAGCAGGGGTGCAGGTTGGGCTGGGGCTGGCTAAGGAAGGGAGGAAAAGGGGGGGGTCCCACAACTTGCAGGATAGAAGTGTGGGGGTTGGGAAGGGAGGACCCAGGGGGACTGAGGGGGCCTATAAACAGGAGAAGATCAGGGGATGCAGGCCAGGGTGCATGTTGTAGGAAAAGGGAAGGGAAACTGCCCCTTTCCTGGGCTGCTTTCTCCAATTCCCCTCCCTTCTTTCCATAGGGGCAGGGGGAGCTGAGGCATCCCAAGGCTGGGGGGATAGCAGGGCGGAAGATGGGGGGGGGAGACTGAGGGAGCATTGGCTGCACTTTGCAAACTACAACTCCCAGGATGCATCACAACACGAGACCAATCCGCTGGCATGCGGAGGCTGGCGTCCAAACTGCTGATGTCACTTCCTTTTTCACCAACTTCCATTTCTGCCCTGGCCCTCACTTTGCAAATGGAACTTTGGAAAAAGTCCTCCTGTCCAATTAGGAAGCGCCAAGGTCACACTGGCTGCTGGAACCCCTCCGAGGTGCCACTGGCCCTGCAATAGCTGATGGGAGATGTAGGCTGGGGCACGCTATATTTCACACAAGCCACTGCAGTGCCCCTTCCCACCCACCTGTAGCTAGGCAGGGGGTGCCCGGCCATGGTGGGGCCCAGAGAAGGGGGCAGGTGGCTCAGGAGCCAGAGCCCGAGCACTTAGGGGCGAACTTGAGCTGGACAGCGTTACACTCTTGACCCCAGCCCCGTTTCACACCACAACTCACCGTGCGCTCCTTGGACCTTCCTCCCATGGCGGCACCGCCAGCCCAGCACTGTGTTTGTTTCCAAACCCCGCACTGTAGGGCACAGAGGCTGGGAAATGCCACAACTCCCATGGAGCCATCGGAGGCAGCAGGGGCTGATGTGCAATGCAGGCCAGAAGACACTACAGTTCCCATGGTGCTTTAGGGGACCACAGCAGCTGATGGGAAACTCAGACCAGAAGACACTACAACTCTGCAGTAACTGATGGAATCTATAAGCCTGGGGAAACACTTCTCCCAGAATGCACTGCTTCCCTTTTCCTCTGCCCACCCAGGTTCTCAACCCAGTTTGTGAATTACTGGCAAACCACTCCGTAACACGTCATGACCTCCGACAGAGGCAGGGCATGACTATCCCAAGAAAGGGGCAGAAGGGTGCATTGTGGGAGGGGTCCTGGCCTCCATCGTCCCTCAGCCGCTGTCTGTGGGGGCTGCATTTGCTGGGCCACCACAGGAAACCACTGACCCAGCCCCTGTCCTAGCTGGGCCCCCCCCTGTCTGAACCCAGCTGCCTAGCCCCTTGTCTCCCACTGCCCGCCAATCACAGTACTAGAGCCAGCTGCCCACTCACTGGGGCCAATGGACTCCAGCTGCACTACACCACGAGAGTTGCACTCTCCCATCTCCACGTGCATCATGGGAGATGTAGTCCCTGCCTACCCCGCTTCTACTGTTATTAAAAAGTCCATCTTTGCAGATTCTTACGCATACAAGAGCTTTTACCACACATAGAATACAGTACATAGCTAGAAAAAAATTAATGTGAAACAAATTTAGCTTTCTTCCTCAGGTGAGGAGGATGAGTAAGAATCAAGGAGGTCATATGACCAACTCGGGCCAGAGCAGGGGAGATAAGGAGCAGGTCCCTACGATAGTCCTTAGGAAAGGGAGCCTAACTCCAGCTATATGGAGCTAGCTGATAGTTAACCCTCCCTCCCGGCCCCCAACATTGTTCAGTGAAAAAACACCACTCAGCTCTGATCCATAATCCATGATGGCTGAGTGGTGAATAACCCTTAGTCCCGAAGGATGAGCACTGACTCTTAATTGCCTACCCAACTGAGGGGCAGTGAAAGATTCCTTTGATCCCCTAGATACTCAGTGCTAACCCCAAAACATTGGGTGATGAGAGAAAACCTCTAAATCCCGTGTGATGAGCTGTAGCCCCTAACCAGGGAGCAGTGAGCAATACCTCCAAGCTCATAAGTGTTGAGAACATAACAGCTAAAAAGGGAGTGATAGCATCTAACTCTAGAATGGTAAGCAATAAATTAAACCATGAGCCATTTAATATGAATAAACTGCAACACCTGCTCAAAAGAAAATGAATAGCACTGATTTCATACCAACAGAATAGGCATTTAGATTTATTTCAAAATTAAAAGGTTTGTGTATACCTACGGTAAAATATAAATGAGTTTTTAGATAGTTTTATATAACATTTTTATGTAAGTAATTGCTATAACATGGATTAGAGATGTCACCGCAGTAAAGACTTCCAATCCCCCTTAGTATGGTTGTCTAGGGGTCTAGCTATTTGCTAGAAGAGGACTAGGTATAAATTAAGGCAATAATGCAATAAGCCTACAAAGCCTGTAAGACAATACTTTAGCAAAATAAAGGCACAAGGCCCCAAAAGCCTTAAACATAAGTAGTAACTAAAAAGAACCCTAGATAATATGATCTGAAACAATAAAATGCTGAAATGACTAAAGAGGTGACAGGTAACCATGAGATGCTAGTTCATAACATCTGAAAATAAAATAGATAGTTACATCAGCAAATGTCTCACAACAAGAATGCCATGGTAACTGACTGAATTATGCTGCTAAGAAGATAGAGGTTAGAGGAGTAAGAATTTATGGGAGAAAAGCATTCCAACATGATGATGAGATAAGGAATTACAAATAAGGAAAGGGTCACGAAACCCCTACTGAGTATTGCATTGGGCATGGTGGCATCAGTTTAACACATTATAAGTTGTATTCAGCCCTGTGTGCCTTGAGAGATGCCACATGATGGCTGATGGTGAAGGAGAAGATAACTAAACCATTCCTTTCCTAAAAACATGCAGTGTTAAGTTTATGGATGCTCAGCTCATTCTGTATTATCTCTACTTGCCGTGCAGGATTGGAGTGTCTGTGATTTTGCTAACCGTATTAATTATAAATACAGTGTGATTTCCTAAGTATGATGTGACCATGCACCTTCAGACCCACAACTGAACAGGAGTTCTCACAATACTTTGCCTGATCTTGGTACAAGAATCAATCAAATTTCAGTGCTAATTAAGGAAAACTAAATTTGTAATCTAATCATTATACAGTCAATAGATCTGCCACAGGACTTGTGTTTCCTATTCTGATTAAGCAAATGTTTAGGAAAGCAAACCTACATTGCTGTACTGCAGTGGCAGCAGGTTCAATTGTCTACAGCTCTCTCATAAAAGAGTGTGGATCAAACCATGAGGCCCTGGCAGGATTTTTACTCCTTAGGTAAATGGATCCTTTTCTTGAGCAAGGACCTCAGGATTTGGCCTTATTTCAATGTTTTATTGTGGCAACTTAACATTGTTGGAGGACCATCTTCACCATCTTGTGACTATTGAATTCTTTTGAAAAGAAAGAGGTAGATGGGGGAGGAGAGGAATACTGTATACGCGTCCAAATAAAAAGGTTTGCTTATGAGTGGCACAATACGGCCCCAAATTAGGACCAACATGGCTCAGTTGTTTCAGTGCAATATACTTTTCAAATAAGATCCATGTTCGGTTCTGGAATGCTATTGCATTCCAGCATCAGGCATCTTCCTATATTTGTATATAAAAGCATATGTTTTTCCAAGGATAACCTCACAGGATTCTACTGCTGCCAAAGACCCAAAGCATGTAATGTTATTGTTAGTGTTCAATCTTTACCTCTTTAACTGAAGAGGAAGTATTTCTTGGACTCTCATTTCTTGCTTTGGAATTCAAAATGTTCACCATAGTAGCTCCATTCTCACCATTACTGGTGGGGTTCAAAGGTGTGTCTTTTTCAACACAGTTGCTAATACAGCCATCCATGTGTTTGTGGAGTTCTTGATTCATAAGTAATACAAGTGTCCCTCTGACATGAACCACTCTGACAATTAAAAAAAAAAACAACCACCATGGTTTGTGGTGTATGTTTATTAAGCTGTGCATTTTATCTATGCACTCCTCATGCCCCTATTACTGTAGAATCAATCAAAATCAGAGTTATGATAGTTCTTTGCAAAGAATTACGTCATTATCTGTCACCCTTCAAGGATCCCGGAGACACTGAAATTTTAGATGCTAAGGCCCTAATTCAGTGAAACACTTAAGTACCTGCTCTAAAAAGTGTGTTATGTTTATGCCTTAACACTTTATTCCTTTGTTCATTAAGCTGTATTTAAAATATAAATACATGTATTTTGTCTTTAAAACATTCTTTTATTCTATCATGTAAAATGGCTCTAAATGTGAAAAAAATAGACAAGCAGTCTTAGTGTTTCCTATAAAAGAAATGTTAAAAATTCCCCCAAGCCAACTGTACACCTCCAAAATAAGACCAGTTTGTGAAAAGTAAAACAGAAAGGAGGTATAGAAACCTGTCAACATTTAATATAAAAGGTAAAGAGTTCTCCTGATAATGACTTTATGTATTTCTCAATACATTCTTGGATGTAGACATATGGTAAACTATTTTGTCTATGAACTAAATAGTTAGCTATGCATTCTTCTGAAAAACAGTTAAATTAATATACTCTGAACAATACTAAGACACAACCAGAAGGCAACAATTACTTCCTCAAAAAAGAGTATAATCTGAGTTCAGAGTACTTCTAATTTTAAGCATCCTAAGCCAAATCAAGTCCAGTGGGGGCTCTAAAACCAATCAGGGTTTTCATACCTGGATAATTCAGGTCTAGATTTGGAGGACTTGTCCATATTAAGTATCATATTATAAATCAATTATCTTCACCTAAAGTCAGCCCATAAGCCAGGGTCATTAAGCTCATCCATTTCAAATGATAATGATAAATAGGATGAAGGTAAATAGGATGAAGTTTAATAAAGACAAATGCAAAGTGCTCCACTTAGGAAGGAACAGTCAGTTTCATACATACAGAATGGGAAGCGACGGTCTGGGAAGGAGTACAGCAGAAAGGGATCTAGGAGTTATAGTGGACCACAAGTTGAATATGAGTCAGCAGTGTGATGCTGTTGCAAAGAAAGCAAACATGATTCTGGGATGCATTAACAGGTGTGTTGTGAGCAAGACATGAGAAGTCATTCTTCCACTCTACTCTGCGCTGGTTAGGCCTCAATTGGAGTATTGTGTTCAGTTCTGGGCACCGCATTTCAAGAAAGATGTGGAGAAATTGGAGAGGGTCCAGAGAAGAGCAACGAGAATGATTAAAGGTCTAGAGAACATGACCTATGAGGGAAGGCTGAAGGAATTGGGTTTGTTTAGTTTAGAAAAGAGAAGATTGAGGGGGGGACATGATAGCAGTTTTCAGATATCTAAAAGGGTGTCATAAGGAGAAGGGAGAAAACTTGCTCATCTTGGCCTCTGAGGATAGAACAAGAAGCAATGGGCTTAAACTGCAGCAAGGGAGGTTTAGGTTGGACATTAGGAAAAAGTTCCTAACTGTCAGGGTAGTCAAACACTGGAATAAATTGCCCAGGGAGGTTGTGGAATCTCCATCTGTGGAGATATTTAAGAGTAGGTTAGATAAATGTCAATCAGGGATGGTCTAGACAGTATTTGGTCCTGCCATGAGGGCAGGGGACTGGACTCGATGACCTCTCAAGGTCCCTTCCAGTCCTAGTATTCTATGATTCTATGATTCTCTAATTGACATAAGTTATTATTGTAGAAAAATCTGAGATACGGAACTGCAGATAACAGGAATTTCTCTTTGTATTATGATAGTAAATTCGAACTTTTACCCATATAATACTTTTCTACTGGAAATGTCACATTAGATACAGAATAACAATAGTGATTTGCCAAGCCCTGGAAATTAATATATACAACATCATTTTGTTTAGTTTCTTGCCAAAATGTAAGAGGGGAGAATAGAAAAACAGCAGATCATGAACAAAGGAAGGTGTCAGGCCTCAATCTAATCATGTATGAACAGAGACAAGGACTATGTCTCTCAGCATTAACTACACTCTGCATAGATCCAGAACTCTGGATAGAGTCCTTAACACATGCTTGGTTATTCTAAAATATTTTCAATTACCACCTATTACAGATTCTTCAAATAACTCAATTTTATCCATCAGGCCTGAAGCCTTCACGTTTTCATGTACACCTTGTAGGTGTGAATCATTTATATCAGCACCCAAGTAATGTACATTCTGTGGGAGGGAAAAAGGAGAAATTTTTATTATGCAAAATAAAACACAATACTGATTATTTTTACACATTTAAGAGTTCAAGTTGTTCTTCAAAGGCAAGACCTCTGGGTGAGGTTCAATGTTGCAGTTCTTACAATAGCAGAATATAACAAAATTGAGAGAGAAGAGGTACAAAAGTGGCTTTAAGCTTTTTAATTCCAGGCCACTCTAGGGAGCAGTAATTGAGAAAGCCCTGGGTGCTAAGTACAACAGCCTGTCTCCACCTACCTATAAGCAGCTGCGCGACTCAGAACCCTGCAGTCCATTGCCCTGTGACATCATTGTTGACATAGCCTCTGCTCTCAGGTATGTACTGTATGACAGCCTGCAGCTGTCTTCCTCAGTTTTTGCAATGGGAGAATAATCTGCTGGCCGGATCCAGGGCTTCCAGAGCACTTTATGCTGCGGAGACCTTTGTCACTAGCACAAGAGGGCCAGAGCAGGCGCGAGAATCTCAATTTATGAATTTAGACAACTGACAGAACACATGCACAGGAGTTCATGACTTGTATAAATGCATTTTGAAGAACTTTTAAATGAAACCTCAGTTTAAAAATTCTGCAAACTTTTGCAAAAGTTTCTCATTTTCCCACAAGAACACATACTTTTGGTAAACTACAAAATATGAACAACAGACCAGTTAGATGAAAGATAATGGGGCTAAAAATTAAGTACATTTTTGCAAACATCTGGAAGACAATAAGGTGATACTAGGGGGCTGTGCCCCTGCTTGCCAACCCCTTCTCTCTGGGGGTACGTGTCTGGCTGGGAGGAGGGTGCTGGAGTGGGCTGGGGGTAAGTGTCTGGCCAGGATGGTGGGACAGGAGCAGGCTGGGGACGCATGGTTTCAGTGGAAGGGGTGAGTGAGCAGGCTGAGGGTACGGTGTCTTGACCAAGGGGGTGTGACAGGGCTGGGAGAGGAGAGGGGTGTGGATCTCGGCCCCTCCCGTGAGGGGGGAGGACTCGCGGCTCCAGCTCCACAAAGAGAGGGGGAAGGTTTGCGCCTCCTGGGGCTCCCCCAGAGGGGGGAGGGTGCGCAGATCCCAGCCCGCAGCACCAGGAAGGGCGGCTGAGGGCAGAGGGATGCAGTGAGATGATGAAATTACTTTGTCGTCCCACAGGAAATTTTTATATAGATAGAGAGAGAGAGAGAGAGAGAAGTATTAGCCAGCATGGATCTGTAAAGAACAAATAATGTCAAACCAACCTGATAGCTTTCTTTGAGAAAATACTGAGCCTTGTGGATAAGGGTGAAGCAGCAGATGTGGTATATCTAGACTTTAGTGAAGAATCTGATACGTTCTCACATGACCTTCTTATTAACTAGGGAAATACAACATAGATGGGGTTAGTGTAAGGTGAGTGAATAACTGGTTGGATAACCATTCCCAAAGAGTAGTTATAAAAGGTTTACAGTCATGCTCGAAGGACATAATGAGTGGGGTTCTGCAGGGATCAGTTCAATATCTTCATCAATGATTTAGATAATAGCATAGACAGGGTACACGTATAAAGTTGCAGGTACTTTGGAGGAAATGATTATAATTCAAAATAAACTAGACAAAGGGTCTGAGGTAAATAGGATGAAATTCAACATGGTCAAACGCAAGGTACTTCAGTTAGGAAGGAACAATCAGTTTCACACATATAAAATGGGAAATGACTATCTAGGAAGGAGTAGTGCAGAAAGAGATCTAGGGATCATAGGGACCATAAGCTAAATAGGAGTCAACAGTGTGGCACTGTTGCAAAAAAAAAGCAAACATAATTCTGGGATGTACTTACAGGAATGTTGTGAGCAAGACACAAGAAGTGGTTCTCCTGCTCTACTCTGCACTGATTAGGCCTCAACTGGCATAGTGTGTCCAGTTCTGGGCACCAAATTTCAAGAAAGATGTGGAGAAATTGGAGAAGGTCCAGAGAAGAGCAATACATACAGCATTAATAAAAAGTGATATTCTTGGTACAGCTGCATGCTCATCTATCCCAAGCAAGCAGGAAAGGAGAAAAACATGTCTATAAATCAAAAGGGACAGTGCCCGCCCATGCTGCACCCCCATCACATTGGTAGCAATTACCCAGACCCCTTATTTAACTCTCACACACTCCAACACTCTCATGTATGTGTGCATGCAGACACACATGTTTGTGCAGGTGTATGTGCATGTTCATCTGTGCATGTAGGTGTGTGCGTGTGCCTGCATGTGTGCACACGCGTGTAGGTGTGCTGCTCAACATAAGTTGAATGTTGTAAGGCTGAGGGCTGCCTGTCAAAATAATTTTAAGTAAAAGTACTTTTGTTGGTATCAATTATTTATCAAACAAAAAACCAATGTCCACATTAATTTATTCTTAACTCTACCTAAACCAAAACCCATTTAAGTTACCACTGCTTTGGGGACTACAAACCCTGGGTAACACTGGTTCTCCCACCAGGAGCTCATGGACATTACTGGTGGGAGAGACACATGCTCCCATGACACATAGAACAAAGGAGGTGATAGAAAGGAGCACCAGATTCACCCCCAAAGAATGGTGAGCTAGAAAAGAGAAAAGCCTGAAAAGAGGAGGGCCTGAAACATAACCCCATGTGTGTCAGGCCAGGTGTGAGGCCTGGGTGAAAGCAGTCAAGACTTTTTTAATATAAAGCAAAGTTGAGCTGTGAGCAAGAAGCAGTCCCTGCTTGCAGAATCTGGTAAGAACAGGACTGATACTGCAGAAACATGCATACCTAAGAGGTCCTACGCACAAATCATGTGAAAACATTCCACATGGGTGGTATCAGAACACCTGGTTAGAAAACATCTTGGTACCAACATACTCCCCATAGATAACAAAAACATACTGACCCATCCTAAGGAGGAGGCCAGGATGACAGCATGATGGATAGGGATGTTTTAATCAAACCATCATGTACAATAGGTGGCATCAGAGAATGATGCATCTAGAATACATGTAACTCCTTTATATTTGTGTATAAAGATGTCTCTTAGAGAGGCTGTCTTTGCCTCTCCTAGGGGGCAGTGAAAAGTCCTGCCTCCAACTGAGCTGGTCCATTGTCAGGGGGCACTCAGGTACTTGCAGAACTGTAGACAACTGATCCCGGAAGCTGGACACTGTGCTTTGTTTGGCAATAAATCCGGCTGTGAACTTCATCCCTTATCTGATTGTGTGGGCAGTGGGGGATTTTAATGAGTTCTAATGTGCTGGCTATCTGTGCAGAGCCAATGCAGTACATAGAGGGAACACATGCACATGGCTGAATGGTTATCAGCATTGGACAGAGCAAGAAACTCATCAGAACACCACATTGGTGATATCTGATGACACTGGCAATCCACCTGGGGAACCTGAGAGCCCACATGTTGAAAATAGCTCAAAGAACCTTTAAGAAGGAATTAGAAAAACTACTAAAGAAAAAAAAAACTTTAGTAAGCCCTCACTAGGGTTTTTATTATATTTATTTCCCTTGCAAATTCTCCAACTATAAATAAGGACTGAGTTCTGATACAAGATTTTCCCACATGCAAAGCACCTATAGTGTCTCTAGGCAATGTGGAGTCTTTGATGTTTAAGAAGATCTGAGCTCCGAAGGAAGTTTTTCCTACATTCACAGCATTGATAAGGTTTGGCTCCTAGGTGGATTCTCTCATGTTTTTTTCGTGATGAGAGGTCAATAAATTTTTTCCCACACTCACAGCATTCATAAGGTCTCTCTCCTGTATGAATTTTCTGGTGTGTAACAAGGTTGGAGCGCCAAGTGAAGCTTTTTCCACATTCAGGACATTCATAGGGTCGTTCCCCCGTGTGGATTCTCTGATGCTTAATAAGGCATGATCTCTGAGTGAAGCTTTTTCCACACTCACAGCATACATGAGGTCTCTCTCCTGTGTGGACTCTCTGATGTTTCATGAGTGTTGAGCTGTCAGTGAAACTCTTCCCACACTCACAGCATTCATAAGGTCTCTCTCGTGTATGGATTCTCCGATGTTTAATAAGATCTGAGCTGTTAATGAAGCTTTTCCCACACTCACTGCATTCATAGGGTCTCTCTCCTGTGTGGATTCTCTGATGTGTAATAAGCAGAGAGCTGTCCCTGAATTTTTTCTGGCACTCCCAGCACTCATAGGGTCTTTCTCCTGTGTGGATTCTTTGATGTGTAATGAGATTTGAGCTGCGAGCAAAAGCTTTCCCACACACACGGCATTCGTAAGGTTTATGTCCCATGTGCATTTTCTGATGTTTCTTGAAAGATGATCTGTCACTGAATTTTTTCCCACACTCGGTGCAGTCATAGGGTTTTTCTCCTGTGTGGATCCTCTCATGTACAATAAGGTTTGAGCGTTCAGTGAAGCTTTCACCACACTCTGAACATACAAAGGATCGCACACCTGTGTGGATTCTCTGATGCCTAACAAGGCCTGAGCTCTGAGTGAAGGTTTTCCCGCATACACTACATTCATGGGGTCTCTCTCCAGTGTGGATTCTCTGGTGTTTAATAATGGATGCTCTCCGTGCAAAGCTTTTCCCACAAACACTGCATTCGTAAGGCCTCTCACCTGTGTGGATTCTCTGATGTGTTATGAGGTCTGAGCTCTGAGTGAAGCTTTTCCCACAATCATTGCATTTATGGGGTCTCTCCCCTGCATGGAATTTCTGATGTTTAGTAAGAGCTGAGCTGTCAAGGAAAGTTTTCCCACACTCACAGCATTCATAGGGTCTCTCCCCTGTGTGTATTCTCCGATGCTTAATGAGGGATGATCGGTCAGTGAAGCTTTTCTGACACTCGCTGCATTAGTAAGGTCGCTCTCCTGTGTGAATTCTCCGATGTTTGATAAGGGATGATCTGAGAGTGAAACTTTTCTGACAGTCATTGCATTCATAGGGGCTTTCCCCTGTGTGGATTCTCTGATGTTTAATAAGGACTGAGTGGCTTGTGAAGTTTTTCCCACACTCAGAGCATGTTTTGTTTCTCTCTCCTGCAGGGATTTTCTGCTGGGCTGTGGTTTCCTTCCAGTAATGGGCAGGTATCAAACTGTTTATGGATTTGTTCTTTTTCTCCCTTAACTTGTTTGCCTGATTCCTCTCCGGCAAGTGCTGACTCTCACAACCTTTTCCCCACTCAGGACTCCTGGACACATCATCTTGAGATATTTCCAATAATCTCCTGTGTGGTTCCACTTGCTCAGCATCTTCCTGATGAGATTTCTGCTCCTCATTCTCATTCAGCATCCAAGCACCTGTTGACAGAAATAGGGATGGAAAATGGGAGACAAACCACAATGCAAATTGGTAGGGGTGGAGGAGGTGGTGCCAGAGGCTCATGTTCTGGCAATCCCTCAAACTTTTATATTGGTGATCCCTTTCACACAGCAAACTTCTGAGTATGACCCACCTTATAAATTAATAATTCTTTATAGTATTTAATAGTGTTGTAAATGCTGGAGGTGAAGCTGGGTTTGGGGGTGGAGGTTGACAGGTCATGACCCACTTATAATAAACTTGTGACCCTTGAAAGGATCATGACCGGGGACTACTCACATGCTTTAAAATAAATACAAACTTTAGTGGATTCCAATTGGTAGGCTTGGAAGTTTTCAGCATTAAACACACAAACCACCCAAAAATATTTCCCTGAATCATGAAAATCTGAGATAGCCAAATTAAGAAAATTGCCATTTGAGAACATAGAGTTTAGTTTAGGGATACTCACTCTGTGTATATTGACAGGAGGACAAAGTAAGTTTGTTTCATGGGTAAAAAGCTTTAACGCTTTGAATCTCAATTTTGGCTGCCATTAAATAATTATTGTTTGACTTCCCCATATCATTTTCTGAAACTGAATGTTTAAATTGATAAAAAATTAAAAAGGCTAAAACCTTTAATTCTGCACAATTCTGAAAAATGAAACACAAAATTGATCAAAATCTTTAAAATAAGTTAAAATTATCAAAAGGTAATAACTGAATTTTGCCAAGGCTACAAGTTGGTGAATGAAAGGAAAAGTGCCTTTACCCCATTGGTATTCTTTGGAGCTATCTAGTCATGGGTCTCTATTTCTTAGTATATTTTAACTTGTGTTTTGTTCATCAAATTCTAGACCATACTCCTCCATTTCTGGTGCACTTTAAAGTGAAGTGGGAGGTATTAAAAGTTTAATTTTCATCTTGTGTTTCCTTCTTTCTGAGCTCCTTAAAGGATGTCCAATGCAATAACCATTCTGGCTCTGGGTTCATTTTAATGATCTCAAACTGTTGATTAAAAAAAACGTTAAACACAGATCTTGTTCTGAATGTAACTTTATTCTTTGTCTACTCACAGAGCTCTAGCCCTAAAGTGGTTACTTGCAAACTCTGCATAGCCATCTAGGCAGAATACTTACATTTAAAAATAAATAATGAGCAAATGCTGTGCTCATGAAAGTGGAAGGATAACAGGGCTGGTTTTGAGCTAGCAATACAGATACGAGCTGTCTCAGCTATTTCAGCCAGAACTACCAACGAGTACTTGTTTTGTCCTACAAAACTCCTAGTGGTTCAATTGCCTTCTCTTGAGCCAGTTGCAGCAAGGAATGTCGCGGAGAGCACCAGGCTAAAAGCAAACTCCTTTTCATGTTACACTGGAAATGAAGTTGGAACCCAGATGAAAGCTGGCACACCACCCAGTTGGCAAGTACTTGTCTAGCAGTTAAAGGGTTATGTGGTTCTGCTGACTCCCTGAGGGGAGGAGTCCTTAGCACAGCTGTTTATAGAGATAAAGGGAAGCATGTGATTGTAACCAAAGAGCCACCCAATGACACCTAAAAAGGGGTTACAGGAATTTCCTGATTTTTGTAACTATATTCTGGTTCAACAGAGAATCTTAAATGAAGCCAAGGTTTTAAGAACAATCATACTGAGTCAGATCAATGATCCATTTAGCCAAGTATCCTGTCTTCTGACAGTGGCTAATGCTCATTGAGCTCTTTTTTTAACCCTGTTATAGTTTTTGTCTTCACAACATCCTCTGGCAAGGAGATCCACAGGTTGTCCCTCTGTTGTGTGACGAAATACTTCCTTTTATTTTAAACCTGCTACCTATTAATTTAATTGGGTGACCTAGTTGGTGTGTTATGTGAAGGAGTAAACATTTCCTTCTTCACTTTCTCCCCAGCAGTCAAGGCACTAGGCACATCTACGATATGCCACTCTCAGGGCTGTCTTATGATTTTTGGTGCCCTACACAGTTCAAGCATCTGCATCCTCCATCCGTACCAGAGGCGGGGGAAGAGCTGTTCTGTGGGGACAGGTGCACTCAGGGCTGGGGGAGCTGGCAGGGAAGCAAGTGGAATGAGCTGCACAGCCATCTGGAGCTGTGGGCCAGGAGGTAGAACAGGCAGAAGGTGGGAGCGGAGTAGCCGGCTGGAGCTGTGGGCTGGAAGGTGGACCAAGCTGGAGGAGGAATGGTACAGCAGGCTGGAGCTGTGGGCCAGGAGGTAAAGTAGAGGGCAATGGCCAGGAGGTGAAACAGTAGGTTTGCGGCTTGAGGGCTGGGAGACAGAGCAGGGGGTGGGAGAATCTGGTGGTGGCCTTAGGCACATGAAGCATCAACAATTAACTAACTTTGGGCATCACTGGGACTCCGCATTTAGAGGTGCACTACACAACTGTGTATGCTACATATGTCTTAAGGACAGCCCTAACCACCTTTAGTTGTCTCTTTTCTACATTGAAAACTCCATCTTTTTAATATTTCCTCATACAGAAGCTTTTCCATATCCCTAATAATGTCTGTTGCCTTTTTCTGTACCTTTTCCAACTTATATATATATATCTTTGAGATGGGGCAGACAGATCAGCATGCAGCATTCAAGACATGTGTTTATTCCATGAGTCCCAACATTGTTAGCTTTTTCGATTGCTGCTGCACATTCAGCAGACAGCTATCCACACTGCTTCCCAGATCTCTTTCTCTGAGTTTTTACAGCTAATTTAGATCCCACCAATTTGTATGTATAGTTGGCATTAAGTTTTCCAATGTGCATTACTTTGCATTTATCAACATTGAATTTAATCTGCTATTTTGTTAGACAGTCACCTGGTTCTGAGAGATCCTTTTTGTAACTTTTAGCAGTCTGCTTTAGAATTAAGCATCTTGAGTAGCTTCTGCAAATTTTGCCACCTCTCAGTTTACTCTTTTTTCCAGTTCATTTATGAATATCCTGAACAGCACAGATCTAATGAAGACTCCTGGGGGACAGCACCATTTACCTCTTTCCTTTCTGAAAATGGAATATTTATTCCTACCCTTTGTTTTCTCTCTTTTAAACAGTCCATGAGATGACCTCTCCCAATCCAAGACAGTTTACCTTGCTTAAGAACCTTAGTGAGAGACATTGTCAAAGGCTTTCTAAAAGTCTAAGAATGCTATATGCACTGGATCACCCTTGTCCGCATGCTTTTTGACTCCCTTAAAGAAGTCTAAGAGATTAGTGAGGCATGATTTCCCTTTAAAAAAACCACATACTGTGAGGAAAGAAAGGTCAAGAAGGGAGCTACTGCCAGGTATCATTCAGAATGGGTAGGAAGTCACAGGCACCATCTGTCCTGAGGATACGCACCTACTGGAGACAATCCTGAATTCAAAAGCCTCACAAGGTCTTTGTCAGGCGTCCAAACAATTTCCTTCAGAAAATGACCAATGTTCAATTGATTTAATGATTCCTCACTCGTGCATGCACTTCTCAGACTCTCTTTCAACTGAATTATGGAGATCTGGGATGCTCAACTTTTGGTCCTGTTCTAGATGGGAGATCACATCAGGTGTGAAAACTGGAAATTCTGTATGGGGAAAGGAAAACTGGTGGGTTCATGGGAGATTTGTCCCAGAAAGATATTTTAACTCCAGCCCATTTTAAGGTAGCCATGCCCTGAGGCTAGTTCCACAAATGCTCAAATATGTAGGTCAGTCTGCTTAAAGAGGAATTTAACTAGCTCCATATCTGCTGGGAAAACACTCAACCTGACAAACATCCTCAAAGGGAGTTCTAAAACAGAGAAAGTGACTTCATGGAGCTAGAAAAGGCAGATTACAGCCACAAGGAAACAGCTTGTTTCTGAGAAAGAGAGGGAAGCTGGAAATTGTGAAAATGGGTTGGTGAGGGTCAGCAGACTAAATAGTAGGATGGAGCATGATCTCTCAGGTACAGATATCAGGAAAGCACATTTGGAGGAACTAGGAAATTAGCAACCCAGGTGTAACAGAAAGCAGTATGAAAATCCTCCAGGGGAGTGGAAAAGACTGGGGAATTAAGTGCGCTAATTGAGGAGCAACCGACTGTAGTTCCTCTGGAAAGAGAAAATATAAAAAAATAGGAATTGGGCCAACCATCAGAAGGGACTGAGTCAAAGATATAAGAAGCCTGCAGGGTGGGGTGGCTACAGATAGAGAGAAGCCAGTACGATCTTCAGAGTCACTGCCAACCTAAAGACATCACCAAAAAAGCATGTTTTTGGACCAAGGAAGAGGCCCTCTTGTGGCTGGGAGGAATGAGGACAGAAAAAATGTTGGTTGGGTCACCAGGAGGCAGGAAAGACAAGTGTGGTGGTGGAGGGCACTCAGCAATCATAGAATCACAGAGTACTAGAAATGGAAGGGACCTTGAGAGTTCATCAAATCCAGTCCCCTGCACTCATAGCAGGACCAAGTACCATCTAGACCAGGGCTACTCAACATGAGGCCCATGGCCCGTTTGTTTGCGGCCCGCAGTGTGGTTTGGGTTTATGCGGGGCTCAACACGTGGCCCGCAGGTGGGATCCTTTGAACATGGCCTCCACTGGGAACACGCTCCATAACAGTGAGTCAATATAATGATCTTCTGTTGAGATGCGTTTTAGTAGTTAAATTCCTGGACTGTCATTGCTCATTAAAAGTGCTATCATATGGGTGGAAATCGGGTAACTATTGCATTTTACTAATATCAGAAGAACTGACTTAAATGAGGCATGCGTATTGTATAGTCTTGCCTTAATCTTTGTATTCATGCCCGTCAGTGTGAAAGAAACTATTTGCATATATTTGCATGTATATGAAACCACTCTTAAGTTGCAGCCCTCGGCATGTGCTGTGAGTATCATTGTGGCCCTTGGGGCTTCCAAAGTTGAGTAGCCCTGATCCAGACCTTCCTGGACAGGTGTTTGTCTCACCTGTTCTTAAAAATGTCCAGTGCTGGAAATTGCCTAGGGATCCTGTGGAATTTATTCCAGCACTTAACCACCCTGACAGTTAGAAAGTTTTTCCTAAAGTCCAACCTAAGCCTCCCATTCTATAATTTAAGCCTTTTGCTCCTTGTTCCTAACATCAGAAATTAAGGAGAATAATTTTTTTCCTCCTCATAATAACACCCTTCTATGTACTTGAAAGTTATGTCCCCTCTCCATCTTCTCTTTTCTAGACTAAACAAACCCAGTTCTTTCAATCTTCCCTCATAGGTCATATTTTCTAGAACTTTAATAATTTTTGTTGCTCTTGGCTGAACTTTCTCCAATTTCTGCACATCTTTCCTGATGAAAATGGAGCAAGAAGAGTAAAAGCAATACTGTTTGAAAAGATAGCTAAACTTAAGCAAACTCGACAGAAATAAGAGTGTAATGGAGCCCCTAAATTAGTGAGGGTTCTCCAGGCACTCTGTGTCAATGGAGTTGGATCCCCAACCTCTCCTCTACTATCTCCCAATGAAAGCACCCTCCTACTTTCCCCTTTGTCCATTGGTCTTATATCTCCAAACCCCTGTGATAGAGTTGGTGCTGCTCTGCAACACTACTGAACATTATATATTGACCTTGGGATGTCTAATAAGACAATATGTTGGTTAAGTGTAAGAGGGGAGAAAGAAGAATAGCTCAGTGTGAGCCACCTTTTGGTAAACACTTAAAAATTGTTATAAAACAATGCCTGTACTATCAGAATTGAATGTTCTAGCTCCTACCTCCAACTAGACCTTGTCTACACTACACAGTTTTGTTGGCAAACGACATCTTTTCTTGAAAAACAGTGAAGGTTTACACACTCTGAAGCTACTTTTGGTGAAAAAGCTCTGTTTTGGCAAGAAAATAAAACCACCTCAGAAAAAGAGCCTTTTTTGGCAAAGTTTTATACACAAAGCCTCACTTGGTTTTGTCTCTAGAAGTGGCCTCTAGGAGGTGTCCCACAATGCCCATGCTGAACACGCTGCTCAGCAGTTCAAACTCCACCGCCACCCGTAGCCAGATAAACAACCATCTACCCCTCCCCTTAAAAGGCCCAAGGATTTTTTAAATTTTTTTTAAAATGCCACTTTGTTTGCTAGGCCTGGCAGGCCATGCTGGCTAAATGAGGCAATTGCTTTCTCGCTTGCACTACAGCTGAGTTGTTGGATCTGCTGAGTATACAGGGAGAGGACACTGTCCACTCCTAGTTCTAATGGCTTGTGTGATAAGGGCTACACATGGGATACCATGCAGTACCAAGCAACAATAAAGGAGCTTAGGCAGGCATACCAGAAGTCAAAGGAAGTAAATCTAACACTCAGATCCTGGTTTAATTTTCAAAATGGTGCCTAAAAGTCTCTCGACTTGAATTGCCCCCATTGTGTTCCTTTAATAGTCCTAGTATCAGGCTGGTCAAGATCAGCAGCTAAGCGAGGTGCCTCAGCACTGCATCACTTGGCAAACTTTTCACCTTTAGCTTCATAAAGATTATGGAGCATGCAGCAGCCAGCTGTGACTACTGCTCTCACTGTTGATGCTAGAGCACCAAGCATGGATGCACTCTGCTGACAGAGAAAACATAGCAAGAATATGTAAGTACAATTATGGAGCTTTTTGATCATTGACACTTTTGTCAATAAAATGGTGGTGTGCAAATCTGGGTTAGATGACTGGGACCAAAGTCTAGTCTTCCTGCTTCTGATTTACATTGTCACATGAACGTGAGAATAAAAATTCACATAGCACTGTAGCAGCCAATATAGCAAGATATTTACATGCCAGATGTGCTAAATATTTCTATGCCCCTTCATGATTTCACCACCATTCCAGTGGACATGCTTTTATGCTGATGACTGGTTCCATGCGATAATGATTCAAAACTGTGCACCTGTGTGAAGAAATACTTCCTTTTGTTTTAACCCTGCCACATATTATTTTCATTTAATGACCAGCACTCTCTGTAAACTGGGCGCTTGTGCAGCCACTCAGGAGAGACTCAAATCCTGCCCAACTAATTAGTAGGGCGCATACAGCTAACTTTTTTGTTTCTAAATTCGCATGTGCTTCGGTGCACATAAAAATTATTCTGTATGACAGAAAAAAATCAGCACATGGATGGAAAAGATTAAAGGACACATTGCTGATGATCCCTAATTCTCATGTTAGAACTGATCCCAACTGACTTGCTAATTCACCCTGAGATTGGGAAGTGATCCCAGGGACACAGTGATGCCACTGCACTATAAAAGAACATGCTCGCAGATTGGAACACCAACCTTTATCTGCAGGCTCTCCAGCTGTGTACACTGTCTCAGCTGTAAATGGAATAGAAAAGGGGAGAGATTAGTGGAAGCAGCTTGGCAGAGCTGTGCTTAGGGTACAAAGGGAAGTGCATGGGGCCTTGAAAAACCAAGTCTCTCATGTCAGGGCTGAGAACTGCAGGCTGCATCAGTAAGCGTGCAAAAAAGGTACACACTTACCAAGAGCACTGTCGGCATTCTGGTGGCATATGTGAGGGCAACGACCCACAACCAATGCTCGGAAAAGAGCGAAGGCCTGGTAACATTTGCAATCTGTGATGTGGTCAGCATGGTGTAGGCCCAATCTCTGAGTGCAGGCCAGGCGTTAGAAGCTTCTGTTCTCTACGCCCAAGCGAAACACAAGTTTTCCCTTAGCAAAGAGATGATTTTAGACAGTGCTCTGTTCCCAGAGCATTTGGTAGCTGTGAGCTCAGGGTACTAGTGTCTCACTGTCCCACTGGGGTGTTGCTGAATCATGGCAGAACGAAGCTTGTATTGTGGAGGAGATATGAACCTTAACTCTGCATTTTCCCCCTTTTAGGAGCCAAAGGGAAAGGCCCATTACCCAGTGAGGTCACGTTCTCGTAGTTCTCCTGCATGACAGCTCTGTACAGGGCTCTCTGAGCGGGGTCCAGCAGAGCCCACTCTGCCCTGGTGAAATACACAGCCACGTCCTCGAAGGTCACCAGCCCCTAAAAGAGCAAAAGTCCCCCGCTCAGTGCCTGCTGCGCCACTGTTCACAGGGGAGGAAGGCTGATTACATGGATACACACTCAGAGGAGCCCCACCCACAGCCTGCTCAGAGCATCCAGCAAGCATTAGGGTGATGAGAGATAAGAAAGCGCCCCTGGTCCTTCCAATAGATAGAAGTGGCAGGAAGTTTTCCCTGTAAGCTGAGCGCTTGAGTGGCTACCCAGGAGAGATTCAAATGCTGCCAATCCGAAGAGCAGAGCACCCACAGCATGTGTTTCTGTTGGTGGTGGACATCCAAACATGCCTGGCACACATAACAAAATTTATTCCACACATGGATGGAAAAAAAAAATAAAGGGAACATTGTGGCAGGGTCTCCTTTTTCACCACACACCTACGTGCCAGAGGCTGAATGGGAGATAGAGCCCCCTGTTTCTAAGAATCCCATCACTCTCCCCATTGACGGCAGCTGAATTTCAGGGGAAAGGGCAATTTCTCTAAGCCCTTCTGGTGGGTGTCCCCTTATGTACTAGTGGGTTCATGCTCCAATACAGGGAGTCTGGGAACCCACGGAGGTCTATTCCTAGTCTAGCTACCTCACACTTTCCCCCTTCCCTTTCTCCACCCTGTGCACTTCCTGCAACCTCCCTGCCTCAAATCATACTCCCTCATCACTCCCACTTTCTGCAGAAGCAAAAGGGAGAGTCAATATATAGAAAAATACCAGCATTTCCTCTGCATCCCTACCTGATTCAGCTCTGCTACAGCCATTCCCCAGTCAGGAAGGGAGAACATGGATATTATTCCAGAACCTGTCGGAGTTAGAAGAGTTACTGAGCATAGGTTCAGAATAGGTCATAGAATACTAGAACTGGAAGGGACCTCGAGAGGTCATCAAATTCAGTCCCCTGCCCACACGGCAGGACCAAGCACCATCTAAATCATCCCTGATAGATGTCTATCCAACCTGCTCTTAAATATCTCCAGTGATGGAAATGCCACAACCTCCCTAGGCAATTTATTCCAGTGTTTCACATCCCTGACAGTTAGGAAGTTTTTCCTAATGTCCAACCTAAACGTCCCTTGCTGCAGTTTAAGTCCATTGCTTCTTGTCCTATCATCAGAGGCCAAGGAGAACAATTTTCCCTCCTCCTCCCTGTGACACCCTTTTAGATACCTGAAAACCGCCATCATGTCCCCTTTGAGTCTTCTCTTTTTCCGTATGTCTACATTACAGCGTTAGTTCGAGTTATCTTGATTCAAAATAGTTAATTCAAATTAAGCTAATTCGAATTAACACATCTACATACAGAATGCAGCTCAAATTAGCATTTTGCTAATTCGAAATACTGCATCCACACTGACTGGACACAGAATCAGATTTAAGGCCAGCCAGAATCAGGTCAGGCAGGGCATCAGGTCAGGAGTGTCTGTGTGTGGCTGCTGCCTGACGCCTGTGCTTAAAGGGACACCTCCCCCCGCCTCCCGGGCAGCCGGTTCTCAGGTGTCCCTGCTTGCTTGCCTGCCTCGATGAGGGACAGCAAAGCATTTGTGTCTCTGCGTGCTCTGGTTGCCCTCACTCGGGACACCAGAGCACTCTGCAACATGGAGCCGGAGCTGCCCCTAGGCACTCTGGTGCTTCTCATGGACTTGTTGCTGCGAGCCTGGCTGCACTTTCTGCAGGCTGCCATCCCGGAGGTCCATCGGGGGGCTGTCAGTATCCAGGAGACTCTGCAGGAGAGCTTCCACCCTGAGGAGCACTAAGAGCCTCCCCTGGTGTGCCCCACTGGGAGCTTGTGCCTCATTCCTCCCTCCCTCCACTTACCCCTCCCTAACCCCCCTTCCTGATGTCAAATAAAAACACATTTCTTACCAAAAACAAACTCTCTTTATTGACCGAAACTGGGGTGGGAATGAGGGTGGGAGAGAGGAGGGGGAAACCTGAGAGGAGGGAGCTGGAAGGGGGAGGCAAGGGGAGGAAGGGGGAGGATAAGCTCAGGGTTGGGGGTCTTGCCGGACCAACTTGATTTTCATGCAAACCTGCTCCTGGGTTTGCATGTGGCCTTTGGTGGCCAGGCTGGCAGCTTTCCTGCCATAGATGGCTGCGTTCCTCTGTCTAGTGTGGAGATCATGGACGTTGGGGGCATCCCCCCAAACCTGAGTACGGTCCACCCTGATCTCCGCCCTGGACCAGGAAGCGCCCGCCTTCTCTGGGCCCTGGCAGGCTCCTGGGAGCTGGCAGACTGCTCCTGGGGCACAGTGGAGGGCTGGCTGCCAGTGGCTTGCTGGCTCATGTTTTGGGGCCACTGGGTAGAGGCAGTGACTGCTGGCTCTGGGCCGGCAGGCTTGGTGCTAGCACAGGCATTGTGGCCAGAGTCTGCCCCTTTAAGGGCTCCAGGGCTGGGGGGAGGAAGAATAGTTTTCCTGGTTTGGCCCAGAGTGGCCACCAAGGGAAACTGGGAAGTCTGGAGGCCAGCTAATTCGGACTAAGCGTCTACACAGCACTTATTCCGAATTAGCTAATTCAAGTTTAGTGTTACTCCTCGTAGAATGAGGTTTACCAAACTCAAATTAAGTGCCCCGCTATTTCGAGGCCAGGGATGTTGCTGGACCAAAGAGCCCCAGAGCAACACAGGGGCTGAGGAGCCCCTCCCCTGGCCTGGAACCCCCAGCATTAACAGGGCCAGGCGTTGGCCAGAGAGCCCCAGCCCTGGAATCCCTGATGTCAGGGAAGGTTCTGCCTAGGCCAGGGAACCCCCTGCATTAGCAGGGCCACGTGGCCAAGAAGTCCCAGCCCCAGCTGGGGAACCCCCTACTGCAGCTGGGCTGCCTGCGGCTGGGCAGCTCCAGCTAGGAATCCCGAGAAATCCCCAGTGGCAGCAGGGCCAGGGTGACCGGGCAGCCTCTGCCGGCTGAAGCAGGGCTCACAGAGATGGACTGCCAGAATCCCCAGCAGCAGCAGGACGAGGGGGCCGGGCGGCCCCAGCTGGGGAACCTCTGGTGGCAGCAGGGCCAGCAGGAAGTGAAAGATCCCGTACTCCAAAAAAACTCCTCATTTTTTGAGGAGTACGGGATCTTTCAAAAAAGGGTTTTTGTTTTTTTTCCCCGAAAGAACCGCAGCTAGATGGCGCTTTCACTTTCGAAAAGCCCTTTTTCGAAGAAGTGCTCAGACGCCATTATGTAAATGAAGCGCAGGACATTTAAATCCCCGCTTCATTTGCACTTCCGATCTGCCTAATTTACATCCCTCTTTCGACAGAGGGATGTAGGTTAGACATGCCCTTAGTGATTATCTATGAAAAGTAATGGAATATGAGAGAGATTCCAGAAGACTGGAAAAGGGTAAATATAGTGTCCATCTATATATAAAAAGGCAAATAAGGACAAACTAGGAAATTGCAAATCAGTCAGCTTAACTTCTGATACCATAAAGAAGCAAATAATTAAGCAATAAATTTCCAAAAATCTAAAATACAATAAGGTGATAAGTAACAGCATAGATTTGTCAAAAACAAAACATGTCAAACCAACATGATAGCTTTCTTTGACAGGATAACAAACCTTGTGGATAAGGGGGAAGCTGCAGATGTGGTAGATCTTGACTTTAATAAAGCTTTTGATGGTGTTTTGCATGACCTTCCCATAAACAAACTAGGGAAATGCAACTACTATAAGATGGGTGCAAAACTGGTTGGATAACCATTCCCATTCATAACACAGAGTAGTTATCAATGATTCACATGCTGGAAGGACAGTGAGGTGTCCTGCAGGATCAGATATGGGTCCACTTCTCTTCAATATCTTCATCAACGATTTAGATATTGGCATATAAAGTACACTTATACAGTTGCAGAAGATACCAAGCTGGGAAGGATTGCAAGTACTTTGGAGGAGAAGGTCATAATTCAAAAATATTTGGACAAACTGGAGAAATGGTGCGAGGTAAATGGGATGAAGTTCAATAAGGACAAATGCAAAGTACTTCATTTAGGAAGGAACAATCAGTTGCACACATACAAAATGGGAAGTGATTATGGGAAGTACTAGGAAGGAGTACTGCATATTTGGCTTGTGGTGCACTATGACCCCTAAAATAGTGCACTACAAGCTAAATATGAGTCAATAGTGTAACACCAAAACCAAACACAAAAACATCATTCTGGGATACATTGACAGAAATGTTGTGAGCAAGATAAGAGAAGTAATTCTTCCAATCTACTCTGCACTGATTATGCCTCAGCTGGAATATTGTGTCCAGTTGTGGGAACCACATCTAAGGAAAGATGTGGACAAACTGGACAAGGTCCAGAAAAGCACAACAAAAATGATTCAAGGTCTAAAAAACATGACCCATCAGAGAAGACTGAAAGAACTGTTTAATCTGGAAAAGAGAAGATAGAAGGGAAATAACCATTTTCAGGTGCATAAAAGATTGTCACAATGAGGAGGGAGAAATTTTATTCTTCTTAACCTCTGATAATAGGACAAGAAGCAATGGGCTTAAATTGAAGCAGGGGAGGTTTAGGTTGGACATAAGGAAAATCTTCTTAATTGTCAGGGTGGTAAAGTACTGGAATGAATTACCTAGGGAGATTGTGGAATCTCTATCACTGGAGATTTTTAAAAGTAGGTTAGACACTGTCAGAGATGGTCTACTCTAGACAGTGCTTGCTCCTGCCGTGAGGGCAGAGGACTGGACAAGATGACCTCTCGAGGTCCCTTCCGGTTCTATGAAATCTCACCAGGGACTATCAGACATAGACACGTACCTGTATCACTCCCCAGCTCCAGGAACAGAGTCTCTAGGGAAAGAAGAGAATAGGATAGATAAGAAACCAGAGTCTCACATTCATGGAGAAGTGCACATTGGTTATTCATGTAACTGCTTTAAACTATGAGATGTGACACAGAGAGAGGCCTATAATGCAGCCGTTGCAGACAGCCCTAGCCCCACTGGGCTTCTCTATGGGGAAGGGTGACCAACTGAGCTAGGGCTGTGAGATGCAGCCTGGGGTCAACGACATCATGAGAGTCCCTAACTACACCCCAGGGCCACTCTAGCCAGAAACACCTCCATCCCCAGATTTCCATTCACTTCTGAATCCCAGCAGCACCTCCAACAGCTGGGCGCTTGTCAGATAGAAATCGCTGAGTGTCTGCTCCAGCTCCACAAACCCCAGCTCCTGAAACATCCCATCCTCCCTGTTGTTGAAAGGAAGGGGGTGAGAAATGGGCCTGATCCCCAGCCTGAGTCAGCAGCCCCCACAACACCAGCAAACGTGAATCTAAGTTTGTCTCCAGAGATGGTAATCGTTATGGTGAGTCACCTGCCTGCCATGGGCCCAGAGCGATAGGACACGGGGAAACAGGGAGCAGTACCACTCCCATGCTGGGATAGGATATTCCAATCACAAGGGCACTAGGATCACGTACAAAAAGGAAGAGACAGAAACCAGACTGAGCACATCCCTCATGCTGGGTGTGGACAAACACAGAATCCAGGATTTCAGCAGGAATGAATGTGGGCCCTTAAACACCAAAAACCCTGAGCCCTTCAGTTAAAGTAGTAACCTTGGGGTGTCACATTCATTTGGTGAAATGAGGCGTATTCCACTGTCTATTATGGTCAGCTGCTCAGGTCATCAATTTAAGACTTTGTGTCCCACCTCCATTCTCAGCAGGACACACACTGCTTGCAGTGGGACAGCCATGCACACAGAGCAAGGGGAGATGCTACTCTTTCTAAGGGAGTAAAATGGTAGGTCCATTACTGTCACCATCAAAATCACTGCTCGGGAAAATGGCCCCATCCCATACACACCCTAATGCCCCTTGCAGTTTCTTCCCCTCCTTTACCATCCTCATTTCTTTATGTTTCTCTTGCTTCCCTGTCTTTGCATTGCTCTTCTGCCCTCCCTGCAGCAATCCGCCATTCCTCCCCCTCCAAGGCTTCACTCCCACCCTCTCCCCGTTCCACCTGCCCATTCTGCCTCAAAGCGTCACAATTTCAGCTGGCATGCCAATGGAACTAATAGAATCATAGAATACTAGGACTGGAAGGGACCTCGAGAGGTCATCGAGTCCAGTCCCCTGCCCTCATGGCAGGACCAAATACTGTCTAGACCATCCCTGATAGACATTTATCTAACCTACTCTTAAATATCTCCACAGATGGAGATTCCACAACCTCCCTGGGCAATTTATTCCAGTGTCTGACTACCCTGACAGTTAGGAACTTTTTCCTAATGTCCAACCTGAACCTCCCTTGCTGCAGTTTAAGCCCGTTGCTTCTTGTTCTATCCTCAGAGGCCAAGATGAACAAGTTTTCTCCCTCCTCCTTATGACACCCTTTTAGATATCTAAAAAGTGCTATCATGTCCCCCCTCAATCTTCTCTTTTCTAAACTAAACAAAACCAGTTCCTTCAGTCTTCCCTTATAGGTCATGTTCTCTAGACCTTTAATCATTCTCATTGCTCTTCTCTGGACCCTCTCCAATTTCTCCACATGTTTCTTGAAATGCGGTGCCCAGAACTGGACACAATACTCCAACTGAGGCCTAACCAGCGCAGAGTAGAGCGGAAGAATGACTTCGTGTCTTGCTCACAACACACCTGTTAATGCATCCCAGAATCATGTTTGCTTTCTTTGCAACAGCATCACACTGCTGACTCATATTCAACTTGTGGTCCACTATAACCCCTAGATCCCTTTCTGCGTACTCCTTCCCAGACAGTCGCTTCCCATTCTGTATGTATGAAACTGATTGTTCCTTCCTAAGTGGAGCACTTTGCATTTGTCTTTATTAAACTTCATCCTATTTACCTCAGACCATTTCTCCAATTTGTCCAGGTCATTTTGAATTATTACCCTATCCTCCAGATTAGTATACCCCTCCCAGCTTGGTATCATCTGCAAACTTAATAAGCGTGCTTTCTATACCAACATCTAAATCGTTGATGAAGATATTGAACAGAGCCGGTCCCAAAACAGACCCCTGCGGAACCCCACTTGTTATGCCTTTCCAGCAGGATTGTGAACCATTAAAAACTACTCTCTGTTATTAGAGGCCAAGGCATTCACACCTCTCTCTGTTTCAAGCCATTTGCAGATTCCAAAACCACTTCTCCATGCCCATTTGGGAAGGTTTCTTTGTAACCAGCAGAGCTAGAAACCTACTTTTGAAACCATGCGAACCAAGAGCCTGCACGCTCTGAACATGTGATGCAGCCACATAAGCATGTCAGACAGGCCGGGTCCAGCCCATGGTCCATATGCCTGATAGCCCTGATGAGACCTCATTATCTGTCAGAGAAGACCAGGCCTGACCCTTGCTGAGGCAGCCGCTAGGGGAGACAGGGTCACAGGCTCCAAGCCGGCATGTCACCCAGCAGGGACAGCTCTGCATTCAGTGCAGTTACCAGACCTAACACACACTAGGGATAAAAATATAAGAACGGCCAAACCGGGTCAGACCAATGGTCCATCTAACCCAGTATCCTGTCTGCCGACAGTGGCCAATACAAGATGCCCCAGAGTGAGGGAACACAACAGGTAATGCTCACGTGATCCCTCCCCTGTCATCCATTTACAGAAAAACTAAGGATAGGGACACCATTCCTACCCATCCTGGCTAATAACCATTGATGGACCTTACCTCCATGAATCTATCTAGTTCTTTTTTAACCCTGTTAAAATCCTAGCCTTCACATCCTCTGACAAGAAGTTCAAGAGGATGACTGCGCTGAGTGAAGAAAAACTTTCTTTGGTTTGTTTCAAACCTGCTGCCTATTAATTTCATTTGGTGACCCCTAGTTCTTATATTGTGGGAATAAGTAAATAACTTTTACTTATTCACTTTTTCCACTCCAGTCATGATTTTATAGACCTCTAACACATCCCCCCCTTAGTCTCCTCTTTTCTAAGCTGAAAAGTCCAAGTCTTTTTAATCTCTCTTCATATGGCAGCCGTTCCAAACCCCTAATCATTTTTGTTGCCCTTTTCCGAACCTTTTCCAGTGCCAATATATCTTTTTTGAAATGAGGTGACCACATTCATATGCAGTATTCAAGATGTGGGCGCACCATGGTTTTAAATAGAGGTAATAGGATATTTTCTGTCTTATTCTCTATCCCTTTTTTCAATGATTTCTAACATTCTATTTGCTTTTCTGACTGCTGCTGTACACAGAGAACGATCCACAATGACACCAAGATCTCTCTTGAGTAGTTGTAGCTAAATTAGTCCCCTTCATTTTGTACGTATAGTGGGGATCATTTTTTTCGAATGTGCCGTACCTTACATTTACCAACATTAAATTTCATTTGCCGTTTTTGTTGTCCAGTCACCTAGTTTGGTGAGATCTTTTTGAAGCTCTTCACAATCTGCTTTGGTCTTAACTATTTTAAGCAGTTTGGTATCACCTGCAAATTTTGTCACCTCACTGTTTACCACTTTCTCTAGATCATTTATAAATAAGTTGAATAGTCCCAGGACAGACCCTTGGGGGACTCCACTAGTTATCTCTCTCCACTCTGAAAACTGACCATTTATTCCTACCATGTGTTTCCTTTCTTTTAACCAGTTACCAATCTATGAAAGGACCTTCCCTCTTATCCCATGACAACTTACTTTACTTCAGAGCCTTTGAGGAGGGACCTTGTCAAAGGCTTTCTGGAAATCTAAGTATACTTTATCCACTGGATCCACCTTGTCCACGTTTGTTGACCCTCTCAAAGAACTCTAGTAGATAAGTAAGGCATGATTTCCCTTTACAGAAACCAGGTTGACTTTCCCCCAACATATTACATTCATCTATATGTCTGACAATTTTATTCTTTACTATAGTTTCAACTAATTTGCCCAGTACTGACGTTACACTTATCGGTCTGTAATTGCCAGGATCACCTCTAGAGCCCTTTTTAAATATTGGTGTCACATTAGCTATCTTCCAGTCATTAGGTATGGAAGCTGATTTAAAGGATACGTTACAAACCACAGTTAATAGTTCCACAATTTCCCATTTGAGTTCTTTCAGAACTCTTGGGTGAATACCATCTGGTCCCAGTGACTTGTTACTGTTAAGTTCATCAATTTGTTCCAAAACCTCCTCTAATGACACCTCAATCTGGGACAATACCTCAGATTTGTCACCTAAAAAGAAAGGCTCAGGTTTTGGAATCTCCCCAGTATCCTCAACTGTGAAGACTGAAGCAAAGAATTCATTTCGTTTCTCTGCAATGACCTTATCTTTGAGTGCTCCTTTGGCATCTCGATCATCCAGGGGTCCCACTGGTTGTTTAGCAGGCTTTCTGCTTCTGATGTACTTAAAAAACATTTTGCTATTACTTTTTGAGTTTTTGGCTAGTTGTTTTTCAAACTCCTTTTTGGCTTTTCTTATTATATTTTTACACTTAATTTGACAAAGTTTATGCTCCTTTCTATTTTCCTCACTAAGATTTGACTTCCACTTTTCAAAAGATGTCTTTTTATCTCTCACTGCTTCTTTTACTTGCTTGTTAAGCCACGGTGGTACTTTTTTGGTTCTCTTACTGTGTTTTTTAATTTGGAAGTTGGGCCTCTATTATGGTGTCTTTGAAAAGTTTCCATGCAGCTTGCAGAGATTTTACTTTTGTCACTGTGCCTTTTAATTTCTGTTTAACTAACCTCCTCGTTTTTGTGTAGTTCCCCTTTCTGAGATTAAATGCTACAGTGCTGGGCTGCTGAGGTGTGTTTCCCACCACAGGGATGTTACATTTTATAACATTATGGTCACTATTTCCAAGTGGTCCAGTTATATTTACTTCTTGAACCAGATCCTGTGCTCCACTTAGGACTAAATCAAGAATAGCTCTTCCCCTTACGGATTCCAGAACCAACTGCTCCAAGAAGCAGTCATTTAAGGTATCAAGAAATTTTATCTCTGCATCCTGTCCTCAGGTGATGTGTACCCAGTCAATATGGGGATAGTTGAAATCCCCCCCTATTATCAAGTTTATTAGCTTGGTAGCTTCTCTAATCTCCCTTAGCATTTCATAGTCACTTTCACTCTCCTGATCAGGTGGTCGATAATATATCCCTACTGCTATATTCTTATTATTGGAGCACAGAATTGCTATCCATAGAGATTCTATGTAACATTTTGGCTCATTTAAGATTTTTGCTTCATGGCACCTTGAGCCCGATTCCTGGGCCACTTGCCTGCCTCATTGCTGGGGCTCCAGTTGCAGCACTAAGCTGCACGGCTTTGAGCCAGGCCACGTGCGCAGGAACTGCTGGCCTACGGGGAAGGGGGAGCGGTAAAAGGCACAGCAGAGCATGCCTGCTGTGTCTGCCACAGCAGCAGCGCCGTACCAGAGCGTGTGCGGACAGAGGCGTAGCAGGGGGCGGGGGGAGTTGCCCCCGGGTGCCACGCTAGGGGGAGCACCAGGCTGGGGTGGGAGCAGAGCGCACAACCCCACGCATTGCGGTGAGCCAGAAGCATCTGGCGGGCCACGTGCTCCCTGTGCAAACTGCAATCAAGCCTCCTAGGCAGGCGGGCTGGGCGGCGGGAGCAGCCTCTTCCAAGGTAGGGTGTCCCCTACCTCCAGTACCTGGCTCTGCGGGAGGGGATTTGGTTGGGGGTGGCTCTGGGGGTGCATTGGGTTTGAGGGGGGGAGGCTGAGGCGAGACCGGAGCGCACAGGCCCATGCATCATGGAGAGCTGGGAGCTGGCAGGCCACGTGCTCCCTGTGCAAACTGCAATCAAGCCTCCTAGGCAGCCAGGCTGGGCGGCGGGAGCGGCCACTTCCACGGTAGGGTGTCCAGTACCTCCGATGCCTGGCTCTGGGGAAGGGGTGGGTGCATTGGGATAAAGTGGTGGGCTGAGGTGCCTAGCTCTGGGGTAGGAGGGGGGTTATTTCAGTACTTGCAGTTTGTTTGATTTGTTAAAATTGTGAAGCCAATACAAAAAACTAATCAATATAATGGTCTTCTGTTGATATGTGTTTTAGTAGTTAAATTGCTGTCATTGCTCATTAAAAGTGCTGTCATATGGGTGGAAATTGGGTAAATATTGAATTTTATTAATATCAGCAGAACTGTCTTAAATGGGGCCTGTGTTGTGTAGTCTTGCCTTAATCTTTGTATTAATGCCCGTCAGTATGAAAGAAGCTATTTGCATATATTTACATAAATACTTGCATATATTTGCAGCCATGCTTAAGTTGCGGCCCTCAGCACGTGCTGTGGGTATCATTTGTGGGCCCCGGGGCTTCCAAAGTTGAGTAGCCCTGTGTTAGACTCTTTTTCATTTGACACTGTCTCATCTGATCTCACCCATACTTCCACCCTCTCCTCCTGACTGGAACATAGAGCATCTCTATTAATAGACCCTCCCCTAAGAGATGTCTCTGTCCGATCAATGTGCTCCTCTGCACCTGTCAGCTTTCCCCCAGCCCTTAGTTTAAAAACTGCTCACCACCTTTTTAATGTTAAGTGCCAGCAGTCTGGTTCCATTTTGGTTTAGGTGGAGCCCATCTCCTTCTATCCCAAAAGTTTCCCCAGTTCCTAATAAATCTAAACCCTTCCTCTCTACACCATTGTCTCATCCATGCATTGAGACTCTGAAGCTCTGCCTGCCTGCCCACCTGGCCTTGCACGTGGAACTGGAAGCATTTCAGAGAACGCTACCATAGAGGTCCTGGATTTCAATCTCTTTCCTAGAAACCTAAATTTGGCCTCCAGAACCTCTCTCCTACCCTTCCCTATGTCATTGGTACCTACATGTACCAAGACCACCAGCTCCTCCCCAGCACTACACATAAGTCTAGATGTCTCAAGAGATATGCAACCTTCGTGCCAGGCAGGCAAGTCACCATATAGTTCTCCCAGTCATCATGTCATGATCATGAGAGATGGCCAGCAGCCTGGGGACTAAGGGGTTAACTATACCTAACCCAGGTAGAGTTGGCCAATAGGAATGTAGGTAGGAATTTCAAACTGGGACAAAGGAATTTTTGGTTTTTCTCTCCTTTGTCCCTAGGCAGTTTCTCTCCAGCTACTGAGGGAGTCAGACAGAATATCTCCCTCCAAGAATAGACTCTTCTGTAAGTAGGGTAAAGTTTAGATAAATCTGTTAGGTTTTATTGTTTTATGGTTTCAGAAATGGGATCTGATGTCTCTGCATTTAAAATGGGTTTTTCTCTCTTTTGCAACTAAGTTTGGGCCCATGGTGGAATTCCCAATGAGTATATTACTTTGTGACTTTACCATCTAGTCATTATGCTTGCAACAGGAATATTGTGGTAATAATAAAAGTTCTCTCTTTTCTTTTGATTAACCTGGTATTGGTTAATTTTTGTGTCCTGGTTTGTACTGTAGGGGTGAGATTTCCCAAGAGATCTCTCCCCTGATTTTCTTATCATTACTTGGGTGGTGGCAGCGGAGTTTTTATCCCCAAAATCTAGATTGTTAAGATTTTGGGGGGGAAGTTTTTTACCAAAGCCTGGAAAGATAAGATTTTGGAGTACTTTTGTGGGCCCCCACTTCTACATTTATCATCCCAGAGTGGGGAAGGAGCCATGACACATCACAAACCCAGTTTCTAATGATCGAATCCCCCATTACTAACACCTGCCTTTCCTTATTACTGGAGTTTCCTCCCCCAGAGATGTATCTTCAGTGCGAGAGGATATCATAACGTCTTCTGGATGGAGGGTCCCAATTATTTCCCTCTGCTCCAGTTGACTGCTCTCCTTCCCTGAGCCTTTCATCCTCCCTAACAACACAAAGGCTGTCTGACCGCAAGTGGGACAGTTCTGCAGTGTCCCGGAAAGCCTCATCTATGTACCTCTCGGCCTCCCTTGGCTCCTCCAATTCAGCCACCCTGGCCTCCAAAGCCAGTATGCGGTCTCTGAGGTCCAGGAGCTCCTTGCACTGAATGCACACATACACCACCTATCCATAGGGCAGGTAATCATACATGCTACATTGGGTGCAATAAACAGGATAGCCCCCACTCTGCTGCTGGGCTTCTGCCTGCATTCTTTCCTAAATAGATTATTGATAGGGTTTTTATTTAAATCAGGTAGTTTTGGTTTTAGATTAGTTTAAAAGTTTTAAAGAATGGCAAATGTACCTCACCCCCTTCCAACTCCCCCTCTATACTCTGTTCACAAAGCTCCCTGGTCGCTTACTCACAGCTTTATAAAGCCCTGGCCTTCCTGATAGCCCCACCCCCAGCTAAGGCTTGACCAATGAACAGAGGGTTCTAGATTTCAAATCTCTGTTAAGAAGCTCACAGCTTCCAACTGCCAGCCACAGCACATGGTCCTTCAAACAAACAGCTCAGCACTTGAATCTCCAAACAAACAGACAATCATAAGCTCACCACACAGTTCCTTTCAGGCAACCAGCAAGTAACCCCCAAACACAAACACATACACTACAGATAGCCACTTACCTCAAGGGTCCCGTAATCACTCCTCCTTCACCTGGAGAACTCCCTCACAAAACTCCGTTAGCTGCCCCTGTTCGCAAAGATGTAAAAATATAGTCGATTAACTGATAACCAAAAGCTTTTAGCTTAATGCTATGGACTATACTAGGCATATCAAACTGGCGTGTGTCGGGCCGCATGCGACCCACCAGTACATTTTTATAAAGGAATAAAGTGCAGCCCGCTGGCCGCTCAGAGCACGTGGCCAAGTGCAGATCACAGCCGGCTGGGCCGCTCTGCGCCACAGCAACTGCTCACGGCCAGGGCTGCTCTGTGTACAGCACCAGCACGTACTCACGGCCGGCCGGACTGCTCTACGCTAGGCGCTCTGTGCACGCGCTCACAGCCAGCCGGGCTGCTCTGCGCCCAGCAAGTGCTCACAGCCAGCTGGGCTGCTCTGCGCTGGCCGCTGTGCTCAAGCCTCCCCAGCGTGCCTGAGGAATAAATGTGTGGCAGCAACAATGGCAACTCCGGGACCCAGGTAACAGGTATTGGGGGCTGGGAGTGCCTGGCTTTGGGGGAGGAGGAGGCATTAGGTTGGGGAGCCTGGCTCTGGGGAGGGGAGAGGCATTAGGTTGGGGAGGCTGGGAGTGCCTGGCTCTGGGGAGTGAGGTGGCATTGGGTTGGGAGTGCCGGAGCGGAGGGGGATTGGGTTAGAACGGGGGTATGGGAGTGCCAGGTTCTGGGAGAGAGGAGGGTGTTATTTTGTTAATATTTTGTTTTTTATTTATTTATTCCCAAATAAAATTACAAAATGTATATTAATTTTATATCAATATATGTCAATGTTTTGCAACTGCACGAATAATTATATGTTTACGCAAAATCTCACTTACAAAGTATCTGAAATTTTCACAGAAGTGTGTTCCATTTGATTAACCAGTCTATACTTGTTTTTATTTCAACAAAACAAGTTATATATCATAAAAAAATTAAAAAGTACCTTAAATTTATATTTAAATTAAAAATTATTTTATATGAGCAAATATAATACAAATTATTGTATTATAGTAAAACAAGACCTGAAAAAACATTATAAAATATACCTAAAACATAATCTATAATAATAAATAATTACCACTTTCTGATAAAGTACATTTTCTTTGGTGGCCCTGAAAGCTATCAGTTTTCTTTTGTGCGGCCCTCAGCAGGCTTCGCGTTTGACATGCCTGGACTACACACATTTCCCCTCACCCTGCCAGTACATTTTTTAGCAGGCTAGCCAGCAGCCAGGCTCAGTCCTGGCTTGCGATGAGTCCGGGACCAACCGCTGCTGCAGCTCTGCATTTAAAGTGTATTAGGAGCCAGGTGGGCACACAACGCTGCTCAGTTCCGGCTCATGCTGGGTCCAGGACCCACTCCCTTTTCAGCTCTGCATTTCAAGAGTATTAAGAGCTGGGTGGACAGGCAGCCCAGCTCAGTTCTGGATCGCGCCGGGTTTGGGAGCTCAGACCCCCACCTAGACAAGGACTGCTGCCATTCCGCACTGCTGCCTCTTTCTCAGAGGCAGCAGCCCAGGGCGACAGGCAGCCAGTCCGCGAGGGGAGCTGGTTTTTAAACTGGCTCCCCTCGTGGGCCAGCTCCCACCTGGCACCCCATGCTGCTGCCTCTGGTAAAGCGGCTGCCAGCCCCGACCGCAGGGACTACAGAATAGTCAACTAACCAATACAATTTATTGAGGTTACTCAACTATTCAATTAACCAATATTTAACATCGCTAACACACAAAAGGGGGAGTGAAACAGAACCCAGGACTTACCTGCCCAAGCGCTACCAGCACCCTAGAGAGGGAGAAACAGAAGAGGGAGTCAGAGGCTTGGCCCAGCCGGGGGAACATCCTGCCCTGCAGAAGAGTCACCATTGGAGCCTCTGGTACTTTGGGAATTTCAGACACTGGGGTTTGTGTTCCCAGAGCAGCTGCCATCTCCCTGGCCCCACCAGCAGGGATGGCTGCACATCCTACCTCAGCCAGTCCTGCGCCGAGGAGGCCACATGGGAAAAAGGGTTCTCTGCAGTAAGAGTCAAATTCCCTCCAGAACTGAAAGGTCCACAAGCTGAATGACTCCAGTAACCCAGGGTGAGCGGGGCCTTACGCCTGGCTCAGGGCCTCCGTGTGCAGCAGGAGACTCTGCCCTCCAAGTGCAAATTAGGAATGTTAAAAACTCTGTAATAGGGTAACCGTGTAACCGCTGAAAATCTCACCACCTCCCTGACAGCAGATGGGTGCACAACTGCTACACACTAAGGGCATCCTGTGACCCATGTGGCTGGCCCTGCCCTCTTCCTGAGTCCAGTGGGGCCGGTCCCCTGGCTGAGACTGGCAGGCTGGGCCCTGCATTCACCACCTCATTTAGGGCACTGTAAGCCCAGGCTGCCCTGGAGGGCAGAAGGCTCCAAGCACCTACCAACAGCTCCTTGCTTTGTCGCTGCACCTTGCTTTGGCTACCTCTCTCTCTGCGCAGGGCAACCAGAGGGTAAGGCAGGTGCGTGCTAAAAGCAGCAGAGGAGGGGGTTACACACTGCTGCAATCAGCCTCCCTGCTGCCACATTGCAGAGCCCAGCCTGCCCCCAGTGCCCCTGCAGGCATTTCCCGGGTCTGGCGGCAGCTCAGCGAGGGTGAAAGGGGCAGCAGGTTTCCGGAGAAAGCCCTGAACTCCCTGGGCTAATGACAGGGGTGCAGCCCAGCCCCTCCCAGCCCCCAGCTTCAGACACCCCCCCAATTGCCCAGCTACACCCCCAAGTGCCAGAGCGGAGCATGCGGCCGCCACCGAATATCCCCAGCCCCAGCTCCGACCCTCACCCCAGCCGGGCTCCGGCCCCGCAGCTCCCGAGCACCCTCCGTCGTGCAGTGCCTCTCCGGCCGCGGGGAGCCGGGCCTGCCCCCTTCCGGGCAGGAGCGTGTCCGCACCCCCAGGCCCTCCCCGCGCTGCCCCCAGGCCCACCGACCTGCGCCGCGGGCTGCTCCGCCTAGCGCACAAAGGGCGGCGGGGCGGGGAGGCGCAGGAAGGGGCGGCTACTCCCAGGCCTGGCGCGGTGGGCGGGCACGTGACAGGCGGGGGGGGATGCGCTTGCAGAGAGGGGAGGGGTGAGACCACGGCGGGATAACTGTGAGCACAAAAGGCCCGAGAAACAGTTGCAGTGAGACATTCGGTGGAAGAGGAGTAACCCCCCTCCCCGCCCCCCACCCACACACGTGCCAAAGGCCCGCCCCTTTTCCTGGGGCTCTGCTCCTAAAGCACCAGGCTTCCCTTTTCCTAGCCCAGGCAGCGCTTCCCCTCTGTGCTGTCACAATCAGCTGCCTGCCTAAAGGGCTGTTCTGCGTGTTTAACAGGATCCTTGTTAGTGTGGATGTCTGCTTAGAGTCTCCTAGCTGTGTTGGCCGATCTGCTCTTCTGATGCAACCCACTAGCCCCGTGTTTTCCTGCTTTTAAACCATTTACTTGTTTGAAAAATGTGATGTGTAGTTCTCTTAGCACTTCATTTACCTTGCGTGTCCTTGTACCAATGGGCATCATTGGGCACAATGTTAATAGCCAACAGTCCTGAAAATATTCCTAGTTGCTAGCAGCTTCTGCAATCACACCTCAGGGTTTCTGACAACCCATTCCCTGTTTTGTGATCTTGGATTCCATTCTGTTCTTTTTTCACAGTTTTACACACTCAATTATCTGTGGGCGCTCTGCTAATCAGCTGGGCGGTGTTTGGATCTCTCCTGAGTGGCTGCACAAGCGCACACTGTACAGGGAACTCTGGCGGCTACCCCAGCCACCTACTACAATGGCTGAGGTCCTGCATAACCTGAGCCTTGGAGGGCAGGTGACCAGCTGACACCTTTTTCGCCTGCGAAAGAGCACAAAGGCTTGAGGGGCTGGAACTAGGATATGGGAGGGGTCAGTCTTAACTGGCTGGGGAGGTAGGGGAAGAGCCAGGGCCCTGATGTATTGACTGCTCCTAGTTCCTGTGCTGACCAGTCTGTTCTATGCTGTATCCCTATCAACTAATAAACCTCTGTTGTACCTGCTGGCTGAGAGTCACATCTGGGTGCCGATGGGGATGCAGGCCTAGCGACTACCCCACACCTCACGACCTACTGGCTGAGAGTCAAATCTCACTGCCCCACACCTTGGTGACAACACTTATGGGAAAAAACAAAATAAAATGAGGCCTTGTCTACACTAGCAAGTTTTGTCACCAAAAAACCCCTTAAGGTGACAAAACCCAGGCCAGAGAGCATTCACGACACAACAAAAGTCATGACAAACACCTAATTTTGACAACAAAAAACTTACAGCTCTGTGAGAGACTTTTGTCTCTCCACCTCCCTTTACTGTCGACAATCATGTAGTGTGTAATACAGCAGGTTTTTTGTTGAGTTTATTGAACTCTGGGATGTTTCCCACAATGCCCTATTAGTCATTGTGGCCAGTGCTTTGAATTCACGGCTCTGCAGCCATGTAGACAGATCCGCCCACCACTCCTACCTGCAAACATCCGGGAACTTTAAAATCCATTTCCTGCTGTCTGGCTCATTGCGGAGTAATCCTCATGGCATCTTTTCAGGAAAACAGGGGTGGCTATCATTCCAGGTGCTCTCCTGCCTTCTTGGAGCACTGCAGAGCAGGGGTGGGAGGATGGGGGGCAGCTATATTTCTGTGAGCTGGCTAAGCCCTGTCTGGGTCTCCATTATGTTCAAACAGAGCATTGATGTGCACAGCTATCAGTAAAATTTTGCTGGGAGATGCTGTTGAAGCTTTGCCTGATGCACTTATCAATTTTCTCAAAGAGATTCCATGAGAGGGCTGCCATTTCCCCACTGCCGTGGTACTACACTCTCCCAAACCATTCCTCATACTGTGCTGCCAGAACCAAGGCAGCACAGAGTTTGGCTGCACAAGTAGTGGGTAGCACCCCCCCCCTGCAGAAGCTGAACCTGGGTTTGCCTGTTAACCTTCAGCTGGAATATATCAGTCAGGGCAATGGCAGCCTGTGGACAAATGTAGAATTATTACAAATTGTTTCCATGTACACCTTCTGCACAAGCGTAGACTGTACTGTCTTGGGGATCCATGCCCAATCCGCCTTCCTCCCCTTTCCTGACTTTTCCTTTCCTCCCCTTTCCTGACTTCTTTGTTTCAGTCTTCACCAAGAAGTTTGATGATGAAGCACTGTCTAACAGTGAATGCTAGTGGAAACGGGGTAGGTTTAGATGATAAAACAAAAAAAGAATAAGTTAAAAATTACTTAGAAAAGTTAGATTTCTGCAAGTCACTGGGGTCTGATTAAATGCATCCTAGAATACTCAAGGAGCTAACAAAGGAGGTATCTGAGCCGTTAGCTATCACCTTTGAAAAGTCATGGAAGTCAGGAGAGATTCCAGAACACTGGAAAAGGGCAAATATACTGCCCATCTATAAAAAGGAAAGTAAGAACCACCCAGGAAACTACAAACCCAGTCAGTTTCAATTCTGTGCCAAGAAAGATAATGAAGCAGGTAATTTAGGAATTCATATGCAAACATCTGGAAGATAAGAAGTTGATAGGTAACAGCCAGCATGGATTTGTAAAGAACAAATCATATCCAACCAATCTGATAGCTTTCTTTGCTAGGATAACAAGCCTTGTGGATAAGGAACAAGTGGTGGATGTGGTATACCTAGACTTTAGTAAGGCATTTGACATGGTCTTGCATTATATTCTTATCAATAAACTAGGAAAATACAATCTAGATGGGGCTACTATAAGGTGGGTGCATAACTGGCTAGATAACCATTCTCAGAGAGCAGTTATTAACAGTTCGCAGTCATGCTAGAAGGGCATAACATGTGGGGTCTTCCCGGGGACTGCCAAGAAGCAGGCTTGCAATGTGGGATCTGGACAGGAGGGAAGGTGCAGGAGCAGACTGGGGTGGGAGAGATGAGCAAGAAGGGGGATGCAGGAGTGGGGGTGCGGGGTCTGGGTGATGGAGGGCACTTACCTGGCACAGTTTCCTAGAGACACATATGGTTTCATGTCCCTTGCTGCTCCCAGGCACGGCCACCTGCTGCTCCCATTGGCCGCAATTATGGCCAATCTGAGCAGCGGGGAAAAAGCCTCCAGGCAGCACCTTGTTTCAGCAACCGGGGGGAGGGGAAAGAGGAGCGGCAGTGACCAGAGCCACTTCCTCCCCCTGCCAGGCAGAGCCTCTGGGCCAGAGCTGGCTCTAGATTGCCTGACTCTGGCCTGCGAGGCTTGGGACTCCTTCCCCCACAGCGTGGAGCTGGCACTGGTGCTCCAGCACTGTGGGGGGGAGCCACAGAGGAGCTGGGGGGCTGGAGCACCAGCGTGGTCTCTCCAAGGCTCTGGGGGAGAAGCCCAGAGCCTCGGGGGCCAGATCCAGGCAAGCCGGGGGCATCATCCACAAACTCCACAAGCGAATTCTCCATGCCACCATCCAAACCATTGGAGAAGCCATTGAACAAAACCAGTCCCAAAACTGATCCCTGTGGAGCCCCACCAATCATGCCCACCTAGCACGACTGCAAACTATTCACAACCACTCTCTGGGAATGGCCATCCAACCGGCCATGCACCCTCTCCACAAGAGCATTTCCCCAGTTTATCAACAAGGCAGCCACGTGGGACTGCATCAAATAACCTACCAAAGTCCAGGCGAACCAGGCTCACCACTTTCCTGCCCCCACCCCATCCACAAGGCCTGCCATCCTATCAAAGAAAACCCATCAGACTGGCCTGACAATCCGCTCTCTACAAATTCATGCTGACCACCACCCACTGCCAGGGTTCCCTCTAAGATTTTCTACCCATGAGCAAAGTGAATTTTGTCTTATGCACCAGTATTGAGTCCAGTGCACTTGTTGGAATGTGTGCCACTGTGGCGCCCAAGTTATTAATAAATCTATAAAATATAAAGGAGAATGTTTGTATGTTTGTGCGCTAATAACTTGGACACTATAAGAGCTACCGCAACCAAACTTTGCATGGGATAACCTTTCATCCAGGAGAAGGTTTTAAGGTACTGTGGGAGGGAAGAGATGAGAGACCGATGCCTCTCCCTGGGGCTGCACAGAGCTTGGCAGTGCGGGGAGAAGCGGCTTCCTGGGGGAAGCGGTGGGGACAGTCACTCACTAAGGCTGGCAGAGGGACAAGGAAGCAGAGGGTGGGCTCAGGCGCCGGCGGCAGGCGCGCAGCTCCCTTTCCCCTCCCTCCCCTCAGGCTCCTCACCTCAGTTATATCAACTTTCCCGAGCAACGCTGGGTAACTCCAGCTAGTATCTTACAAACCTCTCCCTTTCCCCTCTGCTGCCATGTCTCCCATCCTTCCCTCGCCCCATCTGCTCCCCGGTGCTTGCTGCCCCCCACCCCTCACCCTCCTCTGCTGTCCTGGCTCCTGCCCTTCTCACTCCCCTCAGCCCTTTGGGGATCTGCCCCCCTCTCCTGCACCAGCCCTTCTCTTCCCCGTGTCCACTCCTCCTCTAGCCCCACTCTGATTATCTGTAGCTACCTCTCCCCATCCCCTCTCCTAACACCTCCCTCTACCCACCTGCCCTGCCTCTCTCCTCTGGTGCCCATCCCTCCCCTCCAGTGTCTGCCCTTCTTCTTCACCCCACAATCCCCTGGCACCTGCACCTTCCCTTACCCGTGCACCTTCCTGGTGCCCCCCCCTTCCCTCACTGCCCCTGCCCCCCTTGCCCTCTTCCTACCTGATGCCCACCTCCTCACCACTCTCTGCCCCAGTTCTCCTCATGCCCCTCTGTGCCCTCACATGGCTTGCTCAACCCTCAACTCCTGGCACCCACTCCTCCCCTCTCCTCTTCCTTCCTCTTGCCCACATTGCCCTTCCCCTCCCCTCCCCTCTCCCAGTATCACCCTGTCCCCTCCCTTCTACCCCACTGACACCTTCCCCCCCTCCTGCCCTTTCCCTCATTGTCTCTTTTTGGCCCCCTTGGCATTTGTCTCTCCTCTACCTTGCCCCTTGGTGCCTGCCCCTTTCTTCTCACATTGCCCTTCCTCTCCCCTCAGCACAAGCCCCTTCCTCTCCTCACCCACCTTTCCCTTAGTTCTCCCTCTGCCCCTTCCCTAACTTTCTACCTTCAGTGTGGAAAGCAGTCTGCCAGGGCTGGAGCTGGGGCTGGGGCCATGGTCCTGGCCCCAGAAGGCCCTGCGGCCCCAGCCCCAGCTGCTTCCTGGGCACGACTGCATGCTGGGATTGGAGCAGAGGCCGCCCACAATGCTATTTTTAGTACCATGGTTCCGGTCTCTGTGGGTGGCCCGGCTACAGCTGGAGTAAAGTGGCAGCTGCACGAGGCCCGTTCCAGCTGGGGCAGCCTCACTGGAAGAGCCTCATCTCATGTGCCCCTGCTTCAGGTGGAGCAAAAGGGCAGCCACCCACCACCAGGAACCCACCAGGCCACCAACTGCCGCCACCACTCACCTTCCATTCTAGCAAGAAGGGGAGCAGGGAATGCTGCTGCATGGCTCTTAAAATGATGTGGGCGAACCTAAAATTTTTAGTGTGCAGCCATGCAGCTTAGAGGGAACACTGCCCAACACCCCCATCATCTTCCAGATGTTTGCAGACAGATTCCCCAACCACTTGCTCCATCATCTCTCCTGGCCCAAAAAACAAGCTGACTGGTCTGCAGTCCCCCAGGTCCTCCTCACCTCCCTCGCCATAGATGGACACCACATCCACCCACCTGTAGTCCCCCAGAATTGCCTTGTCTTCGCTGGCCCTTCAAAGATGATAGCCAATGGCTCTGCTGCTTCCCCAATTAGCTCCCCAGACACTCCAGGATGCACCCCATCAGGCCCTAGCAACTTGAAGACATCCAACCTTTCCAAGTAACCTCCAACCTGTTTCCCTCCCATTCCAACCTCTGAACCCAGCCCAGCCCCATCAATATTCACTGTGTTAGGCATCCAGTTTCCACCAACCTATGTAAGTCAGTATATTTAAATTGACGATTCTCAATAGCTATTTGAAATAAATTGGTATATTATTTAGAGGTTTATTAATTTCAAATATTTTGTAGCATCTAGAAGAGGACTGGGTAGTACAAGACATACATTTGTGAGGGAAAGCTGGGACGTGTAGTGTGTTTGGATTCACCATGCAGTGTAGTAGAAAGACAGACTAAGATATAAGGTGTGGTAGAAGGGGCCTGGTGTAACACCTAAGGCCTCTACTGACATCAGGCCCCACTGAGATAAAGCAAAGTTAGGGACAATTAATGTATGAGCAAAAATGAGGCCCCATTAGAAAACATGCTTATTTGCAAGTTTACAAGGCCTGGCAGAAACAGGGATGGTATTGCAAAAACACAAGCATACCTAGGCACTAAATATTCACAGAAACACATTCCAGAGCTGTGGCAGCAAAATACTTGGCACAAAATGATGGTGTGTAAACACACTTCCTGAAGATGAAAGAATCATAGAATACTAAAACTGGAAGGAACCTTAGGAGGTCATCAAGTCCAGTCCCCTGCACTCATGGCAGAACCAAGCACCACTTAGATCATCCTTGACAGATGTTTATCTAACCAGCTTTTAAAACTCTCCAATGATGGAGATTCCACAACATCCCTGGGCAAGTTATTCCAGAGCTTAACCATCCTGACAGGTCGGAAGTTTTTTTTAATGACCAACCTAAACCTCCCTTGCTGCAGTTTAAGCCCATTGATTCTTTTTCATTGATCCAAAGACACACCTGTCCCCTCTTAAAGAAAAGATCAGAATGACAGGGTGTTGGATAGAGATGTTTTGATTGAACCCACATGGACGAGGTTAAGGGTGGTAACAGAGCACGAGAGGGGCACTATGTTACTTATTTGTATCAGTGCATTAAAGAAGGGCCTCAAAGGGGGTATTTTTGTCTAGTTGAGGAGGGAGTGGATGGTCTCGCCAGTCTCTGAGCTGAATTCATGGCAACGAGCGTGCTTTACTTTGTAACCCTTGAGTGATGGAATTAGTACCATGATTTGCTGACAATCTTTTCCGTTTATATAGCTTACAAATTTGTATCTAGATTTGCTAGCCAGCAGGTTGCCACAGGAGCGGCCTAGTGAATGTCCTTCAGCTCCCTCCTATATGATATTGACAATAAACCTGGCCAGCGCATTCACTACTGAATGGAAACCGTGGTTTTGTTGGGCAGTTTGAGCAGAGCTGTAGGGGCTCTCTGGCATAACCAAGGCAGCATGCAGAGAACATACAAATGTGGCCAACAGTTGACACCATGCAGTATAACCAAGGCTGGGGAGTGGCAGAGTGTAACCCAATTGAGGCCGACAGATTACAAAGATGGGTGCATGTCCACTTTGCTATGAAGTGGCCATCTAGGTAATGAACTCTCAGTGGCCAGACTTCTGATCAGCACAAGACAGCAGAGTTGTGAGGCACAAGGCGGGGACCTTGGGGAAATCGGCTGGAGCCTTCCTACGGATAGTTCATGAGGGGCTGAGATGTTATTCACATCACACAATTGGTGAAAAGGGGGAATATTTTGAGGCCTCTGCTCCCCTGTAATATTGTCTTTTTAAAATACTATAATGTAGATCATTGTTCTACCACTGTTATAAAAATGTAACAAAACTTGTACAAAGGGTGTCAAGTAAGGTGTCATTGGGTGAATCTCTGCCTGCAGAAGTGCAGTGCCTGTCAGGCTTGGAGTTTGAATCTGCATCAGTGTGAGAGGCAGCCCACATTGGTGTGCTTGGAGGGCTCAGTGGTCCCACACACCAAGATGCATCCAGGGACCCCGTCATAGTCTTGTACTCCCCAGCGCACTCCTAGACAATTCACGCTCATATGAAGTCCTTCATTTCATTAATGGAAAAAGATGTGCAGAAGAAATCTTAGTGTCTCAAAGAGAATTCCCCAAATACTTCAAACACGCTAATCTACATAAAACAAGCTAATTAACCACAGAAAGGCAGATTTTAAATTATTACAAGAAATGAAGAATAAAAGTCAGAAATTGTTAAAAAGAAATAAAAGGAAAAGCACAATACTGAAAGCAATAAGCTACGTGAATTCAAAGCAAAAGGTTTCTCTCATCATATGCTTTAGCTGGCTTGTTGGCTGAAAGATTCCAGCCAGGACCCTTCCCCTAATTCAGCAGTTCCTTGTTCTTCCAGGTGTTGTTCCCATAATCAGAGAGAAAAGGGGGAATATTTTCAGGCCTCTGCTCCCCTGTAATATTGTCTGTTTAAAATACTATCATGTAGATCATTGTTCTACCACTGTTACATAAATGTAACAAAATGTGTACAAAGGGTGTCAAGTAAGGTGTCTATGGAAAGGTTAAGATTTTATATGTTGTGACGGGACAGACCGCTTCCGCCCATTGGGAGCCAATCCGCCCCCCGCACAGACCCGCGAGCGGTTTGCACCCGCTGCTCGGCAGCAGCAGCCCAGCTGACGGCTGGGGGTGGCGCCGGCCAAGGATGGGGGCCAAACGCCGGAGTACATTCAGGGCGGGAGGACGCTCAGCACGTACCCGGAATCGACGGGTGACGTCAGGCGGCGCAGGGGGAGGTGGGGGAGCTAAAAGGACGGAGCGGAACCGGAAACAGGGGGGACAGGAGTGAAGGGGGCACTCGGAATGGAGAGAGGTCAGAAGGTGAGCAAGGTGGAAGGGACTATTGTGGTAGGAAGTAGCCCAGGGCAGGGCCTGGAGATAAGGCCGGCGGGCCGGTGTGTTTTGGGCTAAAACCCCACCAGCCGGACAGGGCACGTAGAGCCTGTCCTTAGGGCCCTGGGCTGGGGCCCGTGAGAGAGGGCGGGCCCGGGCCCCCCTACCCTGCATTTCCGGACTGGGAAAACGATACTGCCTAGGAGCGGCACCAGCAAACACCCCGGAATTAAGGAGAGGACGCCGACAAAACACTGGCTCTGTAAGTCAGAAAGACAAACACGGGTGGGTGTGAGGGACCACCCCTTTACAAGTGGTGGAGAATGTGGGTGTAGACTCCAAATCCCTGAGGAAAAAAAAGGGGGAGGTAGAAGAAATTAGGCGACAAAAAAAACAAAACAAAACAGACTTTATATAGGTGAGGGAATAGGTAAGCAGACGCCCAACAATGGAAGCAGCGGACGTATTTAAGTGGCTCACCGGGAACCAAAGACAGCAACAGCAGCAGCAAACCCTCTTACTGCAACAACTGTCGGCCCAGCAACAGGAGCAACAGAAACAACTCCTGAGGGATTTGGTGGAGCAGTACCAAACACAGCAAGACCGGTGGGCACAACAATGGGGCTCTCTGGGGAGAGGGCGGCCCCTGACCCTAGAGGGGGATCATAGAATCATAGAACCATAGAGCTGAAAGAGACCTTAGGAGGTCATCAAGTCCAGTCCCCTGCTCTAGGCAGGACCAATCCCAACTAGATCAACCCAGCCAGGGCTTTGTCAAGCCGAGACTTAAACACCTCTAGGGATGGAGACTCCACTACTTCCCTAGGTATCCCATTCCAGTGCTTCACCACTCTCCTAGTGAAATCGTGTTGCCTAATATCCAACCTGGACCTCTCCCACCACAACTTGAGACCATTGCTCCTTGTTCTGCCATCCGTCACTACTGAGAACAGCCTTTCTCCATCCTCTTTGGAACCTCCCTTCAGGAAGTTGAAGGCTGCTATCAAATCCCCCCTCACTCTTTGCTTCTCCAGACTAAACAGACCCAACTCCCTCAGCCTCTCCTCATAGGTCATATGCTCCAGCCCCCTAATCATTTTGGTTGCCCTCCGCTGGACCCTCTCCAATGCGTCCACGTCCTTTTTGTAGTGGGGGGCCCAGAACTGGACACAATACTCCCGTTGATGAAGCTGAAGGGGGGGGCCCTGGCCCAGTTACCCCTACGGCTAGCCAAAATGGGACCCTCAGATGACCCGGAGGCGTTCCTGATGACCTTTGAAAGAGTAGCCACCGCAGCCAGGTGGCCAGAACAACATTGGGCGATGCTTCTAGCTCCATACCTAACAGGCCCAGCACAGCTGGCCTATCGGAGCCTAGACCCGCGAGAAGCCCTACATTACTATAAAGTGAAAGAGGCCATCCTCGACCAGCTAGGGATCACTCCGGAAACCTACAGGCAGCACTTTAGACAGGAAAAATACCCCATGGATAGTGGCCCAACGGCTAAGAGAGGCTGGATGGCGCTGGCTAGAGCCAGACCAGCAGACAGGGCCGCAAGTAGCTGAGAAAGTAATCCTGGAGCAATTCGTCCATATTCTGCCCGGGGTGGGGCAGCGCTGGGTCCGTCGCCACCACCCCTCGACACTAAATGAGGCGGTGACGCTGATGGAAGACTACCTGACGGCAGAGGCCGTGGAAGGGGGGGGTAAGAGATAGAAGAGAAAATATCCTTGGGGGGGCAAAACTGTCCCGACTGGCCCGTCCTGGGGAGAGTGCGGGAATGGGGGGTGCCCACATTACAGGGAGAGGCACCGGGAGGCGGTTAGCCCCAGTATGGAGACAGCCCACGTGGGAGCCGCCAATGCCTTGGGGACCCCCGAGAGAGGGCCCGGAACCAAGCCCACACCAAGCCCGACCGATGCCAGGGAGCTGTTTCCAGTGCAGCCAAGAAGGGCACGTCAGAAAAGATTGCCCCTACGTGGACTGCTCGTATGCCCAGGTAATGACGGGACGCCACCTCCCTGAGGTATGAGAACGAGGGAGGATACTCAGGGCAGCCGAGGTGGAGGGACGGGCAGTCACTGCCCTTGTGGACTCAGGGTGTGGGCAAACACTGGTGAGGTCAGAGCTAGCCCAATCTGGAAGCCCTAAGGGCCCCCCCGTTCTAGTCCAGTGCCTGCATGGGCACGTAGAATCCTACCCCACCACCTGGGTGAAGATTAGTGAGGGAAACAAGGGGTGGTGGTGCTACGTGGCACTCGTCCCGAGGCTAGTTTACCCCGTCCTACTGGGTAGGGACTGGCAGGGTTTCAAGCGGGCCATCCGAGAATGGCTGGGGGCAGAGGGGAACAAAGAGATACAAGCCCTGACCGGAGAGTAGGGCCCCGCAGATCTCGAACCGCCACAAGACCACCGGGCCCCGCTCAGTACCCAGGCTAGACCGATGGCACTTGAGGTGACCGAGGAACCGGGGCTGGAGGGGGTGACCGAAGAATGGGCTGGGGATTTTGTGCACAGACAGAGGGAGGACCCCCTATAACGATAGGCCTGGGAAGCGGCAGCACCAAACATGGATGCGGAAGGTACACCCCGGCTGGGTGTAGGGTCCCCCCACTTTGAGATTCAAGGGGACTGGCTATACCAGGTCACCGAAGGCCAGGAGAGGGGCGAAGTAGTATCACAACTACTAGTACCAAGCAAGTACCACCGCCGGCTCCTGGAACTGGCTCACAACAATCCCTGGGCAGGGCACCTAGGGTACGAAAAAAAACGTACGTCGGTTACTGCAGAGGTTTTATTGGCCAGGGATCTACCGCGCCATGAAGGATTTCTGCAGTTCTTGCCCCGAATGTCAGAAGACAGGAATGGGGTGGGTACCAAAAGCCCCTCTAGTCCCACTACCAGTGGTGGATGTTCCCTTCCAGCGGATCACGTTAGAGTTGGTGGGGCCTCTGGAAAAAACACATAACAGATACCAGTACATCTTGGTAGTGATCGACTACACGACCTGGTACGCGGAAGCGATTCCACTACGGAATACAACTGCACCCACAGTGGCGGAGGAACTGGTGAAAATTTTTTCAAGAGTGGGTATACCCTAGGAAATCCTAACTGACCAAGGAACAAATGTTACATCAACACTAATGAAGGAGCTATGCTGCTTATTACGAGTAAAAACCTTAAGGACCTCAGTATATCATCCACAGACAAATGGACTAGTCAAGAGGTTCAGTCGAACTCTGAAAGGTATGTTAAGGAAGTTTGTGGAGGAGGACCCTAAGGAGTGGGACCGGGCCCTACCAGCACTGCTCTTTGCGGTACACGAGGTCCCCCAGGCGTCAACAGGGTTCTCGCCCTTCGAGTTACTCTACGGGCGGCAACCCAGGGGCATTTTAGACATCATCAGGGAGTCCTGGCAGGAACAGACGACTAGAGTACAGGGGTCAGTCCAGTACATCCTTAAATTAAGAGAAAGGCTGAACCGTCTTGGCGAATTCGCCAAGCGGAACTTAGAGGAAGCCCAGGAGAGGCAGGCCCAATATTATAACAAGAACACCCGAGTAAGCCAGGGGATAGGGTCCTTTTATTGCTACCCGAACAAACCTCCAAGTTGCTAGCCCGGTGACAAGGCCCGTCCGAAGTGGTACGCCGCGTAGGGGAGGTAGACTATGAGATCCGGATGCCAGGGAGGAGAAAACCCACAAATATTTATCATGTCAACCTCCTAAAGGCGTGGAGGGAACGGGAATGGCTCCTGACCAACCCGGTGGGCGGAGGGATGGGAGGAGAGCGGAGGGAGCTCTACAATGGGGTGGCACCCTCCCTACGCCACAGCAGCAAGGGGAGTTAACCAGCCTCCTACACAAGTTCCCGCAGGTGTTGACTACAGCCCCAGGTCAAACAATGCGGGCCCACCATCATATCACTACGGAGCCGGGAAAAAAGGTCCGAGACCACGTCAGACCACTACCAAGAAAATCGTGGGACACTGTACGTGAAGAGGTGGATAAGATGCTGCGGTGAGGGGTAATAGAGGAATCCCACAGCGAGTAGAGGAGCCCCATAGTCCTGGTCCCGAAAGCCGACGGCTCGATGAGATTCTGTATTGACTTCCGAAAAGTTAATGCAGTATCTCGCTTTGACGCTTACCCCATGCCCCGCGTCGACGAACTACTGGAATGGCTGGGGGCAGCGCGATACATATCCACTCTAGACCTGTCAAAAGGATACTGGCAGATCCCCCTGACGCCAGAATCCAGGGAGAAAACCGCGTTCTCAACACCCTTCGGACTATACCAGTTCGTTCAGATGCCTTTCGGACTTCGTGGGGCAGCGGCAACCTTCCGGAGGCTGATGGACCAGATTCTAGGCCAACACGAACGCTGTGCGGCTGCATATATAGACGATATCATTGTCTATAGTACGTCTTGGCCCGAATATCTACAACGGGTAGAGGCAGTCCTATCCGCACTGAAAGAGGCCGGGCTAACCGCCAACCCCGACAAGTGCCACTTTGGGGAACAGGAGGTATCTTATCTAGGTTACACTGTCGGGGGAGGCAAACTCCGACCCTTGATAGATAAAGTTGAAGCCTTGCGGAACTACCCAACACCGACAACGAAAAGGCAGGTACGCCAATTTCTGGGACTGGCCAGTTATTACCGACTGTTTGTCCCAGACTTCACATCCATAGCCACCCCGCTAACAGACCTGACCCGCAACATAGCACCAAAAAGGGTACAGTGGAACGGAGGGTGTGAGGGAGCCTTTAGGGCGTTAAAAACGACAGTTAACCCAGGCACCCATATTGACTCAGCCTAATTTTAACAAACCCTTTATCCTGCAGACAGATGCCTCGGAGGTAGGACTAGGGGCCGTACTATCACAAGGGGGGGGGGAGGAACACCCCATTGTGTATATCAGCCGGAAGCTGTTTCCCCGAGAATGTAAATACTCAACGATAGAGAAAGAGGCCTTAGCAGTAAAATGGGCAATTGACATGCTGCGTTATTACCTCCTAGGTAGCCCCTTTAAAGTGGTGACCGATCACGCACCACTCCATTGGCTCCGTGCCATGAAGGACTCCAACGCACGGGTTATGAGGTGGTACTGGCACTACAGCCATACTGATTCGAGGTCAGTCAGAGGGCCGGGAAGGCCCATGGGAATGCTGAATTTTTTTCCAGAATTGCGGAAGAAGAGACAGAAGATAGATTGACCGAGACGGGGGGCTTAAGGGGGAAGATGTGTGACGGGGCAAACCACCTCCGCCCGTCGGGAGCCGATCCGCCCTGCACTGACCCCGCGGTAGCACTTGTGCTCCTGGAAAGCGGCCGAGAACTGTGAGCAGTTTGCGCCCGCTGCTTGGCAGCAGCAGCCCAGCTGACGGCCGGGGGCGGGGCCGGCCAAGGATGGGGGCCAAATGCCAGAGTACGTTCAGGGCGGGAGGATGCTCAGCACGTACCCGGAATCGACGGGTGATGTCAGGCGGCGCAGGTGGAGGTGGGGGAGCTAAAAGGACGGAACGGAACCGGAAACAGGGGGACAGGAGTGAAGCGGGCACTCGGAGTGGAGAGAGGTCAGAAGGTGAGCAAGGTGAAAGGGACTATTGTGGTAGGAAGTAGCCCAGGGCAGGGCCTGGAGATAAGGCCGGCGGGCCGGTGAGTTTCGGGCTAAAACCCCACCAGCCGGACAGGGCACGTAGAGCCTGTCCTTAGGGCCCTGGGCTGGGGCCCGTGAGAGAGGGCGGGCCCGGGCCCCCCTACCCTGCATTTCCAGACTGGGAAAACGATAGTGCCTAGGAGCGGCACCAGCAAACACCCCGGAATTAAGGGGAGGACGCCGACAAAACACTGACTCTGTAAGTCAGAAAGACAAACACGGGTGGGTGTGAGAGACCACCCCTGTACATATGTGCAATAACTCAGAAAGCACTTTTTAAAGTCTCTCCTCCCACAAATTGGAAAATGGCAAGGATTCTCAGGTTCTAACGTGATTTAAATGAGAATCACTGGGCCACAGAATCATGGACTGCCCTTTGCAGAGAAACCTGCGAAGCAACAAACGGAGGGCTCTGATAACTGTTTACTGGATTCAAGAATTGTGCACATGGAATAGCAATGGCATTGGAATTATCACAAGAGGAGATGGAGATGTAGCACATGGGATATCTCGCTTTGTTTTTTTGGTCAATCAAGGTCTGAGTTTTATTGCCTCAAAATTTCAGTATAAAAATTCAGATCCAAAAAGCGTGTGGTTTCAAGATGAGTGAGTTCTTTTATTAAAATTAGAAAAACAAAACAAATTAAAAATGTCCTTAATGGGGAAAAGGTTTGTTGAAGGCCAAAAAAGGTAAGAAAAGTTAAAAATCTGCATTGGACTGAGGGGACCTCTGAGAGCAAGGAAGGGCTGAGATTTTCATTGGGGCGTTGTGTGGAGGTGAGTTAGGGTTAATGAAAGGCTTTTACTGGAAAACAAGGAGAGGATTTGCAGTTTAATTCTTCTGAAATGAAACCTACACTCCCAATTTACCCTGTTCTGCTTCCCAGCTCAGACCCCACTGACGCCCCTAGGTCAAGAGCTGTGGCAGAAATGGAGCAACGGCAGAACATGGGCGGGGAGAGGGAGAAGCAAGGGTGACAAGGGGTGGAGCAAGGGTGGGGAAAGGTGGGGCTTGAGGTGGAGGGGGATTGTCCCCGGCTGGACACCCTCCCATCCCACTTCACCAGTCACCTGTGCCACAGACCATGATTAGGCCCCACCCTCTGGACAGCTTTGGCTTTTAAGGCTTCCATTACAGCCACCCTCATTCTAGCTGTCCAGAGGTATGCTGGGCTCCAGCCTGGGACTCTTACTCTTGCTTCTCGTTCCTTGACCATGCAGGTTGGCCCTGGCACTCCTTTTAAGAATGAGATGGGCACAAGGAAAAGCGTGGAAACAAGAGCAAAAGCCTGTCAGCATCAGATGTGTAAAGAGAAACACAGATATCACATCAAACCATAGAGCTTCATGCTTCTCTAGCCAAACTTCCAAGTTGTGACACGCCAAGCTATTGCATGGATCTGCCGTCAAGCCAGTCAGACCAAAGAGCTCCCTCGAGTGGGCATGATGCCAAAGTCTGGAGCATGCATTGGATACTGGTATTTCTTCCGTAGCACCAAGAATTCCACCTTGGACTCCTCACCCAGAGTCACAGGGGAGCTGTGCCCAGCTGTCTTCAGGAAGCCCGGGGGGGCTCAGTGACTGGTGCTGGATCAGGAACTGCTGCAGTGAGACCATGCAGCCTTTACCCCTGGCAGGTGCTAGTAATGGCCGGTGTTGCTGAGCTTTCCACTCTTTGCACCCTCCTGTCCCCGGTAGCCTTGGCGGTATCAGAAGGGACATCAGATCCTTTGCTGACTGAAAGGCCTCCAGAGTCAGGGAGCCCTCAGGTGTGAGGCACCACAACTGTTCCTTGGAGTCAAAGGTGGATCTCAGACTGGGCTCTTCACTGAGACACCTGAGCGGACAATGGCTCTGAGGAGGATGAATGGCCCGGCATGGATTTCACCACATCAGTTACTCCCTGGGTGTCCTGCTTTGGTGCCAGGGAGCACCCTGTTTCTTGTGCCTCTTCCTCAGCACCAGGGATGTAGGATGGTGTCAGGGGGGACAATGTCAGAGGCTCGCTACACACTGAGACTGAAGTGCTTGGCACTGATTCAGAGTGAGGTGGCTCCCACAATAGCAACAACTGTCTCCATCAGGTGTGCATCAGACCAACATCTCTGAGCACTTGCTCTAAAGTATCTACAGATCTTACACTTCTCAGTAACTTGAGCCTCTCACGGCACTTCAGACAGGGCAAATACAGGGTGCTCCCTGGCACAGCTCTGCTGCAGGAGGAGCACGGCTTATAGACTGGATGTTCAGTCACTGGGATGACACCTGTCTGAACTCCAGACAATGATCCATACTCTGTATACAGAGTATGAACTAAATTCACTAGGTGCAGCTGTAGACAACAATACAGAGTCCTCGCAAGAGCAAGACGATGTTCCAGCAACATCACAGGTGCTAAGAAGGCATTGTCAGAACGCAGAGCATAAGTACGAGCCTCCAGGGGGCGCTAGGGTGGCACCATGGATATGAATAAGGGAAAAATCTTCAGCAACTGTGTATATGGTGTGTGCGCATCTAGCATGGAATCGAGATGAGCAAGCACTTGAAGAGCCGATTAATATCTAGTGGGAAGCCATGGTGTCTCCTCCTCGTACTAATAAGAGGGGGCAAGACATTCATTAACACAGACATAAGGTTAGCTGGTGGAATGTCATCCTTTTGCAGAATCTCTATGTCAGCAAAACTCCAATTTCTGAACCCTAGGAAATGCACCGTTAAGTTTGCTTATTTTCAGAAGTGCCCCATTATGTTGTTAACACACACTCTTGTACCCTGTGTTTTTGTAGCTGTGTTGGTCCCAGGATGATAGACGATGGGTGAGTTAATACCAAGTTGGTTCACCTTTTCTCCCTGTTAACATGCACATTTATTTTGCCAGCCCCACAATGGAGAAGTGCCCTGAGCTGTACTGCTCTCCCGAGAGAGGGGGTAGGGGCTCTCTCCACCGCACACCCCATGGACCAACTGGGTCAATGCAAACCTTTTTGCAGACCACCAGTTGCTAATGGAAACTCAATGTTAATTACATAATTACGCCTGAGCCATTTTGCTAGTACTGTAGCTGGGGAGAATGGTTTAATTTAAATTATTAAACAGATTAAGCGTTTTAACTTTCTCATGTTAGTTTATCAAATTTCATTTTAAATACAGTAAAATATTAATTTATGTCCAACATTAAAGGTTTCAATGTTTGCTTTATTTATGGCAGGGGAAGGGAACCTTTTTTTTGGGTCGGGGCCACTGAGCCACAGAAAAATCAGTTGGGGACCACACAAGTGAGAAGCAAAAAAAAACTCCTCCAGAAACCCCCAACCCTCACTGATGTGGCCCCAACTGAGATACCTCACCCTTCTGGCACTCCAGCCTCATGGGGTAAGGGGGAAGGGACAGGGAGGATTGAGATTCGGGGCTTCCCATAGGCCAGATTTACTTTTCTGGGGTTCCGGAATTATTGGGATTTTGTAGACCTCCTTAGTCTCTGAGTGGGGACAAAAATGAGGGGTTCAGTGTGCAGGACTGGGCTGCCAGTGAGTGGGATAGGGATCAGGGTGCAGGATCCCAGGGTGCAGGCTGCCAGTGAGTGGGATAGGGATCAGGGTGCAGGGTGCAGAAGGGGGTGAGATCTGGGTGGGAGGTGGGATGCAGAAGGGGGTGAAGGTGTGAGATCTGGGTGGGAGGTGGGGTGCAGAAGCAGGCTGGGAGTAAGGTGTCCGTCCAGGAGGAAGGGTGCAAGAGCAAGGGAGGGTGCAGAGTGTGGCCAGGAGGGAAGCTGCAGGAGTAAGCTGGGGGTGTGGGGTCTTGGCAGAGGGACAGGAAGTGAGTAAGGAGGGATTGGAGTATGGGGATCTGGGGACGAGCAGGGGTGCTTACCTGGCTTCATGCCCTGTTACTTCCATTGGCAGTATCTTCTCATGCAGGCTGAGCGCCAGGCTCTTGGCCAGCTCCCACAGCTCCTTGGGCTGCAGGTGGGCCAGCCTCCCGTGACTCAGCCATGTGGCCAGTGCGAGTCAGCATGTACCCCCCGGGCACAGGCAGAGGTCTTGCTCTGGCTGTGGCAGCTTGGCCAGCTGTAGATCTCAGCCACCAGCTTGAAGTTGCCACTGCGAAAGGCCTCCTTTGCCACCTGAAGCATCTCGGCACAGGGCCCCATGTTCGGCTCCATGCCTCCTGCTCCATTCACTGGCAGATCCAAGGTGTGGAGGTTTGGGAGTGGCTCCGCCAGGTTTTACCTTGGAGTTTCCTGGCCCCACCCTGGCAGCAGTGGCCGCTGTACCAACAAGCAGCCTGGAGGAGGCGGCAGTGCAGCCAGACCAGGGACCCCCCACGCCAGAGGCAGTCCCGCGGGGGGAGGGATGGGGTTGTGCAGCATGCCGTTGTGGGGAAGTGGGTGGCAGAGTGGACGGAAAATACACATCACTGGAAGCTGGCCCAGCTGCCCGCAGCAAAGCTCCAATGGAGCTGCCTACGCGCTCTGCAAGGGGGTGGGGAGTAGGCTGCTGCGTCATGCTAGGAGCAATGGCAGTGCACCGAGCCATTTCTCAGTCGCTTCTTCCACAAGTAGTGAAATGTCCAGTGGGGCTTTCTGGGACGTATGGTCGGCGTAGATCCGGCAGGAAGGCTTGTGTGCCAGTGAAAAATCACTTATGGCACACGTGCCCTAGGTTGCCAACCCCTGGACTAAACCACAGAATCAGGACTCAACATTAACCAATCCCACAATCTGAACCTAGAAGTATGAAATTTATTCCCTCATTGGTCACCATCACTTGCACAGCATGGAATTGCTGCTTCTCCAAGACAGCCAGACTGGGATCTGTAGGGAAGGACTGTCCTCTGAAGGTATCCCCTGAAATCCATTGTCTCTATTTTGCTGTTCTCCCTTCTACCCTTCCTTAGAATTGTGAACTCTATGATTTCATGATCACTTTCACCCAAGCTGCCTTCCACTTTCAAATTCTCAACCACTTCCTCCCTATTTGTTAGGATCAAATCTAGAACAGCTCCCCCCCCGGTAGCTTTTTCAACCTTCTGAAATAAAAAGTTGTCACCAATGCAGTCCAAGAACGTATTGGATAGTCTGTGCCCTGCAGTGTTATTTTCCCAACATATATCTGGATAGTTGAAGTCCCCCATCACCACCAAATCTTGGGCTTTGGACGATTTTGTTAGTTGTTTAAAAAAAGCCTCATCCACTTCTTCCACCTGGGTAGGTGGCCTGTAGTAGACTCCTAGCATGACATCACCTTTGTTTTAATCCCTTTTAGCCTAACCCAGAGACTCTCAACACTTCCGTCTCCTATGTCCATCTCCACTTCACTCCAAGTGTGTTCATTTTTAATGTATAAGGCAACACCTCCTCCCTTTTTTCCCTGTCTATCCTTCCTGAGCAAGCTGTACCCTTCTATACAAACATTCCAATCATGTGTATTATCCCACCAAGTTTCTGTGATGCCAACGTCATAATTGTACTTATTTATTAGCACTTCCAGTTCTTCCTGCTTATTTCCCATACTTCTTGCATTTGTATATAGGCATCTAAGATCCTGATTTGACCTTGCCTCCCAGTTTTGCCCTGACCCTCCTTTCTCTCTGCCATTGTAGCCCACGCTCCCTCCCATTTCCGACCCATCTCCCAGGTCTCCATGTTCTCCACTTACCTGTGGGCTTTGCTCACCTGTCCCCATCGAACCTAGTTTAAAGCCCTCCTCACTAGGTTAGCCATTCTGTATCCAAATAGGGTCTTCCCCCTCCTCGTAAGGTGGACGCCATCCCTGCTTAGCAGTCCTTTCTGGAGTAGCATCCCGTGGTCGAGGAAGCCAAAGCCCTCCTGGCGACACCATCTTCGCAGCCAGGCATTCACCTCCAGGATGCACCTGTCTGCCTGGGCCCCTACCTTCGACAGGAAGGATTGAAGAGAATACCACCTGTGCTCCAAACTCCTTCACCCGTACCCCCAGAGCCCTGTAGTCACTCTTGATCTGCTCAGTGTCACACCTCACAGTATCATTAGTGCCCACATGGGTGAGTAGCATGGGGTAGTAGTCAGAGGGCCGGATAATCCTCGACAATGCCTCCGTAACATCTCGGATACGGGCCCCCGGCAGACAGCATACCTCCCGAGATGAAATGTCAGGGCAACAGATGGGCGCCTCCGTCCCCCTCAGAAGAGAGTCTCCGACCACCACTACCCTCGTTTCCTATTCGCAATGGTGGCAGCAGACCTCCCAGCCTTGGGGGTACGGGGCTTCTCCTCCTCCGGTGTAGGGGGTGATTGCTTATCTCCTGTATAAAGAAGAGCATAACGGTTTCCTAGTACCACAGTGGGAGGGTTCGGAGCAGGGGTGGAGCACTTCCTGCTGCCAGAAGTAACCAGCTGCCACTGTCCACCCTGAGCCGTCTCCTCCTCCACCAGTGGTGTGTCCCCAGTCCTGTGTACCGGGACAGCTACCTCTGCTGTCTCCTCATGAACATGGTCCAGGAATTTCTCATGGATGCGGGTGCTCCTCAACCTAGCCACCTCCTCCTGTAGCTCTGCCACCTGCTGCCTGAGAGATTCCACCAGCAGGCACCTTTCGCATTGGATGATCTCCCCAGCCTGGATATCAATAAGTGGGAATTGCAATCCACAGTCCCTGCAAAACCACACCAGGATGTGGGTAGAGGCATCCATGCTCAGGTGCTCTCTCTGGCTACAGGCGCCGATGGAGGAGACAGAAGCAGTGCTGGCACAGGTGTTGCGGGGTCTTCCTGACCATCGTAGGCCTCCCTCTGTCAAACTCCCTCTCAAACTCCCCTGTCTGCAGCTCCTGTCCGCTTCGCTCCCCGGTCGCTCTGCCTCTGGCTTTTAAAGCCTGCTTGCCTAGGCTTTAAAATTTGTTTGGTATCCTTTCAAATCCACCCCCTGTAGATCTGTGACACTCATTTCTGGCCCCAGTGAGTGTAATTTAGGATCAAAGCATGATACTTAAACACAGAGAATGAAGAATACTGCTCATGTGACACTTTGGAGTTGGAGGAATTGAATATGAGTAGAAGCTATTGTGGTTCACTCAGAAGCCAGTGCTGTTGGGAGTGACAGGAGATCCATGATGGTGACTGGAAAGGAATCTCTCTGATTCACACTATTTCCTTTGGACATAACAGAGGATAAAATTATTCTTTTTTCCCTACCTTTCCATTATATCTCACAATATTCCAAAGAAGTAAAACTACCCGCTATTTAACACAACCACATGCAATGAGAGACCCACTGGGAATGAGAATCGCATCCCAAACAGCAAAACTGGTACCTAACATTCATTTTGCAGTATGATGTTCAGGGTTTATCCAGACTAAGAAGAATGATGGAGATAGGTCAGTACAAGGGGAAAGCTAACTATAAGCACTGCATCTGGGCTATATCTGCCCTGAAAAGACAGCTGTGTTTTTACACTAAGCTAGCTACATTGAGCAACTTAGGCCATGACTTCATTGGAGAGCTACAGCGGTATAGCTGTACTGATGCTACCATGGTGTGTAAGACAGCAGTTCCCAACCTCCACTCCACAGCCCAAACTGGCTGGATGCTGGGCCACGGCATGCTGCCAGGCCATGCCCATGGGGGCGGGGCCAAGGCAGCGCAGGGCAGCACGCAGCCCTGTGGGCAGGCAGGTGGGGATATGAAGGAGGCAGTGTGGAGCCTGTGAGACCCAGTGTTCTCTGTCTCCTGTGAGCGCCATCAATCAGGCAGCCGCAGTGCTCCTGTCAGCACTTACACACCAAAATTCAAGTAAGTGGAAGGGCGTGGGGGGGGGTGGTGGCCAGGGGGATTCTAGAACCCGGGTTCAACCATCTGCCCAGCTTGCCTACCCCTGCTCCTTGCGTCTGCAGCCAACAGCACCCAATTGGGCTTGGCAGGTGAGAGGCCATGGACTTAGGGTTTTTCTCTGGTGGGGAGAGGAGAGGGCTCAGTGGCCACACTATGGAGAGGGGAACCATGAGGAACAGGCATCCCTCTCCCAGCAGGAACCTCATGAGATTATTGGGGGCCCCTTTCGTTGTGGGCAGTCTCCTTCCCTCAGTGTTGCCAGAAGGGCCTTGTTCAGTAGTGCAGGTGGGTCCGGGCTAATGCCAGTGTGGGAGCAAAGGGCCCTGCATGCCTCACAAGCCTTCCCAATACCCCAACAACATGGGGGTGGGAGGAAAAGGCAATTGGTCAATTTAACCTAGTTACTGAGTTATAGCACCCCCAGGTCTGCATCTGTCTCCAACCACTGCCTTTGCAAGACCCTGTTCTTACTAATGTTTCCCTTTTTCAGGGTGACACGAACCACAAAGGGCAGCAAATGTGCCCAGCTTTACAAAGATACACTGTGAAAGTCGCTATAAACAAATGACAGGTGGGGGATTCGATCATTAGAAACACAGACCAATCTGATTAGCTTCTATGATGAGGTAACTGGCTCTGTAGATATGGGAAAGTCAGTGGATGTGATATACCTTGACTTTAGCAAAGCTTTTGATACGGTCTCCCACAATATTCTTGCCAGCAAGTTAAGGGAATATGGATTGGATAAATGGACTGTAAGATGGATAGAAAGCTGGCTAGACTGTCGGGCCCAACGGGTAGTGATCAATGGCGTGATGTCAGGTTGGCGGTCGGTTTCTAGCGGAGTGCCCCAAGGATCGGTTTTGTTCAACATCTTTATTAATGACCTGGATGAGGGGATGGATTGCACCCTCAGCAAGTTCGCAGACGACACTGAGCTAGGGGGAGAGGTAGATACACTGGAGGGCAGGGATAGGGTCCAGAGTGACCTGGACAGATTAGAGGATTGGGCCAAAATAGTCTCATGAGGTTCAACAAGGACAAGTGCAGAGTCCTGCACTTGGGACGGAAGAAGCCCAAGCATTGTTACAGGCCGGGGACCGAATGGCTAAGTAGCAGTTCTGCAGAAAAGGACATGGGGATTACAGTGGATGAGAAGCTGGATATGAGTCAACAGTGTGCCCTTGTAGCCAAGAAGGCGAATGGCATATTAGGGCGCATTAGGAGGAGCATTGCTAGCAGATCCAGAGAAGTGATTATTCCCCTTTATTCAGCTCTGGTGAGGCCACATCTGGAGTATTGTGTCCAGTTCTGGGCCCCCCACTATAGAAAAGATGTGGACGCATTGGAGAGGGTCCAGCGGAGGGTGACCAAAATGATTAGGGGGCTAGAGCGCATGACCTATGAGGAGAGACTGAGGGATTTGGGTTTGTTTAGTCTGCAGAAGAGAAGAGTGAGGGGGGATTTGATAGCAGCCTTCAACTTCCTGAAGGGAGGTTCCAAAGAGGATGGAGAGAGGCTGTTCTCAGTAGTGATGGATGGCAGAACAAGGAGCAATGGTCTCATTACAGTGGGAGAGGTCTATGTTGGATATTAGGAAAAACTATTTCACTAGGAGGGTGGGGAAGCACTGGAATGGGTTACCTAGGGAGGTGGTGGAATCTGCATCCCTAGAGGTTTTTAAGTCTTGGCTTGACAAAGGCCTTGCTGGGTTGATTTAGTTGGGATTGGTCCTGCCTTGGGCAGGGGGTTAGACTTGGTGACCTCCTGAGGTCTCTTCCAGCTCTATGATAGACAGCTGGGTTTGTGATGACCGGGAGAACCGAGTGGTGACTTGCCTGCCTGGTGTGAAGGTTGCGGATCTCTTGAGACATCTAGATAGACTTATGTGTAGTTGTGGGGAGGAGCCAATGGTCATGGTACATGTAGGTACCAATGACATAGGGAGGGGTAGGAGAAAGGTTATAAAGGCCAAATTTAGGCTACTAGGAAAGAGACTGAAATCCAGGACCTCTATGGTAGCATTCTCTGAAATACTTCCAGTTCCACACGCAGGGCCAGGTAGGCAGGCAGAACTTCATGGTTTCAATGTGTGGATGAGACGATGGTATAGAGTGGAGGGTTTTAGATTTATTAGGGACTGGGGAAATTTTTGGGAAAGGGGGAGCCTATACTGGAAAGATGGGCTCCACCTAAACCAAAATGGAACCAGATTGCTGGCACTTAACATTAAAAAGGCCGTAGAGCAGTTTTTAAACTAAGGGCTGGAGGAAAACTGACGGGTGTGGAGGAGCACATGGATCGGACAGAGACATCTCTTAGGGGAGGGTCTATTAATAGAGATTCTCTATGTTCTAATAAAGAGGAGAGGATGGAAAATGATAACGTATGGGTAAGATCAGGAAATAGACAGACAGATAAACAGGGACAAATTTTTTAAATGCTTATACACAAACGCTGGAAACCTAAATAATAAAATGGGTGAACTAGAGTGCCTCATATTAAAGGAGGATATTGATATAATAGGCATCACAGGGTATGTCTACACAGCAAAGTTATTTCGAAATAACAGCTGTTATTTCGAAATAACTTTCCTAGCATCTACACAAGCCAACCACTATTTTGAAATTAAATTGAAATAGTGGAGCGCTTATTTCGAATTTGGTAAACCTCATTCTACGAGGAGTAACGCCAAATTCGAAATAGCTATTTCGAAATAAGTTCTGTGTAGACACTTATTTCGAAATAGGGGGCCTCCATCCTTTCCAGGGTGCCCTGGTAGCCACTCCAGCCTCAACCAAGAACACTTCTCTCCCTCCCCCCCTCCCCAGAGCCCTTAAAGGGGCAGACTCTGGCCACAGTGCCTGTGCCAACTCCAAGCCTGCCAGCCCAGAGCCAGCAGTCATTGCCCCTGACCCAGTGGCCCCAAAACATGAGCCAGCAAGCCACTGGCAGCCAGGCCTCCACCGCTCCCCAGGAGTTACATTCCCTCCCCCCCAGTTTTGTTAAATAAAGAAAGTTTGTGTTCATGAAAATACGTGTATTTTATTTTACATCAGGAAGGGGGGTTAGGGAGGGGTAAGTGGAAGGACGTGAGGGTAGAATGAGGCACAAGCCCCCAGTGGGGCAGACCACTATTGCTCTTACTGCTCCTCAGGGTGGAAGCTCTCCCGCAGGGACTCCTGGATACTGACAGCTCCCTGATGGACCTCCCGGATGGCAGCCTGCAGAAAGTGCAGCCAGGCTCGCAGCAACACATCCAAGAGAAGCACCAGAGTGCCCAGGGGCAGCTCCAGCTGCATGTTGCAGAGTGCTGTGGTGTCCTGAATGAGGGCAACCAGAGCACGCAGAGGCAAAATGCTTTGCTGTCCCTCATCGAGGTAGACAAGCAAGCAGGGAAACCTGAGAACTGGCTGTCCGGGGGGATCCCTTTAAGCACAGACCTCAGGCAGCAGCCGCACACAGTAAGTCCTGACCTAGTGCCCTGCTGGAATTGGTTCCAGCCAGCTTTAAATGCGATTCAGAGTCCACTCAGTGTGGACACGCTATTTCGAAATAGCAAAATGCTATTTCGAAATGCATTTTGTGTAGATGCATTATTTTGAAATAACTATTTTGAAATAAGATATTTCGAAACAACACTGTAGTGTAGACATACCCACAGAAACTTGGTGGAATGAGGACAATCAAAAGGACACAGTCATACCAGGATACAAAATATATTGGAAGGACAGAACAGGTCGTGCTGGTGGGGGATTGACACTCTACGTAAAAGAAAATGTGGAATCAAATTAAGTAAAAATCTTAAATGAACCAGAACGTTCTATAGAATCTCTATGGTTAGTAATTCCATGCTCTAATAATAAGAATATAGCAGCTGGGATAGTTTATCGACCACCTGATCAGGGGAGTGAAAGTGACTATGAAATGCTAAGGGAGAATAGAGAGGCTATCAAAATAAAAAGCTCAATAATAATGGGGTATTTCAACTATCCCCATATTGACTGGGTACATGTCACCTCAGGATGGGAGATAAAATTTCTTAATACCTTAAATGACTGCTTCTTGGAGCAGCTGATTCTGGAACCCGCAAGTGGAGAGGCAATTCTTGATTTAGTCCTAAGTGAAGTGCAGGATCTGGTCCAAGAGGTAAATATAACTGGACCGCTTGGAAATAGTTATCATAATGTAATAAAATATAACATCCCTGTGGTGGGAAAAACACTTCGGCAGCCCAAAACTGTGGCATTTAATTTCAGAAAGGGGAACTACACAAAAATGAGGAAGTTGGTTTACCTTTTAATTTCTGTTTCAGTAACAAAAGTAAAATCCCTGCAGGCTGCATGGAAACTTTTAAAAGACACCATAACAGAGGTCCAACTTCAATGTATATCCTAAATTAAAAAACACAGTAAGAGAACCAAAAAAGTGCCATCGTGGCTTAACAACCAGTAAAAGAAGCAGTGAGAATTAAAAAGGCATGTTTTAAAAGTGAAAGTTAAATCTTAGTGAGGAAAATAGAAAGGAGCATAAGTGTAAAAATATAATAAGAAAAGCCAAAAAGGAGTTTGAAGAGCAGCTAGCCAAAAACTCAAAAAGTAATAGCAAAATGTTTTAAAGTATATCAGAAGCAGGAACCCTGCTAAACAACCAGTGGGACCCCTGGACGATCGAGATGCCAAAGGAGCACTCAAAAATGATATGGACATTGCAGAGAAACTAAACGAATTCTTTGCTTCAGTCTTCATGGCTGAGGAAGTTAGGGAGATTCCCAAACCTGACCCATTCTTTTTAGGTGACAAATCTGAGGAATTGTCCCAGATTGAGGTGTCATTAGAGGAGGTTTTGGAACAAATTGATGAACTTAACAGTAACAAGTCACTGGGACCAGATGGCATTCACCCAAGAGTTCTGAAAAAGCTCAAATGTGAAATTGTGGAACTATTAACTGTGGTTTATAACCTATCCTTTAAATCAGCTTCTGAACATAATGACTGGAAGATAGCTAATGTGACACCAATATTTAAAACGGACTCTAGAGGTGATCCTGGCAATTATAGACCAGAAAGACTAACATCAGTACTGAGCAAATTAGTTGAAACTATAGTAAAGAATAAAATTGTAAGACACAAAATTTGATGGCAAAAATTTGAACAAAATTTGTTGGCAAAAAGTTAAAATGGTTTCTGTAAAGGGAAATCATGCCTAACTAATCTACTAGAGTTCTTTGTTGGGGGTCAACAAACATGTGGACAAGGGGGATCCAGTAGATATAGTGTACTTGAATTTCCAGAAAGCCTTTGACAAGTTCCCTCACCAAAGGCCCTTACGTAAATTAAGTTGTCATGGGATAAGGAAGGAAGGTCCACTTATGGATTGATTACTGGTTAAAAGACAGGAAACAAAGCATAGGAATAAATGGTCAGTTTTCAGAGTGGAGAGAGGTAACTAGTGGGGTCCCCCAAGGGTCCATACTAGGACCCATCCTATTTATAAATGATCTGGAGAAAGTGAGGTTGCAAAATCTGCAGATGATACTACAATGCTGAAGATAGTTAAGACAAAAGCAGACTGTGAGAAGCTTCAAAAAGATCTCACAAAACTAGGCGATTGGACAACAAAAGGGCAAATGAAATTTAATGTTGGTAAATATAAAGAAATGCACATTGGAAAAAATAATCCCAACTATACATACAAAATGATGGGGACTAATTTAGCTATAACTACTCAAGAGAGAGATCTTGGAGTCACTGTGGATAGTTCTCGAAAACATCCATTCAATGTGCAGCAGGGTCAAAAAAGCAAACAATGTTAGGAATCATTTAAAAGGGGATAGAGAATAAGACACAAAATATCCTATTACTTCTACATAAAACCATGGCACTCCCACATCTTGAATACTGTGTACAGATGTGGTCACCTCATCTCAAAAAAGATATATTGGTATTGGAAAAGGTTCAAAAAAGGGCAACAAATATGATTAGATGTTTGGAACGGGTCCTATATGAAGAGAGATTAAAAAGACTAGGACTTTTCAGCTTAGAAAAGAGGAAACTATGGGAGGAAATGACAGAGGTCTATAAAAGCATGAGTGGTGTGGAAAAAGTAAATAAGGGAAAGTTTTTTACTTGCTCCCATAACATAAGAACTAGGGGTCACCAAATGAAATTAATAGGTAGCAGGTTTAAAACAAACAAAAGGAAGCTTTTCTTCACACAATGCATGTTTGGGCTGTGGAACTCCTTTCCAGAGGAGGTTGTGAAACCAGGACTTTAACAGGGTTCAAGAAATAACTAGATAAATGCATGGAGGTTAGGTCCATCAATGGCTATTAGCCAGGATGGATAGGAATGGTGTCCCTAGCCTCTGTCAGAGACTGGGAAAGGGTGACAGGAGAGGGATTACTTGATGATCCTCTGTTCTGTTCACTCCCTCTGGGGCATCTGGCATTGACCACTGTTGGCAAACAGGATACTGGGCTAGATGGACCTTTCATCTTTCCCAGTACGGTCATTCTTATGTAGGTATACCAAAAAAAGAGACACTTCTCTCTAATCCCAGTTTGGGTGATCTGAAAGTCACATTTCTAAAAATAGCAAACATTATTGGGATTTTCTTGTAAATTTAACAATTGTAAATACTGATGAGCCTGAGATATTCTACATTTTTGCTATTAAGTTTTCAATTATTTTAATACAATTTTAAGACTAAGATATAAAGTCACATTTTCCTCTGGATACAGATAATATTCCACAAGCTATTCCAACAGCACTGCCCTTTAAACTTTCTCCCTCTCTTTTCTTCAAAATACTTTAGTCTTGTCTGTTTCCTGCCCCACCGCAAAACTTGTAATCTTTTGCTTGATGAGAGACCTGTTTTAGTCCACAGTACAATCTCTATTTGAATATCATGTGGCATACTGAATAAGTTCATGTAATCAAGGGAATCTTGTATCCCAACCCTGGTTCCGAGCCACTGCACAGCAGACAGCTTCAGTTCCAGCAGCCACCACGTGGCGGGCAGCTGCTGCTGCTGAAGCTGGCTGTTTGCGGTGGCTCTGGGGGCCAGGGCACATATTTTGGCAGACTGGTATCATTTTATTTGCATATTTACATATTTGTTATTTGCATAATGAATATGTAAATATGCAAATAAAATAATACTGGTTGGCCAATATAAGTGGCACTGTAGACATGGCTTAATTTAATGTACAAGTCTAGTTAAGAAAAAGCACAAGAAGTTTTTATCTCATTGAAGCTAGTTGAGGTTAACCCTCTCTCTTCCATTTAGGACCGATGGATCTCTCTGCCACGGGGGACACGCACTCCCATAACTCATAAGACAAGAAGTAGATAGAAAAGATCACAAGACTCACTCCAGAGTAAGGTGAGCAGCAAAAGGCGGCAACTCACCCAGGGGACCTGAGACTACATTAAAGGAAATGGTGCAAAAAAACCCTTAAAGACTGCTATATGGGAATTAGCCAATGCATTAAAAAAAACACCTTGGGGCAGCCCCACTGAACACAATTATAGTGTCACTCTCCTATATGGGTTTTCTGATGCGAGACAAGCTGTGAACTAGAACTGAAGCCTTTCCCGCACTCAGGGCATCGGTAGGGTCTTTCTCCAGTGTGGATTCTCTGGTGTATGACAAGCTCTGAGCTCCGAATGAAGCGTTTTCCGCACTCACAGCAAGCGTAGGGTCTCTCCCCAGTGTGGGTTCTCCTGTGGATGATAAGCTCCGAGCTCCGGCTGAAGCTTTTCCCGCACTCAGGACAAGCATAGGGCATCTCCCCAGTGTGGATCCTGTGATGTGTGGCGAGGTTTGAGCTCCGACTGAAGCTTTTCCCGCACTCAGGGCACGTGTACGGTCTCTCTCCTGTGTGGATTCTCTGATGTGTGATAAGGTTTGAGTGCCAACTGAAGCTCTTCCCACACTCGGGGCACATGTAGGGTGTCTCCCCTGTGTGGCTTCTCTGATGTGTGATCATCTGTGAACTATCACTGAAGCCCTTCCCACACACAGGGCACGAGTAGGGTCTCTCCCCTGAGTGGATTCTACGATGTGAGACAAGATGTGAGCTATAGCGAAAGCCTTTCCCACACTCAGGGCATCGGTAGGGTCTCTCTCCAGTGTGGATTCTCTGGTGCTTACTGAGATCTGAGCTGCGAGTGAAGCCTTTCCCACATTCAAGACATATGTAGGGTCTCTCCCCTGTATGGATTCTGTGATGTCTGATAAGCTCTGAGCTCCGGCTAAAGCTCTTCCCGCATTCCAGGCAAGCGTAGGGTCTCTCCCCGGTGTGGGTCCTGTGGTGTGTGATGAGGTTTGAGCTTCGGCTGAAGCTTTTCCCACACTCAGGGCATATGTATGGTCTCTCTCCTGTGTGGGTTCGCTGATGTGTAGCAAGCTGTGAACTATGACTGAAGCTTTTCCCACATACTGGGCATGAGTAAGATCTCTCTCCTGTGTGGGTTCTCCAGTGTGAGACAAGCTGTGAGTTAGAACTGAAGCTTTTCCCACACTCAGGGCATGAGTAGGGTCTCTCTCCAGTGTGGATTCTCCGATGCGAGACAAGCTGTGAGCTAGAAGTGAAGCCTTTCCCACACTCAGGACATGGATAGGGTCTCTCTCCAGTGTGGATTCTCCGATGTGTGACAAGCTGTGAGCTATAGGTGAAGTCTTTCCCGCACTCATGGCATTGGTAGGGTCTCTCTCCAGTGTGGATTCTCTGGTGCTTATTAAGTTCTGAGCTCCGAGTAAAGCTTTTCCCACACTCTCTGCAAATGTAGGGTCTCTCCCCAGTGTGCATTCTCCTGTGGATGATAAGCTCTGAGCTCCGGCTGAAGCTTTTCCCACACTCAGGGCAAGCGTAGGGTCTCTCTCCGGTGTGGATCCTGTGATGTATGATGAGGTTTGAGCTTCTGCTGAAGCCTTTCCCACACTCAGGGCACGTGTAGGGTTTCTCTCCCGTGTGGGTTCGCTGATGTATGAGAAAGACTGAGTTATGTTTGAAGGTTTTCCCACAGTCAAGGCAGGTGTAGGGTGTCCCTTCTGGGCTGATTCTCTCATGGCTAATAAAGTGTGAGCCACACCTAAAGTTTTTTTCTGCTCTGTGCTGATTCTGACAGGCTTCTGCCTGTGCACCACTCCAGGACACATCCCTTTTGGATCTTTCTGATACTGTGCCAGGTGCTTCTATTTGCTCAGCATCTTCTTGTTGAAGACTATTCTCCTTGTGCTCATTCACCATCCCACCAGCTGCTGAGATAAAGAGAGAAAATAGATGTAAATCACTCCCTTTGCCAGAGAAAAAGGAAACCTCAGAGAGAGAAAGAATTCAAAATAAAGAGCTGAATATCCCCTAAACCTTTCCCCAGAAAGACAGGAGGGGACCAATTCTGGGTCTGCATCCTATCCAACAATTCAGGGGGAAGGAGGACTGGGGAGGCAGCATCAGGACAGGTAGGAAGAATATTAAGTCTGCCATGAGGACGCCACATCTCCTGAAAACAACCCTGAACTCAGAGAGCTCACAAGGAGTTTGTAGGAATTCTAAATATTTCCTTAATTCCAGGACAGATTGTGAGTTGGTTTTAACTGATTTCTCACCTGTGCAGGCATTTCTCAGGATCTCTCTTTCCTCAGAGCTCTGGAGGTCTGGGACCCATGGCTCCTCCCCTCGTTCTAGCCAGGAGATCACATCCGGTTTGGGAACTGGAAACCCTGTACAAGTGACACAAAACAGGGGAGGTCAACTACATTTTGTACAGCTACAGCCCTGGCCCAGCAACATGTCAGCAACACTCCAGTCACACACTGGCCACCACTAGCTTTAGTTAGTATGTGCACGGTGGGCCCCAAACACTCCCACTCTCAAATTTTTCCCAAAACTTGTGTTCTGCACTGACCAGCCCTCTCCTGCACAGTTCACATATTAGAGGTCTGTTGCCCCTCTAAGGGACCAATATTCCAGAATTTGTTATTTTAACTGGAGTTACTGAATGGTTCAGTTTCTAGTGGATTTGTATTGATCTTACTATATATTTTGGAGATGTGGGTCTATCTGTCTGTTGGTCCATTTGTTCAAGAAGTCCTAAACAGTAAGAGCTAAGACCACCAATTTGCATGCAGCTTCCTCTTATCATAACGTAAAGCAATGTCAGGGTTTGGTTGTGCCAGGACAATGGGGTGTGCCTGGAATTCAATTGTTTCTCATAAAACAGAAAGGGAGGAGTCTAGTAAGAGGGACAATTATACTGGAAAATGATCGGGGAGGGGGGAAGACGACAGCAAGGGGCCAGAGATGGGGACTGGGACAGCTAGAACCCTATTGGGCAAGCATGGAGCAAGGGTGAATAAAGTGACAGCTATCTATTATATATTTCAGAGAGTTTGTCTGTTTGTGGGTCTATCTGTCCCTCAAGCAGGGGACATGCACCCCTTCCCCAATGGTGCCAGCTGCAGCAGCCATGGAGAAGCGTTTCTCACCTGGCTCCAAGCTGCTCTGGTGTGAGAGGGCTGGGGTTGTCCTCTTTCCACATGGCAGCCTGTACACTGAACCCCTCATCTCCAGCCCAACCCCAGAGCAATGATTTAAATGAAGAAAAACAAAATCTATTTGAATTAAGGACCCGAGCAATGTGGGATAAATCTTCTACTTACAAATAAAACATGTTTGTTTAACCACAAAGAGAAAGATTTTGAGTAAAAGTATAAAGCATTAAAAAGTCAGAAATGGTTACAAGAGAAATAAAGATAAAATGCTTCTAAAACTTATCACTTCGCTTGAGGTAAAACCCTTAGCATGTGTTCCCAGGATTGACCAAATTATCAGGTCAGGATCTCCTCCAATATCAAAGGGTTCCTTTATCTTCTTAGGGGAAAGAGACAGAGAGGGAGGAGGAAGCACCTTGGAGTATTTTTGCCCCTCATCCTTTCAATTCTACTGAGGACTGCCCCTCAAAGCAAAGTTTATTCAAATAGCAAAGGAGGCAACATGCTCCTACATCGGGGGCTGCTCAGGCCAGGCCAGCATGCTTTCGGGGAGTAGCCACCTCATAAGATTGCCAGGTGTCCGGTATTGACCCGGACAGTCTGGTATTTTCACCTCCTGTCCGGTAAAAAAAATTCAGAAAATGACAGAGAACTAAAATGTCCGATGTTTTCTCATTTTTTCCCGGCCAGGAGGTGAAAATCCCGGGTGCTTACCTGGTTCCGCAGGGGAGCTGTCTGCTTAATAACTCTCGGGGTCCTTTTTTTTTGCTCAACAACTTTGGTCTCCCCCTTTTTTTTCCCCTCAACAGAATTTTTTCCCTGGTGGGTTTTTTTTTTGAGGGGGGGGGGGGAGTGTTCGGTATTTTTGGTTAAATCATCTGGCAACCCTACCACCTCAACTGTCCTATGGATGGGGCCCAGGGCAGACCAGGGGATTAACTGAGGGGAGGGGCCATCTCGCTGTGCTAGGCTTCACCAGGGACAACAGGACACAGTGGACTCGGAGAGGGTATCGGGACAGAGTGGAACAGGCTGCTGGGCCATGCTGGCTCCTGCTGCTGCAGTGACTATGGGGGAAGGAGCCCTGCTGCTGCCCCATGCCAGGCCCCGTAATCCCCCAGCTCACATTGCTTGGGGGAGGGGCCAGAAAGGAGTGGATGCAGAGCAGGAGTGGGGGGTGGAAGAAGGGATGGAATGGGAGTGGAGCAGGGCAGGCAGTGGGCTTCACCACCCCCAAGGGATGGCTCTCCCAGAGTCTCATAGTACCCAACACCCTGCTTTGGGGGACTATCAACAGATGAAGTGCCTGAGAAGACAAGAACAGATTTCTCCTCATGGAACTAGTAGCTATATCTGCTTTGTTTGTCAACCAGAACACTGTGTAGGGCCAACGTGGTTACTAAGGGTTTATGCTTGGGGGACTGAGGCTTATTAAGATGACAACGCATTGTATAAACCAGGGGTGGCCAATCCGTTCCAAACGAAGATCCACAATAGCAGTGGAGACAGCATGAAGAGCCGGGGCAAAGTTGTTGAGCAAAAAAACCCCCAAAAAACCCAAACAACCTTTTTCCCAGGTCTTCACGGCCCTGCCCCTTTTTTTGAGGGGGGGGGGGGCGGGGAGGGGTGACAGGGCTCAACAACTTTTCCCCAGCTCTTCACGCTATCTCCACTACTATTGTGGCTCACAAAAAAAGCACTGGGAAGGGGTGAGAGGTGCAAGCTCTGTGAGGGAATTTGGGTGCAGGAGGAAGTAGAGAAGAGGATGCTGGCTCAGGGAGGGGCTTCAGGCTGGAGAGTGTTGGGATCAGGTGGAGGGTTGGGGTGCTGAGCAAGCTGCAGGCTTGTGGCTGTGAGGGTGCAGGAGTTTGGGCTGGGGTGTATGAGGGGCTCAGGGCAGGGAGGCTGGGAGTATGATGGGCTCAGGACACAGATTTGCAGTGTGTGGATGGTGCAGGAATGTTGTGGGAGAAGACTGGGGATGCAGGAGTTTGGGGGCTCGTGTGTGTGTGAGAGAGAGAGAAAGAGAGAGAGAGAGAGAGAGAATGCTGCGGCCAGATGGGGCTTGGCCCCAATTGGGGGCTTGCTGGCCAGGCTTCATTTTTAAATAAAATATTATGTCAAACACAAAATGTTTCAGTGTTGTCTTTATTTATGAGAGGGGCGGGGAACCTGTTTTGAGTCGGGGTCACTGACCCACAGAAAAGTCAGTTGGGGCCACACAGGTGAGATGCAAAAAAACCCTCCTCCCAACCCCCCCTCCTCCCAAGCCTCACTAATGTGGCCTCAACTGTGCTGGTGGGGGCAGGGGACAGGGTGTTGGGGCAAGGCACCTGGTGAGTGCTAGGGCAGGGCACTCGTAGGGGTTGGGGGTCTGGCCAGGAGGATGGGACAGAGACAGCTAGGGCCAGTACCTGGGGATCCTGTGTCTCAGGAAGCGTGCTGGCTGCTCTTCCCTTCCCCCAGGCACTCCCCCTGCTCTAACCCAATCCTCCTCCCCTTCCCCAGAGTCAGGCACACTCCCCCCAACCCAATCCCCCGCACCTTCCCCAGAGCCAGGCACACCCCCCAACCAGGAGGCAGAGCTGTCACTACAGCCACACGTCTCCCTCCAGCCACTGGGGCACATGCGCTGAGCGGCCAGCCTTGAGATGTGCTGGCTGGGACACTGCGCACACTGGAACCCAATCCCCCTGCCTTCCCCTCCCCTCTCCTCCCCCAGACTAGAGCCAGGCACCGCCCTCCACCCCCCGCCCTCGCTCTAACCTAAGTCTTGGGTCCCGGAGCCGCCGCCACTGCTATAGCCACGCGTCTCCCTACAGGCGCCGGGGCGCATGCGCAGAGCAGCCGGCATGCTGTGCGCACCCCCCCAACTCCCCTCCCCTTCCCCAGAGCCAGACACCTCCCCTCCCCGCTCTAACCCAATCCCCCTCCCCCACTAACCTTAGGCCCAGGTCCCAGAGCCACCGCTGGCACTGCCACCACCACACCCGGAGCCGCTGCCTGCGCTCAGCAGCCAGCTGTTAGCACGTGCAGGCTGGGACGCTCTGTGCGACCCAACCTGCACGGCAGGATATGACGTAGTGCACTGGGGGCTGTAAGCAGAATGGCGTGGGCCGTGAGCGCGCATGCAGCTCTCAGCAGCCCGGCCGTGAGAGCAGCTGACCTGAGCGGTTCCGGGTTCCGTCAGGAGCTGCAATGTTTTCTTTGTGAGCCGCATGCAGCTCGCGAGCCAGGGGTTGGCGACCCCTGGTATAAACCTATGTGTATAATTCTCTGTGCTTTAAGCAAATTATATCTGAATTTTCACTGGTACTGGTAACATCTGCCCAGCTGTGGGCCATTAAAGGTCCATGCCAACGCTTATGACAGTGGTGCTCAAGAGCCAATAAAGAACAGGGGCATATTGTGCTAGGCACTGTACAAACACAGTAGTGGACAGTTCCTGGTCTGACAAATCTAAAGTCTAACTAGACAAAACAGACACATGGTACAGGATGGGACAGAACATATGAGCAGAGTGAACAATGCGATAGCACAGCAATAGATACAATGAACATGGCTATATTGTGTATTTAATTTTATCAACATTACCTGTATGTGAGAGAGTCATCGAAACTATGAAAACTTCCGAGGCTATTATACTGAGATGGGTCAGAGGAGAGCAGCTGGTTCAATATTCAACGACAGTTGTACCAGTGTACCAGTACTCATGCGTTCCTAGCTCACAGGAAAAGGGGAGTTTGGGATGATTACTGCCAACTCTGAAGGCTGGGCATGCAGCTATCCAGCATTGGAGGCTCTGCCCCCTACAGAGAGGGGCAGTTACTAATTTTTCCTTTTTCCACAGAGTGAGAAACAAAGACAGATTTGGGGGGGCATAAAGGCTGATTATGACCTATCTGCAGGAGGGTCTCCTTGGGCTACACACTGACATGATCTGATAGCCATGAGGGAAACTCCTAAGCAAAGGCTGGAATGACTTTGGAACAGGAATGTTAGATATCGTGTAATTGAATAGTCGTGTAACAGCATGAAATCTTAGTAGTTAAATGACTATTCTATAGTCCCTGCCTGTTGTATCAGGGGTAGCAGGTGGGAACTGGTCTGCCAGGGGAGCCAGTTTAAAAACCAGCTGATACAGAGGCAGCAGCCCCGGTCCGCAGAGGTCCAAGCTCCCTGCGGACAGAGGTTGATCTGCAGCAGCAGCCCCTGTACATGGGGGATCCAAGCTCCCCATGGATAGGTGCTGTTGCCATGGACTAGCCTTGTCTGCAACAGGCCTAGGCTTGCCCTGGACAGAGACTGCTTTGTGGCAGCCTCCCCTGCCCTTCCCCCAACGCTGCTGCCTCTGATGGAGGCAGTGGCAGTGGTGGTGGGAGGGAGAGAGGTAGCACCAGGGAGGTGGTGCTGAGTGGGTACCTCACTGTCTCTGACAATGTATGTTACTAACAAAACAAAGATAAACAGTCCTTAAGAAGTTGTAACTTCCTTTGAAAAACACAAAAGCTAATGAGTAGACGATCATAGGCATGTGAACTCCCTGTATAGTGACAATGACTGATTAGTGGTTTTGCATAGCTATGTTTTAAATAAAATAATGGTGAAGCGTAGATAAGCGAAACCCTCATTTTAATTATATAATGGGGGTCAGACAGTGAGTTCTCTGGACGTTAAGAGCTCAAGACCAAAGGTGCCAGGACTTTCAATCTCTGCATGACCTGCAGAAGCCAGAGCCCCAGACAAGAGTGGACCTTGACTGGCTACTGGGTGATGTCCATCTGGCTTTGTTGGGAGTGGTCAGCATCAGATGCTTGGTGTGTGTATTCTGTTCATTGATGCTAATAAATACACGCATATGTTTAAGGATATTATTATGTAAGGCTCTTCTTCCAGACCAATAGAACTCTCAGTCCACTAGAAGGGATCTTGGCCCTGAGTTTATAGAAGAGTAAAGTTGGGTCCCTTGTCCCCAAGTATACATAAGGATGGATAGGGAATAGGAGCCTTAAATTATCCCTGAGTGGGAGGGGAGGGATGGGAGCTTTAAACTGTGCAGGTTAAACCCTGAGTAAATGAAGAGTAAAACCAGGTTTTTGAGAAGTGTGGAAAATGCATAACCAGGGATGAGGAAAGAGCAAAAGCTCCTACTTAGACTGTGCAGTGGCGAGAAGGAACTAAAGACATGGGCAAAACCACAAGGCAATGCAAGAGTACATGCGTGAAATCTTACCCAGCAAGGCCACAGACTCATAGTTCTCCTGCATGACAGCTCTGTATAGGGCTCTCTGAGCAGGGTCCAGCAGAGCCCACTCTGCCCTGGTGAAATACACGGCCACCTCCTCGAAGGTCACCAGCCCCTGAAAGAGCAAGAGCCCCCCCACTCAGTACCAGCTGCCCCACTCATGTCCCCAGTATTCATAGGGGAACAGGACCAGGAAATTGGAAGCTCTGAAAGGGACAGGGTAACACAGCCCCACCCGCACCCCACTCAGAGCCGCAAGGAGACATCAAATTAAGAGAGACCCCCATGCCTGCCAGTGTACAGAGGAGACAGAGGTCATCACATTAATCACATGTCTACTAGTCAGACACAGATACAGGAAACTACAACAGGGACAGCCTCCTGGTGGGAATCCCGATATCCTCCCAATAAAATTATATAACATACAAACAACTGGAAGAAAGAGGAAGTTGATAAGAAAAAATGTCAGAAGCTTGGAATTGTAGAAAATTAAGATGAAAGAAAGGGACCAAAGGAGCTATATAAGGGCAGCAGAATTAAAGACAATATGAAGAAGAGGTTTTATTTATTTATATATATATATATATATATATATATATATATATATATATATATATATGCATGGGCAGTTAAAGCCCTGCTCCCAACCCTGACCATTCTGCCTGAGGCTCTGTCCCTGGAGCCAAGCCCCACCCACAGCCAGCCAGGCCCTCTCCAGCGGCCACGTGGAGAGCAGAGGCTGAGGCACATGGCATGGCCTGGCCGGGGTTAAAGCCAGGCCTGGCACGCGCCATGGTCCACCCTGCCTTGACCCCCCGAGTTAGGGTTAGGCCACGGTAGGAGGTGGGAGGGAGAGAAAGGGCCCGGGCTGGCGTGACAGGGTGCAGGAGGGAGAAGGGGCCCGGGGTGGTGCGGGAGGGGGTGGGGGAGAAGAGAGAAGGGACCCAGGCTGGTGGTAGGGTTGCCAGGTGTCCCATTTTGAACTGGACAGTCCGGTATTTGAGAGTTCTGTCTGGGAAAAAAATTAAGAAAATACAGTAAAACTCCATTGGTCCGGCATCCAATGCTCCGGCACTCCTGATGGTCCGGCACCACCGGGAACCCGGAAGTGCTCCAGGCAGCCGGACAATTGGAGCTGCTCTGCACCCGGCTTCCCCGATTCAGCCGCTGCTGAAACTGACCAGCAGCTGAATCGGGAAGCCGGGGCAGAGCAGCTGCGGTGCTGCCGGGTTGGTACCGTAGCGCTGCCCCTCGGGGCTGCGGGACCAACCCGGCAGCACCTGCTCTGTCCCAGGCGTCCCGATTCAGCCGCTGCTGAAACTGACCAGCAGCGGCTGAATCGGGGGCGCCTGGGGCAGAGCCGACTATCGGAAGGGGGCTGAGAGGGTCTGGGGTGGCATCCCCACCCCACCTCAGACCCCTCATAGACCCCCCTTCTGATAGTCCAGCATATCTGATAATCCGGCACCCCCTGGGTCCTAAAGGTGTCGGATTATCGGAAGTTTACTGTACCGGACATATAAAATGTCTGGTATTTTCTAATTAGGTTAGTTTTATTTTTATTAGGAGTATCAGTACCTAGTTGCAAACTGCCTGGCTGGTAGACACACTCACACTACGTGAGCGTGTCTACCAGCCAGGCAGTACGCAACTACGTGAAGGGTGGGGGGGGGAATCCCCGGGGCCAGACTTATGCTTCGCCAGGACCGTGTGCTGGATGGGCAGCGCCCTGGGATCTGAGCGCACCTAGGTCAGTCCTGCTCCCCGCCGGCTGATTCTCTCCCCCTGCTCTCCCCCCTGGCCAGCCCCGCTCCCCCCAACTCCCTCCCGGCCAGTCCCGCTTCCCATCGGCTGGTCCCACCCCCCACCCGATCTCCTCCGGCCAGCCCTGCTTCCCGCTGGCTGGTTCCCCCATCTTCCCTAGCCAGCTCCGCTACCCCCGACCCCCTCCCAGCCAGCCCCGCTACCCCCAACCCCCTCCCAGCCAGCCCCGCTACCCCCAACCCCTCCCAGCCAGCCCCGCTTCCCGATGGCCAGTCCCCCTGATCTCCCCGGCCAGCCCGCTGCCCGACACCTCTTCCCCACCAGTCCTGCTTCCCGCCAGGCAGTCCCCCACACCCACATCCTCCCAGCAAGGTCCCCTTCCCCCCCCCCATCTGAGATCAAGTGTGTCCGGTATGGCTGGCGCGGGGAGGGGGGAGAGAAGAGATCCTGGCTGGTGGGAGGGGAAGGAGAAAGCATACTGCCGGGAGAGAAGAGAAGGGACCCTGGCTGGCACGGGGAGAAGGACCCTGGCTAGTGGAGGAGAGGAGAAAGGACCCTGGCTGGTGGAGGAGAGGGAGAGGGAGAAGGGACCCTGGCTGGTGGGGAGAGAGGAGAAGGACCCTGGCTGGTGGGGCGAGAGGGAGAAGGGACCCTGGCTGGCAGCGGGGGTGGGGAGAGGAGATGGGACCCAGGCTGGTGGGAGGGCATGGGAGGAGGGAAAGAGGGGCCTGGGCTGGCACAGCAGGGGGAAAGGAGAAGGGGGGCCTGGGCTGGTGCGGCAGGGCGGGAGAAGAGGCCCTGCTGGTGGTGGGGAAAAGGAGCCCGGGCTGGCGTGGCCAGGGAAAGAGCCGGGATTGCCTACCCCCGGCGAGAGTGGTGTTGGCAAGCATAGCGAGCAGGGGGTACAGCCCCCTAGTAGTATATTAATAACAAAAAGAATTCTGATCATGGTATTGGTCCATTAATAGACACAAATGGCAAAATCACCAACAAGAATTCCAAAGAAATGAAAACGTTCAACAAATATTTCCCTACTGGATCTGAAGAAAAGAAGCAGTTGACTTATGTTTATGATGACATTTCTTACACTACAACAGGAACTCATGAGGAAGTTAAATAGCTACCAAAATCAGACGGTTTTTAAAACCAACATTTCCAGTTATCTTCCATTTAGGAGTTTTTTAAAAGCAGGCAGAGAAGCTCACTAAGCCATCAATGCTGCTTTTCAAATCAGTCTTGGAATGCTGGGGAAACACCAGAAAACTGGAAGAAACCTAAGGTTGCGTTAATATTTAAAAAGTATGAAAAGGATGAGCAAGATAATAGCTCTCATATCAAACCTGGGCAAGACAATGGAGGGCTGATACTGGATTTGATTAATAAAGGATTAAAAGAGAGTAACGCAAATTCATACCAATCCACATCAATTTAGGGAAAACAGATTTTCACGAATTAATTGGATTTTTTTGTAGATTAGAAGTTTGGTTGATAAAGAAATAGCATTAATGTAATATACTTTGATGTCTCTAAGCAGTATTTGACTTGGTACAGCATGCTATTCAAACAACTACAATACAAAATTAACATGACATATATTAACTAAATTCAAAACCAGCTGCTACATTTCAAAACATAATCGAGAACCATGTGGGTGTTTCTAGTGGCATCCCACATAGATTGGCTAATGGCTTGCTTTACAAGGACGTGGAAGAGCACTGACATAGTCTGGGAGAGTGAGAAATAAGGAAATGTATCAGTCAGTTTGGGATGCAGCATAGGGAGTCTGGGAAGTTTTTGCAGCCCTGGCCGGGGGCTGTTTTCTGTTCCACAAATAGGGAATGTCCCAAAGCCCAGAAGTCTGCTCCTTCAAAATGGGCCTAATTTGAATAAGTTCTGACAGGTTTATCCATTCCCTTTCTCCCCTTCCCCCTTCACCCCAGGTATTTCCCTAGGGCAGCTCCCACCCTCCTGTACCTATACTGCCCCTCTCCCTTGCCAGAATCCATCTCCAGCTTCATGACAACCCCTTACCTCAGCCTCCGCCGCAGCCATTGCCTTTCCCCCAGGAGGATGGGGAAATGTGGAGAAAAACATGGACGTTGATCTGTAGCCTGTCAGGGCGCAAAAGGGACATTGGAGAAATTTCAGATGGGGCTTTTGTCCATTGCACACAGTGAGTCCCCCCCAGACTTGACATTCAAACCTCTGCCACATTGGGAAACACTTCAGTGACTTTATTAGAGGTAGGTCTTCCTACCAGAATTACACCCTACCAGGCTGGGTCTACACTAGATCAATGTGAGCTGACTTAGTTGCACAGGTCTCTGCACTTAAATTTGTCTCCTAAGCATCCATTATGCAACCCCACATCCCCCAAGCAACTTTGGGCCATTGTGTATGTACTGAGAACACCATAGCGCAAGAGTCAACACCACTATCCCACAACACCGTACACTGAGCACTTTGATCACAATTGTGAACTCCGCCACCCGCAGGTTGTGGGGCCTGGAAAGCCAAGCCCCACTGAAAACCCTGCAAGATTTTGAAAATCTTTTTCCTGCCACAACTGACCATGACATGAAATGTCACCAACTGTGAACAGACTGCACAGGGGCTGCAAGAGAAGAGAAACCACTGGAATCCGCAGCAGAGCCACATGCAAGCAAAAGAGCCCAAGGCAGAACAGTCCATGGGCCCCCTAGAACGGACGGGCACCACATCCCCTATAGTTGAAGCCAGAAGAACCTTTTCTCTTCTTCCCAGTCTCTTCCTGTCTGTTTATGTGGGTGATTTTCTCTAATACATATTACAAAGCCACATAGATCCCAACTTTCAGCTCTTCCCCATAGGTATCCATCCAGCTGCCTTTCCCATCGACCTGGGATTGGTGCAAGCTCCAGAGCTGCTTCAGAATGTATTTATGTTTCAGACACCACCCACCCTCTTCCCCATTAGCTCACCAAAGGAGTTTCTTTCCATCAGCCTTGGGGAGGATGAAGCAGAATAAACAACAGTTATGTAACTGTTATCACTACCTGAAGGCTCTGTGTCTGGAACCTGCCATGCAATGTCTCAGCACTAAAGAATTTCTTCTTCTCTTCCTTCCCTAGACCTGATGCCCGAATAACCGCTCCAAGTCTGTTTTATTTTTATTATTACTATTTTAAAGGTATTTCCAGACAACTGGTCAAAAACTAGGAATGTATCGGAAGGTACTTGAGCCTGCAAATGCCGTAACTCAGGTTCCAGAAGATGATGCAGGGCCTAGCTACAAGAAGGAAACATCATAAGGAAAACTGTTTATTGGGAGAAAATTATGTGGATGAAGACGTGGATATGTCTGAAGAACAACTTTACAATTCCTCTTTCTTCAAGACTCTCTCTTTGCCTTTTAGCAGTCCAATTTGACAAGTAAATTCCCAAGCTGTTTGTTATGTTGGATCTTGCTAGAAAAAGAAATATTAGCTTAGCTAATCCTTGTGTCTAGCCTGGTTAACTAGGTTTAGAATGTATTGCCCAAGAATACGGTACAGAAAGCTGTAGTTAGTGAAATCTAGAGTTGCCAGTTGCCAGTGAGATTTTCTTACTTTATATTTCATAATAAAACGCCCCTTATTTTGGAACATCATGGTCACACACCATAAAGATGATGCCATAATTCTATTCCCTATTTTACTTCAACACAATTCAGTTTTCTCAAGGGAATCCTATCTATATTTGTTTCCTCAAAAAACTGATGTGCCAGTGAGTTCAATAGGGCTTACTCCAAAATCTGATCTTTTTTGGTAATTTGGAATCCAATCTGCATCCTTGCTGAAAAAAATATAAATGATTAACTGAGAAGAACTGAGAAGAATAACTACTCAAAATAATTTTTGAATTTTGTTTCAGGATCCCATTTAAGCATAAGAAATTCTATCTGCAACCATTTCAGAGTCATCCATTGCTACTTTTAGCAGCAGTACTGCAACTAAACATATTTCAGACAGCAAAATATCAATAGTGGGCGAAAGATTTCTATCATCCAGTAAAACCACCACCCTGGATGGGTTTGTAGTAAGAACCTGCAAATACCAACAAGACACCACAGATGAAAAGATTTGCTCGGTGCACTTATGCCACAAATTCTCCTTCTCGCATTGTTAATAATAAACACCTTCATTCACATGGTGGAATCCTTATGACCAGGCTAAACTCCACATGGTAGAGCAGACATTGGTGGAAGGTTGCTATACAGTGTATGAGAAGGAACTTAAACAGTGTGCAAGAAATATTGAGGGAAATTTTGCTAGCTTAAGCTTTGATGGGTGGAGCAATGTACACAATGATCCAGTAATATGTGCCTGTGCGACAACAGAAAATAGGGTTGCATATCTTTCAGAAACAACAGACACATTGGGAAATGCCCACACAACAGAATATTTAAAACAGGGGTGGGGGAACCTTTTTTGAGTCGTGGGCTGCTGATCCACAGAAAAAAATCAGTCAGGGACTGCACACAAGTGAGAAGCCAAAACAAAAACACTAACAGTGGCCCCTGAGAAGCAGAAAGATACTCCCCACATTCACCTCATACACCAGAGCCTAAGGGGGTCCAGGCAGGTAGATTTTGTGTGCAGTGGGGGGGAGGGGGAGAAGGGGGGAGGGACGACGACCTGGAGTGCCAACGTGGGCTCCACAATGTTGGAGGGACCTCTGAGCCTCGAGGGCTGGATCCAGGCAAGCCAGGGGCCACATCCAGGGTTCCCCTGATTTAAAAGAAGTGCCAGTGAAAGCTGTAATTAAGTTCAAGTTTTATTCACATTGTCACGTGCAGTTTTGTCACAGACAGTGCTGCAAGCGCAATTAGGGTTGCCAGATAGTTTCACAAAAAATACCGTACATGGCGGGGAAAGAATTAGTTGAGCAAAAAAAAAAAAAAAAGAGAGAAATGTAGAGGATCTGCTCAGTGTACTGAAAGCTATTATCCATAGCAGGGCTACTCAATTTTGGAAGCCCCGGGGGCCACAATGATACTCACAGCACATGCTGAGGGCCGCAACTTAAGTGTGGTTGCATATACATGCAAATATATATGCAAATAGCTTCTTTCACACTGACAGGCATGAATACAAAGATTAAGGCAAGACTACACAACACACAGGCCCCATTTAAGTCAGTTCTGCTGATATTAATCAAATGCAATATTTACCCGATTTCCACCCATATGACAGCACTTTTAATGAGCATTATATTGACTACTTTTTTGTTTTGACTCCCACCCGTGGGTCGCATGTTGAGCCCTGAGTAAACCCAAACCGCACTGCAGGCTGCAAACAAACGGGCTGTTAAGTAGCCCTGATCCATAGCCTTAAACTAACTTCAGGGCGACAGCTGCTGCATTGCTTATGTTGCTATTGAAATCTGTAAGGCACTTCAAGAGACATTAACTTTCTGGTGAGGTATTTCTTTTGTCAAACTGCAGGCAATAAAGAAGCAAATGGAGCAAACACTAACTCCACCTTGTGAACATTCTTGACCCCAAATATAAAGGTACATGCCAAATTTCTGAAGATGCTGCCGCTGCCATGGCATGGGTAGCTCAAAAATCACTCCTCAGTTTGCCTGTCATAATAAATTTCAGGGCTGGAGTGAGACCATTTAATCAGTACACATTTGCTGGCGAAGTTTTGGACAAGTCACTGTCCTGAATTGGTGGGAATCATTAGCCAGGCACTTTGAAACAGAGTTCCTTCAGAGGCTAAGTCAACTTTTCCCAGCAGCAGCTTCCTCTGCAGGCACAGAAAATATGTTCATTGTTTGGTATTTACGCAAATATAAGAAATCAACTTGGAGTTGAAAAAGCATGAAAACTTGTATTTTTTTTTCAGTCTATGAATCAAAATGACAGTGGGAGTGGGGAAGATGAGATCCAATTGTAGACATTTTAAGGACACCAACAGTTAGTGTTCTGAGGACTTGTTTTGTGTTAATAAAAATTGAAAATTAAAAAAGTTTAAGGACAACCATCTGCCGACAACTCAGGAGACTGCTGCAATTGCAAATGTGAAACATTTTTGTAACGTTTAATATTTAGTTTAATAAAATGTGTTATTGTGCTTGTGTGTATGATTTAGTTCTTACTATTCCTAATATACTGCTGCTGCATCTACAGCTTGAGACAGTAATGAGTATTACGTACTATTTCATAAATTAATAAACATCAAGTTATCTAAAAAATATGCCCACAGCTACAGCCCCTGACCTAAAAAGCTTAGGAGGACATAGTCGAAGGAGCTGCTTGGGGGGAATTTCCCCTCTTATTGTTCCTGAGGGTACCCACAACCTTGTTAATCGGCGGTTTGACGCCCCAGCCTTTGTACAGTCTCCCTTAGGAGTGCCCTATTAAATGTGCCAGCCTAAGCTGTCTGTGGGGGTGAGCCCCATGACTCTGAACCCTTCTGCCTCAGGGGCTCCCTTGGGAGTTCAACCGTGTTTACCCTTTATGGGAGCAACACAACCTGCCTTTCCCAGTGGCCCAGTGAGGGAAGGGAATCCTGTATACTAAATTAAGCCCGTTTGTGCGCCAATCCATGCAGACTTTGAGGAAAGTCAAGGCTCCCACTCTTTGGGTGGAGACAGGACTCTGGCACAGCGCCATCTGCACCCGCAAGGCAGAGCCAAAGTCCCACCACATAGGACAGCAGCCCAGGGTCCTGAGCCCACCTCCTTTGGCTGAAGCTTGAACAACTTAACGTCAGTGCCCCCTGTGGAGTGAGTAATCGTCCTGTTTGCCACCCCCTAACACCAGGGTTGGCTTTTCTATGCAGAAAGAACATAAGAACTTCTATACTGGGTCAGACCAAAGGTCCCTCTAGAACAGTATCCTGTCTGCCGACAGTGGCCAATGCCAGATGCCCCAGAGGGAATGAACACAACAGGTAATCATCACATGATCCCTCTCCTGTTATCCATTTCCAGACAAACAGAGGCTAAGGACACCATTCCTACCCATCCTGGCTAATAGCCATTGATGGACCTGACCTCCATGAATGTATCTAGCTCTTTTTTGAACTCTGTTAAAGACAGCTGTTGGGCACAGATGGGACCTGAAGTTTTTATAGTGTGGTGGAAGGGGCTCAGAAAGAAAAAGGTTGAGAGCTTTAAGTCATATTGTGGGGGATTCACCCCTTCCCCCAATCGTTACTGCCCCTCTCAGAGGCAAGGACTCAGGGTAATTTGCCAACCACTGTTTGGGCAGAGCTGTGGAATTTGGATCATGTGTTATCATCATCCTGCTGGTACCAGGTTGCCACACACATTTTATCAGGAGAATAATGACCAGGACATGATGAGTTTTCAGCCAATCCCTGCCAAGGCACACCTTATACAACAATTACAGGGCATCCTCACTATAAGTCGCCCCAGTATACATCCATTCCACACTAAAGTTGTTGACATTTGTAAGAACTGATCATTATAAGTCCTCCCATTCCCCGCTATAATTCATGCGAAACACTCCCTCCAATTTGCTTAAATGGAAGTCAGTCACGGGAAAAAACTTCCCCGCTGTAAGTAGTTTCGCTAGAAGTCCAAATTTTTTTGAACGCATCTTGGACTTACAGCGAGGACAGCCTGTGTTGCCATTGGGAGTAGGGTCTGAACAGTCACACATGCCCTGCCATCCACACAGAGGGGCACCACAGAGCCCTAGCCAATGCCAGTTTAACAGGAGAGGGGGTCCGGAAGGAAGAGTCAAATTTCCATGCCCTGTCTCATCTCGAACACCAGGGACCCGGCCAGGGCCGGCTTTAGGCCTATTTGCCTGATTCCCCTGAATCAGGCCCCGCACCTGAAAGGGCCCCGCACCCTAAACCCGGAAGCGTGCTGGGCGCCCTGTGAGAGGGGGCGTCGGCCGTGGAGGAGGAGGGCGGCGGCTTTTGTGCACCGCGGGAGGGGGAGTCGGCCCATGGGTTTGGCTGGAAGGCGGGACTCTGCCCTGCAGCTGGGGAGTTAAAGGGGCTGTGAGTTGTTTCTTTGTGTGCGCGGTTTTTTGTTTTGGTTTTTTTTGCGCTTAACCAAAATTTGGTTCGAACTGGGCTCCGCACTTCCTAAAGCTGGCCCTGGACCCGGCCCAGCACAGGGGGAAAAGGCCCGCGTGGTGACGATCTGTCATGGGCTATGCGTATGGCTCTGTGACAGAGACCGTGCAAGTCTGACTTCTTCAGCAGCCAGAGGGGCTGAGCCCCGGCCAGGTGCTCAGGAAGCCCAGGGGCAGTTGGGCAGGGGATGGGGCCTGTCTGGGTAGTCGTCTCAGGGTGGGAGCTTCCGCAGCCCAGCAGGGACCCCGCAGCTGAGATTCAGTCAGAGCACTTCTAGTACCAGTGCGCCGACTGTAAGTGCCACACGGCAGTGTGCAGGGCACCAGGGACCCAGCCTCAGCAGGCGCCCCGCGGGGTAGAGCCAGGAGCGTCACGTCCCCGCCGTGGGGCCAGTCCCCGGAAAGGGCTGTGCCCGGGGGGGAAGGGGACGGGCAGGGGGAGAGACGTGGCTACGCTAAGCACGGCCGGAGGAGGCAGGGGAACCCCCCCAGCTGGGGAGGGGACGGGCGGGGGGAGAGACGTGGCTACGCTAGGTATGGCCGGAGGAGGCAGGGGAACCCCCCCAGCTGGGAAGGGGACGGGCGGGGGGAGAGACGTGGCTACGCTAGGCACGGCCGGAGGAGGCAGGGGAACCCCCCCAGCTGGGGAGGGGACGGGCGGGGGGAGAGACGTGGCTACGCTAGGTATGGCCGGAGGAGGCAGAGGAACCCCCCCAGCTGGGGAGGGGACGGGCGGGGAGAGACGTGGCTACGCTAGGTATGGCCGGAGGAGGCAGGGGAACCCCCCCAGCTGGGGAGGGGACGGGCGGGGGGAGAGACGTGGCTACGCTAGGTATGGCCGGAGGAGGCAGGGGACCCCCAGCTGGGAGGACGGGCGGGGAGAGACGCTGGCTACGCGCTGGTATGACCCGGAGAGGCAGGGGACCCCAGCTGGGAAGGAGGAGCAGGGGAGACGTGGCTACGCGGTAGTGTGGCCGAGTGAGGCGAGGGGACCCAGCTGGCTGGGACGCATGGGAGCGTGCGGGGCGCAGTACCGGGGGCGTAAGCCCTGCTGCCCTGCAAAGAGCCGCTGCCAGTGGCTACGCAGGAGGGAGCTGGGGGGCAGTTCAGCGTGCGGGGCGCAGTACCGGGGGCGTAATGGAGCGGAGTAGAGAAGAGGCGGGGCGCAGTGTCGGGCTCCCCCTCCACACACCTCACTCACCCGCTCCCGGGCCGCCGGACTCTCTCCGGCCCACGCCCGCAGGGGGAAAGGCCCAGGTTCGAGCCGCGCATGCCCGGACGGTGCCAGGCGCTGGGTGTGCTGGGAACTGTAGTCTCCGCCGCTGGCGGGACGCGGTGCATGCGCAGCACGCATGCTGTGACTAGCGGTGGGGCTGGGGGTGGGACTTCCTCGGGTTTTTGTGCTGCGTGGAGGGTGAGGGCGGGGGGAGTAGCACGCCTACAGCGCCAGGCCCCCTGACTCGCGCTACCAGGGCGCGGCGCAGGGGTGGATGCCACTCCAGGGATGGCCTGGCTGTAGGGCGTAGGGTCTGGGGTCAAGGGGGAAACCCCAGTGCTGGGACTAAGTCCTGCAGGTCTGGGCTGCTGCAGAGCGGGGGATGGCAGCTGCCTACTGGCAGCCAGTGAATGTGCCTTTGACAGGTCCTTCAGCAAAGGGAGTGTCATGGGATAAGAGGGAGGGCCCTGTCCTGCACTGGCAACTGGTTAAAATCTGAGGAAGTGCGTTTTGTCCACAAAAGCTCATGATACTATAAATATATTCTTGTTAGTCTCTAAGGTATTACAGAACCACTCGTTTTGTTGTTGATTTTGGTTAAAAGACAACCACAGGGCTGGCCACGGGGAAAATGGTGAGCTTGTGTTTTGGTGTCCATGAGCCTTACGGGCATAGCACCACCCATTTCCCCTGACACCCATGGGCTCCCCAACCCCTTCATCTCTCTCCTGTGCTCCCTTTGCCACTAAGCTCTGCACAGTGCCCACTTCGTGCCAACTCCTGCACTTTCCTCCCTTCAGTACCCCCAGCCCAGCACTTCCAGCGTGTCCTGCCACACTGTCCCCCACTCAGTACCCTCCACTCCCTTTGCCCAGCAACATCCATGCCCTGTTGCCCCTCACCCTCTAGTTATGTCGCTCTGGGCATGGACCCAGTTTGCCTAGACCTGGGTAGGAATGGTCAGTTTTCAGAATGGAGAGAGGTAACTAGTGGTGTCCCTCAAGAGTCTGTACTCGGACCAATCCTATTCAACATACAGCCGGTCCCCGAGTTGCGAACAGTCGACTTACGACTGTTCACAGTTACGACCAAAGCTGTCGTAAATGGCGGACCCCGAGTTATGAACGTGAACTGCACTTACGAACAGCGCGGTTGCGTGTAACTCTATGGGGTCCAACTTACGAACAAACTGAGTTACGACCAATTGCTTGGTCCGTAACCAGTTTGTAAGTTGGAGAGAGGCTGTATTCATAAATGATCTGAAGGAAACACGTACAATCATGGAATCCTAGCACTGGAAGGGACCTCGAGAGATAATTAAGTCCAGTTCCCTGCCCTCACGGCAGAACCAAGCACCCTCTAGATCAGTGGTCTCCAACCTTTTTACACCCAAGATCACTTTTTAAATCTCAGAACAAGCAAAGATCTACTGCCCCATCCTTCCCCAAAGACCCCCACCCCTTCCTTGAAGCCCTGCCCTCTCTATTCTCCTCCTCTCCATCACTTGCTATCTCCAGACCTTATACACTCTACACTGCCACTTTTTTTCCAATTCTTATGTAGGAAGAGGTTTTTTCCAACATTTGGCCTGTCTAGACTGGACCAAATGTTAGAAAACCCCCTTTTTTTGGAATCCCCCTTATTCTTCGTGGAACGAGGAATATAGTGGTTACCGAAAGATCATGTTTGCTCTTCCACTAAAAAAAAGCAGAACAAATGCATCCCTGGATGTGGAAGAGTTTTTCCAGGATATCTCTGGAATCCTGGAAAAACTCCTGCAGTCTAGCCGTACCCTTGCTGGGTTGAGACAGGATGTGTGGGCTCTGGGGTGGGAATGAGGGATTTGGGTGTGGGAAGGGGTGAGAGGTGCAAGCTCTGGGAGGAAATTTGGATGCAGGAGGGGTGTGGAGAAGGGGATGCTGGCTCAGGAAGGGGGCTCCAGGCTGGGGAGTGTTGGAGTCAGATGGAAGTTTGCAGTACTAAGCAAGCCAGAGGCTTGTGACTGTGAGGGTGCAGGAATTTGGGTTGGGGTATATGAGGGGCTCAGGGCAGGGGGTTCCAGTGTATGATAGGCTCAGATCTAGAGTCTGGGGGGGGGGTGCAGGAGTGTTATAATGCTGCAGCCAGATGGGGCTTAGCCCCAATTGGGGTTTGTTGGCCAGGCTTCATTTTTAAATAAAATACTATGTCAAACACAAAAGTTTCTGCATTGTCTTTATTTATGAGAAGGGCAGGGAACCTGTTTTGAGTCGGGGGTCACTGACCCACAGAAAAGTCAGTTGGGGCCACACAAGGGAGATGCAAAAAAAACCCTCCTCCCAACCCCCCCCAAGCCTCACTACTGTGGCCCCAACTGTGCTGATGGGAGCAGGGGACATGGTACTAGGGAAGGGTGCTAGTGGGTGCTGGGGCAGGGGACAGAATGCTGGGGTGGGGGGCAGGGTTCTGCAGCAGGGCACAGGGGAGAGGGGACAGGGTACCAGTGGGAGCAGGGGACAGGGTGCTGGGGTGGGGGCAGGGTTCTGCTGCAGGGGACAGGGTGCCAGTGGGGAACAGGAGAGAGGGACCAGGGTGCCGGGGGGAGGGGACAGGGTTCTGCAGCAGGGGACAGGGTGCCAGTGGGGGCAGAGAGTCCTCCGCACCAGCCTCCTCCCAGGACTCCCTTCCTCCCCGCGGCCCAGGGAAGCCCCCATGTGCACGCCTCCTCCAGGGCCAACTCCCCCTCCCACAGCGCAGGGAAGCCCACGCGCGCGCCTCCTCCAAGGCCAACTCCCCTTCCTGCAGAGGAGGGAAGCCCCAGCACGCGCCTCCTCTGGGTCCCCTCCCCCCGCAAGTTCCGGCATGCCACACACCTGAGGGAGGGGAGCAGCCAGCGCACTTCCGGAACCCCAGAAGTGGCGCGCAGCTACAGGACTTCCGTCCACCCCGCAGGAAGCTGGCACTACCTCCATTTTCGCAGGAGGTAGGTAGTGGGGATTCTCGGGGGTGGGGCGAAATGGGGGGGGCCCCGAACACCTCGTGATCGACTGGTTGGTGACCACGGCTCTACATCATCCCTGATAGATGATCCCGTCCTTTGTAGGTGACAAATCTGAGGACTTGTCACAGATTGAAGTGTTATTAGAGGAGGTTTTGGAATTAATTGATAAACTTAACAGGAACAAAGTCACCAGGACCAGATGGCATTCACCCAAGAGTTCTGAAAGAACTCAAATGTGAAATTGCAGAACTATTAACTAAGGTTTATAACCTATCCTTTAAATCAGCTTCTGTACCCAGTGACACGAAGATAGCTAATCTAACGCCAATATTTAAAAAGGGCTCTAGAGGCGATCCCGGCAATTACAGACCGGTAAGTCTAACGTCAGTACCGGGCAAATTAGTTGAAACAATAGTAAAGAATAAAATTGTCAGACACCTAGAAGAACATAATTTGTTGGACAAAAGTCAACATGGTTTCTGTAAAGGGAAATCATGTCTTACTAATCTATTAGAGTTCTTTGAAGGGGTCAACAAACGTGGACAAGGGGGATCTAGTAGATATAGTGTACTTAGATTTCCAGAAAGCCTTTGACAAGGTCCCTCACCAAGGGCTCTTACATAAATTAAGTTGTCATGGGATAAGAGGGAAGATGCTTTCATGGACTGAAAACTGGTTAAAAGCCAGGAAACAAAGCGTAGGAATAAATGGTAAATTTTCAGCATGGAGAGGGGTGACTAGTGGTGTTCCCTAAGGGGCAGTCCTAGGACCAATCCTATTTCAACATATTCATAAATGATCTGGAGAAAGGGGTAAACAGTGAGGTGGCAAAGTTTGCAGACGATACTAAACTGCTTAAGGTAGTTAAGGTCAAAGCAGACTGTGGAGAACTTCAAAAAGATCTTACCAAACTAAGTGACTGGTCAACAAAATGGCAAATGAAATTTAATGTGGATAAATGTATAGTAATGCACATTTGGAAAAATAACCCCAACTATACATATAGTATGATGGGGGCTAATTTAGCTACAACTAATCAGGAAAGAGATCTTGGAGTCATCGTGGATAGTTCTCTGAAGACGTCCACGCAGTGTGCAGCGGCAGTCAAAAAATCAAACAGGAGGTTAGGAATCATTAAAAAAGGGACAGAGAATAAGATGGAGAAATCTTATTGCCCTTATATAAATCCATGGTATGCCCACATCTGGAATACTGTGTACAGATGTGGTCTCCTCATCTCAAAAAAGATATACTGGCATTAGAAAAGGTTCAGAAAAGGGCAACTAAAACGATTAGGGGTTTGGAACGGGTCCCATATGAGGTGAGATTAAAGAGACTGGGACTTTTCATCTTGGAAAAGAGGAGACTAAGGTGGGCTATGATAGAGGTATATAAAATCATGAGTGGTGTGGAGAAAGTGAATAAGGGAAAGTTATTTACTTGTTCCCATAATATAAGAACTAGGGGCCACCAAATGAAACTAATGGGCAGCTAGTTTAAAACAAATAAAAGGAAGTTCTTCTTCACACAGCGCATTTTCGATCTGTGGAACTCCTTGCCTGAGGAGGTTGTGAAGGCTAGGACTATAACAGGGTTTAAAAGAGAATTAGATAAATTCATGGAGGTTAAGTCCATAAATGGCTATTAGCCAGTATGGGTAAGGAATTGTGTCCTTAGCCTCTGTTTGTCAGAGGGTGAAGATGGATGTCAGGAGAGAGATCGCATGATCATTACCTGTTCAATTCACTCTCTCTGGAACACCTAGCATTGGCCACTGTCGGCAGACAGGGAACTGGGCTGGATGGACCTTTGGTCTGACCCAGTATGGCCGTTCTTATATATGTAATGGACCATGAAAGAGCTTAGCCTTCCTGTGAATGTCTTATGTCTCCCCAACCTGCGCTTAAATATCACCAGGAGGGCAACAGCCCCAAAGTGTTTGGGAGGAAGCAGCAATCTCAGGCTCTGTCTACTACCGCTGTGTCCAGGGAACGCATTTGCTCTTCTGCTTTTTTTTTGTGGAAGAACAGACACGCTCTTTTGGGGAGCCCTGCCTTCCTCGTTCTATGAGGAATAAGGGCTCCTCCGAAAGAGTAGGCTTTTCAGCCATTGGGCCCCATCTACATGGGGCCAAATGTCGGAAAAGCTTCTTTCAGAAAAGCAATGGGAAAACACAATTTGCATAGGTTTTTCCGAAAAAAAAGCCATTGTGTAGACATAGCCCCACACTGTGTGTGGAGGGGAAAGATAAAAAAGACAATATATATATATATATATATATATATATATATTTTATTTAATTAATTAATTTATTTTTTAAAAGACAATCTTTCTAAAAGCGCACCAAAAGAGTAAAAATAAAGTTTTCAGCTACCAATTTAGGAGAAAGATTGGATGGCTAACAGTTACCAACTACCTTGAACTGTACTTAGCCAGCCAATCTTTCTCCTAAATTGGTAGCTGAAATATTTCTTCATACAGCGCACAATCAACCTGTGGAATGCCTTGCCAGAAGATGTTGTGAAGTCCAGGACTTTAACAGTGTTCCTAAAAGAACTAGATAAATTCATGGAGGACAGGTTCATCAGTGGCTATTAGCCAGAATGGGCAGGGAGGGTGTCCCTGGCCTCTGTTTGTCAGAGGTTGGAAAGGGGTGACAGGTGAGAGATCATTTGATGATTTCCTGTTTCTGTTCACTCCCTCTGGGACATCTGGCTTTAGCTACTCTCAAAACACAGGACACTGGGCTAGATGGACCTTTGATTTGACCCAATATGTCTGTTCTTAAGTTCTTATGCAAACTAAAGGCCTGGGACTCAGGGCAGGCCAGCTCTGGGCACTGGGGTGGGAGTGCCTCTGCTCCAGTGTTGCTAAGTTAGTGACTCTTTGGTTTCCCTGGCAAGGAAGTAAGTGTCAATGCCAGCAGTGATAAACCCAGTGACATGCACTGCTAGGGTTGCCAGATGGTTTAAACAAAAATACCGAAACACCGCCCCCCCCCCCAAAAAAAAAAAACCAGGGGAAAAAATTCTGTTGAGGAAAAAAAAGGGGGAGACCAAAGTTACTGAGCAAAAAAAAGGACCCCGAGAGTTGGAGAGTTCTTAAGCAAAAATTTTTAAAAAAAAAGCATGGCCCCTTTAAGAAATGCCGGCGGCCGCCCACCATCTTGACTCCCTGCACCCGGCTGGACAGCTCCCCTGTGGAACCCGGTAAACACCCGGTATTTTTGCCTCCTGGCCGGGAAATAATCAGAAAATACTGGACATTTTAGGTGTCCGGTATTTTCTAAATTTTACCAGACAGGAGGTGAAAATACCAGACTGTCCGGTTCAATACTGGGCACCTGGCAACCCTATGCACTGCAGATTCTCCCACTAGTCACAGCAAGAGATCCCCAGTCTGTGCAGTGATTATGTCAGTCCCATCCTAGCCCACCTGCTGTCAGTGTAGTTCTCCTAGCTGTCCTCCCTCCTTCACCCAGGGCCACCACCTGCCACAAAACAGCAAACAAGAAACCTTGTGGGTAAAACCAAGCCCTGGTTTTATGGGCTGCTCTCTCCAAAGTGCATTGGCTGTAGCAAAACATTTAATTAGCCTCCACAAACTTCCTTCCCTCACCTCCAGATTATAGTAAAGGGAGGGTTGGAAACTATTTCACATCTTGCCACTCACATGCTAATTAATCTCTAACCCTTATTGCAGTGTATTCAAGCACTTCAGCACCTCACCAATTCAATGAACACTGAACCTACTTTTATCCACACACTAACACATCAAGACCTCAGAGAGCAAACAAATATTTTCTGTGAACAAGGTGCATTCACTGATAGTCTTGCTTATTCAACCTGTTTACAGTAAAAGCGAGGCGCAAAACAACATTTTTGAGTTTCTGTCCTATTTATTCCACATTCTGCTAACAACAGCCAGTTTATATCCATTGCTTTTGTCTCCACGTTGTAACTTCGCTTTCGTTTGTGTCATTATTACCGTCACACAGGAGACCCTGTAGCTTCAAAACTTGTCACAAAACTTTGTCTTTCCAATCCCCACCCACAAGCCTGAGCATGGGACAAAGCAGACAAGAAGATGCAGGTACAGCTTCCTCTGTTTTCTGACTTGCTTAACTGATACAAGCAGGAGCAGCCCGAGGCTGGCTGCGGCAGCTGGTGCCCTAGGCAGAGGCGCGATCGGCGCCCCCGCCTGCATGGCCATCAATGGCCGTGACGTCATCATCGGGCACCCGGGCCAGTGGCACCCTAGGCAACTGCCTAGTTTGCCTAGGCTCACGGGCCGCCCCTGGATACAAGGCAACTCCTATAACTCACTGCTTAGTCCACGGGTGGAGAACCTGCTTAGTTGAGGGGATGCGGTCCCCAGCTTGCCTGGATCTGACCCTGAGGGTTGGGACTCTCCCTAGCATTGGGGAGCCTGTGCTGGCACTCAAGTCCCCCCGCCTGGCATTTCCCCTGTGGCACACAAAATCTGCTAGCCTTGGTCGTCCCCCCCCGGCTCCGGTGTGTGAGAGGAATGTGGAGAATTTCTTTCTCCTCAGTCGGGGGCCATATCAGTGAAGGTATTTTTTCCTTTTTGCTTCTCACTTGTGTGTGTGGCCCCCAATTGATTTTTTTCTGTGGTCAGCAGCCCCCGACCCAAAAAAGGTTGCCCACCCCTGTATTAAATAGACTGTGAGTAAAATGTTTCATTTATGCTGTTATTCATCATCATGTCAATTGTCAATAATACTAAGTTGTATATTTTCAGTCATGCAAATGGACATTCTTATACTGTTCTTTGTTAACCACTTGTTCGGAATTTTGATGTAGTTTGGCTCTTTGGTTTGAAAAGGTTGCGGACCCCTGACATAGTTGAAGTCAACATACTTAGATTTACCTGCTGTGGTTTCTCTGCTGCAGTGTATCAACATGAGGCACTTTCCCATCGATGCCCCTTGCACTTCTCACTGAAGCCAGGTCTACACTTCAGGGGAAGGTTGAATTAAGATATGCAACTCCAGCTATATTAATTATGTACCTGGAGTCAATGTCTTTACTAGACCAGCTAAATCGAACTCCAGAAGATCAATCACAAGTGTCAGTCTTCCCTGTAGTGAAGACATGGCCTGAGGTAGTATACTGGTGTTGATGGGAGAGCAGTTAGCAGGCAATTATGTCTATTCTAGACTTGACAAATCAACCCTTGCGCGATCGCTCGTTGCCCCATCCACCCAGCCAGTAGTGAAGACAAGCCCTAGCAGGTACACCCCAACTTGGAACTTGAAAAGAACCAAAATAACTGGTTAGGACACAAAGAAAGAACAAATGTGATACCTAACCTCAAAAAGGGTAAGGAATTAACTTATATGATAATAAGTTGAGATCATTGATATACTAAGTTAGAGAAAAAAAGACACCAGAATATCAGAAATGCAGCAAACATAGCAGCATCAGTGTAACATGGTGTAAAAGTGGCATTCCAGGAGAACGGGATGTTGTCCTTGGAGGGTGCTAGGCTGATGGCCACTGACGATGATGGGGAAGGTGATGAGGAAAATGATAGCTAACATTTCAGGCTGTTCTGCAGGAGATGGTGGGAGTATATGGATGTGCAGAGGTATGTTCTGTAGTTTCTCTATCTATCTTACTGAACTGGGGGGAGGGGTTGTGACCCAAGTCCCCTGAAAGCTGCACGGCAGGTCAGCCATGCAGCTGCTAAATGAGCCTCACCCTGAGGCTTAAGGTTGTCATGCAGGGAGCTTCCTGGCTGGGGAGGGGCACTCCTGCAGCAGCAGAAGCTCCCTGCTCCAGACAGCGAGCATGCTGGTAGGGAAGGGAACATAAGGAAGGCGGGAGGGAGGGAGTAAGTATGTAGCTGGGATGGGAGGGTGCCACAGGGGAGAGGAGTTTTGGAGTGTGCAGTAAGTACCTGTCTGAGAGATGAGAGGTTTGATTAGCTATCTGATTACAGCAGTAATCTGCAGCTTCCTGTGAGGCAACCAAGCACTCTCCTCTAGCTTCCATGGGGTAGGTGGGAGAAATGGGGAGGGTGTTGGCATCTGTGCACTGAGGTAGAGACAGAGAAGAGTTTGTTTAGGGTGTCTTAACTTGCTTCCATTTGGGCTGCAGGCAGCAAGAGTCAAACCCTGTCTGTGTCAGCCCAGCAGCCCTAGCTGGGCTGCAGCCATAGGACTCTCTCCTAGGCTGATGCAGGCTGTATGGGGTGGTGCCAAAATTTCAGGTGGGTTAAAAGCTTTTAAGCTGCTTTTAAATACTGGAAAAAAGGCTTAGTTCATGATATTAGCATGATTACAATTCAAACAACGTTTACATAGGTGTTAATGGCTTAAGGGAAGAAAGGAAAGAATTCTTTTAAACAGAATTTTTTGAGTTGTAGATATCTGCAAACTCTGATCTTAATGATTTTTTAAATCCTGTGTAACTAGTTAATTAATCGGGAGTAGGCAACCTTTTCAAATCAAAGAGCCAAACTACATCAAAATTCAGAACAAGTCAACAAAGAGCTGTATAAGAATGCCCATTTGCATGACTGAAAATATACAACTTAATATTATTGATAATTGACATAGTGATTAATAATAGCATAAATGAAACATACTCACAGACTTTATTTAATGGAATTTCTGCTGCAGCATCTTTTCATACTTTTTTTGACGTTTACATCATAACTGGTCAAATCCAGCTTCATGCACACATTCAGGCTGTCTTCTGTCAATCTCATGGCAGGAGGCTGATGATATGGGGGTGCAGGAGTCTGGGTTGGGGTGTATGAGGGGCTCAGGGCAGGAGATTGGGGTGTATGAGGGGCTCAGGGCAGGAGACTGGGGTATGTTGGGGTGCAGGAGTGTTATGGCAGGGGACTAGGGATGCAGGATGCATGAGTTTGGGGATGTGGAGGAAGAGGGGCTCAGGGCAGGGGTTCAGGTGTATGATGGACTCAGGGTTGGTGTGTGGGGGAGTGCAGGAGTGTTATGAAGCTGCAGCCAGATGGGGGCTGGGCCCCAATTGGGGGCTTGTTGTCCAGGCTTAATTTTTAATAAAGTAAAATATGTCTTACACAAAAGGTTTCAACATTGTCTTTATTTATGGAAGGAGTGGGAAACCTTTTTTGGGTCAGGGGCCATTGACCCACAGAAAAATCAGTCGGGGACCACACAAGTGAGAAGCAAAACAAAACAAAAAACCCCCCAACTCTCACTGATGTAACCCCCAGCTGAAACATCTTACCCCCCAGGTGCTTGAGCCCCATAGTGGGGGGAGGGGCAGGGAGGACTGAGGTTCAAAGGCCTCAGACCAGATTTACTCTTCTGGGGTTCTAGGGTTAGTGGATTTTGTGGGCCCCCCAGACTCCAGGTTGGGGCCAAAGATGAAGGGTTAAGTGTGTGGGATAGGGATACCAGTGAATGGGATAGGGATGGGAGTGCAGGATCTAGGTGGGAGGTGGGGTATAGGAGGGGGTAAAAGTGCGAGGTCTGGCCAGGGAGCAGGCTGCCTGGCCAGGGGCAGGGTGCCTGGCCAGGGGCAGAGGGCATTCTGGCCAGGGGCTGGGAGTAGGGGATTTTGACCAGGGGTGTCTGGCCAGGGGCAGGGGATTTTGGCCAGGGGCAGAGGGTGTCTGGCCAGAGGGCAGATTTCGGCCAGGGGATTTTAGCCAGGGACAGTGGGAAGGGAGGATTTTGGTCAGGGGACAGAGGGCAGGGGATTTTGGCCTGGGAGTGGGGGTCTGATCAAGGGCAGAGGGCATGTGACCTGGGGGCAGAGGACAGGGGATTTTGGCCTTGGGGTAGAGGACAGGAGGTGTCTGGCTAGGGGGTTGAGGGGATTTTGGGCAGAGGGCAGGGGAGGGGATTTTGGCCAGGGGTATTTTAGCCAGGAGACAGTGGGAAGGGGAGGATTTTGGTCAGGGGACTGAGGGCAGGGGGTATCTAGTCAGAGGGCACGTGGGATTGTGGCCTGGAGGTAGGGGGTGTAGAAACTGTAGAAACCATTTCATATTTAGCTAGAAGCCATTCTGTATAACAGAAGCCATTTAAGTTTCTCGCTTCTGCACGTACACTAGAAGGTTAACTGACCTTCACCAATGTGAGAAAGGCCAGGAGGATGGGCTGTTGGAATGTGTTAATGAACTATTTTGAGCTGAAGCTCAAACTCCCTAAAAACCTGTTTCTTTCTGTGCTGATAACAATTTCTCTTTGAAGTTTGTTTTGATGGAATGCCCTGGCATCAGACTTGTTTGGTTAAGGGTATAAAATACTAGGATTGATTGTATTAGCCAGCCTTACTGGGCCCGGCTCTGCTGGGACCATGTTTGGCTCACTTGGCTTTACTGATCAATAAAGCTGTTTGTTTAGCTGCCTAAAAACTAAGTGAAGCCTTTGCTTCGACAGGGGGTGTCTGATCAAGGGCAGAGGGGATTTTGGCCAGGGAGCAGAGGGCATGTGACCTGGGGGCAGAGGACAGGGGGGATTTTGGCCTTGGGGCAGAGGGCAGGAGGTGTCTGGCCAGGGGGTTGTGGGGATTTTGGGTAGAGGACAGGGTGTGTCTGGTCATTGGGCAGGGGGCAAGCTGTCTGGCCAAGGGGGCTGATCGAGGGGGTGAGGGTCTAGGTATAAGGGGGTGGCGGGCACTTACTTGTTTTCACTGTGTATCACACCTCCCACTGCTCCCATTCCCCTGCAGTAAGCCTCCAGCAAGGAGGGAAATAAAAATAGCAGTGCACTGGGAGCCATTTTTGGCTACTTTTTCCCCCCCACACGTGGGGGGAGGGGGAGGAAAATGCTGTCGTGCTGAGCCATTTTTAGCTCTGCTTGTTCCCTGCACCTTGGATCCAGTAGGGAGGTTTAGCGCTTTCTTCCCCCGCACCTTCCCCCCTACAGGAAGCTGGCACTGGCATTCCAATCTTGCCAGGGGACCGTAAGGCTGTAGCGCCAGTGCTGGCTCCCTACTGCAAAGGGAGGGGTCTGAGTTGAAGCTCCAGAAGAGCCATATTTGGCTCCCTAGTGAGCCATAGATTGCCGACTCCTGTAATACATGGTTAATTGTTAAAACTGGAAGAACTTTACCATGGATCCTATTTAATTTGTTTGGCCTTTCAGTTGGAGTTGGATTCTGGACAAGTGCTCTGGCGGCTTCTGCTCTTTGAGTTAGTGACACACGCAAGGTGAAAGTTTCAAACCAGAACTTTTAGCTGTTTTATAGGCCTGTTTCATTTGCATAGCATGGATCCTAAACATTCCCCAGAGACAGTGCATAAGCCTGAGTGAATGCCTTTTACTCTCCTTTCCAGAGTCAGTAAATATTGTATTATTTCAAGGAGAGCATGACTATTTCTAGTTGACTCAGATTTGTTTAGCATCTGAAAGTTGTGCATATTTTTTAGGTTGTTACTTAATGGCTATGTCTTTGATTTAATTATAGCTATTTTCAGCATGCCCCATTTTGGTGTGTTTACTAGCTTGAGTTGTTAGAAAGGATGATAACATATGTACTCCAAGGGTAGTGTTAATTTTCTTTATTTGATTTCATATGAAATAAACATCTTAAGCATTGCTCCTTGTTAATTATCCCTTCCTTTAATATATTGTCTTCCATACCTATGGACTGTTTAAAATACATATTTATATCTAGATTTTTTGTTTGTACTGGGACACACGGTACATCCACATACAACCTCAATAAGAAATTTCAACCCACCCAAAAGAAAATTCAACCCGTCCAAGGATGGAAAATGTTAGAGGAAACACTGGCTGTGACAGTGCTAAATGTAATAACTTAGATTTGTAAATATACAAGAGTTCCTAGTGTGTGAGTGTTGCAACTGTGCACATCATAGTTCCCAACTAAATAACAATTTAAATAAAACTGGCCCTGATCTTGGGACAAGAAGCTATCAACCCTCAAAGTAATTGCTGTGGATTCCTAAGTAATCAAGCTAAAGAGCAGGCAGCATCAAGTAACTGCAGAATGGCACAGGAAAGTGTCCCTCAATGGGGGACGGAACAAAGCAGAGGCAGAGGATTGCAGAGTAGGCAGCAGGAAAGTTTCCTAGAGATCTCTCTGGAAGAGTCCCAGGAAATCTCAATGTGTAGCCACACTCTGTTCCACCATACTGCCTGATTGCACGGGGATACGCCCAGCACACAGAAACCCAGCCAGCTTTGTACATTTCTCTGCCTTCGACCCACCTTCGAGTGTCACAAAGCAAAACCACTTACCGGGGTCTCCTCTCCTGCCTCTTACTCCCCAGAGAGTGACTGACTCGAGTGGAGAATAGCTGCTTAGTGCACGCAGCAATCGGTGACCTCACCGTGGGCTCCAAATCATCTTATGCCACCACCTCTTCATCAATGACATCATCCTCCATTTCCGTTGACTCCAGCCCCACCAAAGTATCCACAGGGCTCTTGGCAGTGGAGGTGGGACGGCCACTGAAGAGAGCGTCCAACTCTTTATTAAAACAGCAGGTCTGGGGCACTGTACTGGAGCAACAGTTTGCCTCCCTTGCTTTCTGGTAAGCCTACCTCAGCTCCTTCACCTTTGCTGTGCCCTACTGCGTGTACCGATCATAGCCCTTTTCCCGCAAACTGCATGAAATATGCCCATAGGGACTGACATATTTATGGGTGGAGTGCAGCTGGGACTGCACCGCCTCCTCTCCGCAAATACTGAAGAGATCCAGCAGCTGTGCTGTGCTCCAAGCAGGGAAGCCTTTACTGCGTGGAGCCACCATGCTCAGCAATGCAAGCACTCCATGATGAGAAAACAGGAAGAATTTCAAAAATCTCTGAGCCTTTAAAGGGGGAGGGGAAGAAGGTGTTTACTTGGCTCCAGGGCAACAGAGTTGAAACTGCTGACCTGAGCAGTGAGGATAGGCATCGTGGGATGCTTTCCAGAGGTCAATTATAGCTCTAAGCTTGTGTGGTGTCTACACTAGCACTTCAGTGACATAACTTTTGGATAAAAACCTTTACAACACTTTTTGAGGTGGTTTTATTATGTCACTGAATCTGAGGAATTCCGTCACCAAAAGTGACTTTGCAACGTGTACACCTCTGTAGACAAGGTCTTAGGTACATCATGGGAAACTGACATTTGTTTTCTGACCAACAGAGGACAGGTTTTACTGCTTTAAAATTAGCGTTTGGTGGGGAGCTTGGTGGGGCTTTCTTTTGTTTTGCTACGTTTTTCTCATTTTAAATGTCCTTGATCATTTTGATGAAGAAAATGTTTGTACAAGGCCAAGGAAAATTAAGAAAAATTAAAAATCTGTGTGGGAGTGAGTAGGTCTCCAAATGCCAAGACAGGGGATGGACATTAACATGAAAGAAGGTTCGGATGTAAACAAGAGGCTTTTGCTGCAGCACAGGGAGGGGTTTTGCAGTTTCATTTTTCCCAAGAGACAAATTCCCCACTTTGCCCCATAGCAGCTGCTGCCCAGACCCCATTGTCACTCCCAGCATGCAACCCACTGACAAAGCCCCTGCAAATCAGAAACAAACGCCCTTGGTCTGCCTCTGATCCCAGCTAGACCCTCCCCTGCATAGTCCCAGAAAATCTCCAGCCTAGTTGGATCTCCTGGCAGCCACATCTGCTGCCCACATTGCTTCCCTAGCTCCCTGTTCAGGGGAAGTGGCAAGTTCTTATAACATTTGTATCATGATATGCCCACTTGTCATGTGGGAAACTGGGGCATGATTATTTGATGCGAAAGCTGCGATTTTGACAAGAGTATGTTTACACAGCAATTAAAATCTATGGTTGGCCCAGGCCCTCTGATTTGGGGTTGAAGGGCTTGTCTGGAATGGTGTCTGAACATCCGTAATATACAAATAAATGGTATTCTATTATTATTTAACAGTATGATAAAAATGCAATTAATCATGATTTTTGAAAATCTCACAGATAACTGTGATCAATTTTGTAATAGCTTCATAACCCTAGTTTTTATATCAGGTCAGTGAACTCAAACTAGCCAGCTCCCTGGAAAATCTTAATTGAATCAAGATTCATGTAAATTTAATCTTCATGTACCTAGTTTAAATCACTCCTGGGCATTCCTTTTAGGGGGACACTCACTTCCATGGCACAGCACAAAGGCATTAATGAAAAAGCCTGTGGGATTCACCCCAAAGAAAGGTGAGCTACAAAAGGGAAAAGTACATTATTCAGCTAGGGAGCAGAAGTACCACGGTGACACGAGTGCTAACTTAAAATTCAATATGTGGGAATGAGCAAAAGGAAAACAAAATATTTTCTTAGCCCTAGACAAGGTTTTCATGGTCTTTTAATTCCCCTGCAGCTTCTCTGATGACAGAGTCGGGCTGAGCTCTGGCGGAAGAGTTTCCCACACTTGAAGCATTCATAGGGTCGCTCTCCTGTGTGGATCCTCTGATGTCTAATAAGGTGTGAGCGCCTAGTGAAAGTTTTCGTGCACTGGCAGCATTCATAGGGTCGCTCCCCTTTATGGATTCTCTGATGTTTAATAAGGGTTGAGCACCGACTGAAGTTTTTTCCACACTCACTGCATTCATAGGGTTTCTCCCCTGTGTGTATCCTCTGATGCTGAATAAGGTTTGAGCGCTCTGTGAATGTTTTCCAGCATGCACAGCATTCATATGGGCGCTCGCCTGTGTGGATTCTCTGGTGTCTAATAAGATGAGAGCTGTGTGAGAAAGTCTTCCCGCACTCACAGCACTCATAGGGTTTCTCCCCTGTATGTATTCTTTGATGGTTAATAAGGTTAGAGCGCTCTGCAAAGGTCTTCCCACAGTTACAGCATTGATGAGGCCTCTCTCCTGTGTGGATCCTCTGATGATTAATAAGGGTTGAGCTCCGAGCAAAGGTTTTCCCACACTCACCGCACTCATAGGGGCGCTCACCTGTGTGGATTCTCTGATGTCTAATAAGATGCGCACATCTACTGAACTTTTTCCCACACTCAATGCATATATTATTTCTCCCTTCTGTTGAGATTCTCTGTTGGGCCATGGTTTCCTTGAGGCCTTTGTGAGTTCCCTGATAATTAATAAATGTATCAACTTTCTGTGTTGGCTGGTTTCCCTGTTGCTTCTCTGGAATATGCTGACTCTCACAGGCTTCTTCCTGATCACAACTCCTGGACACACTCCCTTTGAATCTTTGTAAAAATGTACCATGTGGTTTCAGTTCCTCATAATCTTCCTTTTGAGGATTCTGTTCTGTGGTCTCACTCACCATCCCAGCACCTGCGAGCTCAGAAACAGGAACGGAAAAGGGGAGAACAAATGAGGAAATACAGCTGGAAATGGAAGAAAAAAATCAGAGTGAATTTTCTTAAACTCTTCTCCAAAAGGGAGAGAGAAGAGAATGAATTCTGCATCTAGTTCCCACCGATATACTCAGGGAGAAGGGAGTTTGGGTGCCAGCTTGACAGAGGAGTGCTCCGCACCAACGCACTAGTGCTCAGTGCCAAGTCCAAATACCGGTCCTGGGGAGCAAGGGCAGATCTGCAGATCCAACACTCGTCCAAAATATGGGCTTCCCAAGGCAGTGAATGAAGGCAGATTGCTGCCTGGCATAAGCCTGTGGCAACTTCTCATAGGCTTTGAAGCCAGGGGAGTGGGGCACATCCTGTCCCCGGGCTAAGTCCCTAACAGGAACTAACTAACTGTTAAGTACAACCATTTACAACTACTTATTAATTATAGCAGGGGTGGCCAGCCCGTTACAGATGAAGAGCCAAAATAGTGGTGGATACAGTGCAAAGAGCCAAGAAAAAAGTTGTCGAGAGGAAAAAAAAAAAGCGGCCACTGTCCTGGTAAGAGCAGAGCAGGCATTGCCCTTGTAAGGCAGCCATTTTGAAGGTGGCCATTTTGAAGTCTGCACGGGACACCGCAACTAGGGTAGCCAGATGATTTCAACAAAAATACTGGACATGCTTGACATTACATCACAATCTACATTACATCTTATTTAGAAAATACCGGACATTTACTGGACCGTCCGGTTCAAAACTGGACACCTGGCAACTCTAGCCGTGACTCCGGCTCTGTCTCTTTCAGACAGAAACACGCTGCCCCTTTCAGAGCCGTGAGTGCGGGTGCAGGAGCCGCAATTTTTTCTTTGAAGAGCCGCATGCGGCTTGTGAGCCACGGGTTGGCCATCCCTGAACTATAGGGTAAACTATTTATAATTAAATAAGGGATCTAATGTTAAAGACCACAATCTAAGCTGCAGCAAGCAATTCCAAGCATCGTCACAGACAGCAAGAGTGAACTGAAGAAGGGGGCCAGGGCCAGCGGTGCCCTATATAGCAGCACAGCATCTGTGCACCATTCCAGGGGGTGCTGGAGCTGATCTCGTATGGATACTGCTGAGGGAAAATTTTCCAGCACTAGTGCATGTGGCAAGTAGGGATGTAAAATCCTGATTAATCAGTTAACCAGTTAAATATTAGGTTAACTTAATGCTGAACTGGTTAACTGACTAAGAGAGATCCTGGTCCTGGCCCCTGGGTTGCCACCGCCATCGGCAGCAGGCTCCCAGCCCTGGGGCTGCTGGCAGCAGGTTCCCAGCTCTGGCCCTAGCGCTGGGGCTGCCGCTGGCTCTTAGCCTTGCTGGGGCAGCCATCTTCTCACGGTAGGCTGTGGACGGGGGGCTGCTCCCGGGCACTGGTTTACCTAATGGCAAGCACATATACCTACATTGAATGGACATGAGTAAGCACTCCAAGATGAACTAGAAGAAACTTGCAGAGGTCATCAAGTCCAATCCCCTACACTCATGGGAGGATCAATACATCACTCATTACAACAGCAGGTGGCACCACACACCCAACTGAGCTACCTGAGTGCTTTACCTAAACCACTCAAAGACAGTCAGAAGACAACAGCCAATTTCCCAGCTCTCCAGCCTTGCACTGTTGCTGGAGTATAACCACAGTACTATACTATATACTATACAGACAGAAAGGTCTGTATAATGCAGGCTCATTAATATAGGTCACTTTCCCCTTGATGTGGCAAAGATATGAAACACTCTTTGTTTACAGAACTGAGATTTTTCCAGACACTTCGCTTAAAAGCACACGCTGATTAAGATAAGACATAAAACAAGATTATTACCTATAGAAAGATAGATGTTAAATGACCATAAGCAATATCAAACAGGTCAAAGGAGTTTACCTAGCAAATAAACAACACTGCAAACGAAGCATAATGTACTAAATAGGTAGGGTGTGAATTAGCAATTTCTCACTCTAACGATACAAGCAGGTTTACAGAGTTTTAAGGCACAGACTACAAATACTGGGCAACCTGGGCTCCCCTCCACTGTTCTGAATCCTTTGTCTTTCAGAACTTCTTTCAAGTGTTGAGTGGCAATGTAGTAAAAACAAATCATTATGTTCCACCCTGCCTTATTATAGTGTGGGGACCCTTTGTTTCAAGCTAAGTTGCCAACCTAGTTTGTGGAAATATACAGATAACAAAATGGAGTTTAAGGGTCATATGGTCTCCTCACATGACCTTGTGTGCCTTGCTAAGCCATTACTCATATGTGGACTGAGACATTCACAGGAAGGCTAAGCTCTTTCATGGTCCATTACATACATAAGAACATAAGAATGGCCATACTGGGTCAGACCAAAGATCCATTCAGCCCAGTATGCTGTCTGCCAACAGTGGCCAATGCCAGGTGTCCCAGAGGGAGTGAACTGAACAGGTAATGATCAAGAGATCTCTCTCCTGCCATCCATCTCCACCCTCTGACAAACAGAAGCTAGGGACACCATTCCTTACCCATACTGGCTAATACCCATTTATGGACTTAACCTCCATGAATTTATCTAGCACTTTTTTAAACCCTGTTATAGTCCTAGCCTTCACAACCTCCTCAGGCAAGGAGTTCCACAGGTTGACTGTGCACTGTGTGAAGAAGAACTTCCTTCTATTTGTTTTAAACCTGCTGCCCAGTAATTTCATTTGGTGGCCCCTAATTCTTATACAGTAAAACTCCAATTGTCCGGCATCCAGTGGTCCGGCACTCCTGATAGTCCGGCACCAACAGGAACCCGGAAGTGCTCCAGCCAGCCGGACAATTGGAGCTCCCCAGAGGCGGCGGCGGAGAGGGGGCGAGAGGCAGGCAGCTGTTTAAGGAAGGCAGGCAGGCAGGCAGGCAGGAGTGGGGTGTCGGCAGGGAACGGCATGGCGAGTGGCAAACCCTCCACCGTGTTGTGGGGAGGCGGTGGAAGCCGCGCGCAGCCGGCTTGCAAGCGGCAGCGGTGGAGAGGGGGCGAGAGGCAGGCAGTGTTCCCCGCTGACCCCCCCCGCCCCGCCCGCCCGCCCGCCTTAAAAAGCTGCCTGCCTCTCGCCCCCTCTCTGCCGCTGCTGCTTACAAGTTTCCCCGCTTGCAAGCCAACTGCGCGGGGCTTCCACCGTCTCCCCACAACACAGTGGAGGGTTCGCCCCTCACCGCGCCATCCCCTGCCGACACCCCCCGCTCACCTGCCCGCCTTAAACAGCTGCCTGCCTCTCGTCCCCTCTCCACCGCCGCCGCTTACAAGTTTCCCCGCTTGCAAGCCGGCTGCACGGGGCTTCCACCGTCTCCCCACAACACAGCGGAGAGTTCGCCCCTCGCCGCGCCATTCCCCGCCGACACCCCCCACCCGCCTTAAACAGCCGCCTGACTCTCACCTCCTCTCCGCCGCTGCCGCTTGCAATCCGGTGGCGTGGGGCTTCCACCCCCTCCCCACAACACGGTGGAGGGTTCGCCTCTCCCACCGCCATTCCCCGCGGACCCCCACATGCAGTGCGGGTCCCAGCAGACCTGTCACAGCACCCCACCAGAGTACCTTCCGATACACCGGCATATCCGATAATCCGGCACCCCCTGGGTCCCAAGGGTGCCGGATTATCAGAAGTCTACTGTATTATGGGAACAAGTAAATAACTTTCCCTTATTCACTTTCTCCACACCACTCATGATTTTATAGACCTCTATCATATCCCCCTTAGTCTCCTCTTTTCTAAGCTGAAAAGTCCTAATCTCTCTTCATATGGGATCCGTTCCAAACCCCTAATCATTTTAGTTGCCTTTTTCTGAACTTTTTCTAATGCCAGTATATCTTTTTTGAGATGAGGAGACCACATCTGTATGCAGTATTCCAGATGTGGGCGTACCATGGATTTATATAAAGGCAATAAGATATTCTCATCTTATTCTTTATCCCTTTTTATGATTCCTAACATCCTGTTTGGTTTTTTTGCTTGCTGCTGCACACTGCGTGGACGTCTTCAGAGAACTATCCACAATGACTCCAAGATCTCTTTTCTGATTAGTTGTAGCTAAATTAGCCCCCATCATATTGTATGTATAGTTGGTGTTATTTTTTCCAATTGCATTACTTAACATTTATCTACATTAAATTTCATTTCCCATTTTGTTGCCCAATCACTTAGTTTTGTGAGATCTTTTTGAAGTTCTTCACAGTCTGCTTTGGTCTTAACTAACTCGAATACTTTAGTATCATCTGAAAACTCTTCCACCTCACTGTTTCTCCAGATCATGTATGAATAAGTTGAATAGGATTGGTCCTAAGACTGACCCTTGGGGAACACCACTAGTTACCCCTCTCCATTCTGAAAATTTACCATTTATTCCTAACCCTTTGTTTCCTGTCTTTTAACCAGTTCTCAATACATGAAAGGATCTTCCCTCTTATCCCATCACAACTTAATTTACGTAAGAGCCTTTGGTGAGGGACCTTGTCAAAGGCTTTCTGGAAATCTAAGTACGCTATATCTACTGGATCCCCCTTGTCCACATGTTTGTTGACCCCTTCAAAGAACTCTAATAGATTAGTAAGACATGATTTCCCTTTACAGAAACCATGTTGACTTTTGTCCAACAAATTATGTTCTGTGTATCTGACAATTTTATTCTTTACAATTGTTTCAACCAATTTGCCCGGTACTGACGTTAGACTTACCGGTCTGTAATTGCCGGGATCACCTGTAGAGCCCTTTTAAAATATTGGCGTTAGATTAGCTATCTTCAGGGGCAGCCCGTGACTATAGGCGGACTCGGCCGCCACGAAAGGCGCCACCGCCCGGGGCGCCCGATGATGATGTCACAGGGCGCCCGGGGCGCCCGATGATGACGTCAGTCCATCGACGGCCCAGCAGGAGGGGGCGCCGCTCACGCGTTTCGCCTGGGGCACCAGCTGCCGCAGCCAGCCTCAGGCCGCTCCTGGCTATCTTCCAGTCATTGGGTACAGAAGCTGATTTAAAGGACAGGTTAAAAACCATAGTAATAGTTCTGCAATTTCACATTTGAGTTCTTTCAGAACTCTTGGGTGAATGCCATCTGGTCCCGGTGACTTGTTACTGTTAAGTTTATCAGTTCCAAAACCTCCTCTAATGACACTTCAATCTGTGACAATTCCTCAGATTTGTCACCTACAAAGTACGGCTCAGGTTTGGGAATCTCCCTAACATCCTCAGCCGTGAAGACTGAAGCAAATAATTCATTTAGTTTTTCCGCAATGACTTTATCATCTTTAAGTGCGCCTTTTGTATCTAGATCATCCAGGGGCCCCACTGGTTGTTTAGCAGGCTTCCTGCTTCTGATGTACTTAAAAAAAATTTTGTTATAACTTTTTGAATTTTTGGCTAGCTGTTCTTCAAACTCCTTTGTGGCTTTTCTTATTACATTTTTACACTTAATTTGGCAATGTTTATGGTCCTTTCTATTTTCCTCACTAGGATTTGACTTCCACTTTTTAAAAGATGCTTTTTTATTTCTCACTGCTTCTTTTACATGGTTGTTAAGACACAGTGGCTCTTTTTTAGTTCTTTTACAGTGTTTTTTGATTTGGGGTATTCATTTAAGTTGCACCTCTATTATGGTGTCTTTGAAAAGTTCCCATGCAGCTTGCAGGGATTTTACTTTAGTCACTGTACCTTTTAATTTCTGTTTAACTAACTTCCTCATTTTTGCATAGTTCCCCTTTCTGAAATTAAATGCCACAGTGTTGGGCTGCTGAGGTGTTCTTCTCACTACAGGAATGTTAAATATTATTATATTATGTCACTATTTCCAAGAGAACCTGTTACAGTTGCCTTTTGGACTAGATTCTGCCCTCCACTCAGGACTAAATCGAGAAATGCCTCGCCCCTTGTGGGTTCCTGTACCAGCTGCTCCAAGAAGCAGTCATTTAAGGTATAGAGAAATTTTATCACTGCATCCTGTCCTCAGGTGATGTGTACCCAGTCAGTATAGAGATAGTTGAAATCCCCCACTATTATCAAGTTTTTTAGTTTGGTAGCTTCTCTAATCTCCCTTAGCATTTCATAGTCACTATCACTGTCCTGGTCAGGTGGTCGATAATATATCCCTACTGCTATATTCTTATTAGAGCATGGAATTACTATCCATAGAGATTCCATGGAACATTTTGATTTATTTAAGATTTTTACTTCATTTGAGTCTACATTTTCTTTCACATATAGTGCCTCCCTTCCCTCCCCTGCACGACCTGTTCAGTCCTTTCGATATATTTTGTACCCCGGTATGATTGTGTCCCATTGATTGTCCTCACTCTACCAGGTTTCTGTGATGCCTATTATATCAATATCCTCCTTTAACACGAGGCACTCTAGTTCACTCATCTTATTATTTAGACTTCTAGCATTTGTGTACAAGCACTTTAAAAACTTGTCACTGTTTATTTGTCTGCCCTTTTCTGATGTGTCAGATTCTTTATGTGAATGTTTCTCATTTGATCTGGCCCATACTTTATCCTCTTCCATCCTCTCCTCCTGACTAAAACCTAAAGAATCTCTATTAATAGACTCTCCTCTAAGAGAAGTCTCTGTCCAATCCACGTGCTCCTCTGCACCAATCGGCTTTCCCCCATGTCTTAGTTTAAAAACTGCTCTGCGACCTTTTTAATGTTAAGTGCCAGCAGTCTGGATCCACTTTGGTTTAGGTGGAGTTCATCCTTCCTATATAGGCTCCTCCTATCCCCAAAATTTCCCCAGTTTCTTATAAATCTAAACCCCTCCTCCCTCCACCATCGTCTCATCCACGCATTGAGACTCTGAAGCTCTGCTTGCCTACGTGGCCCTGCGCGTGGAACTGGGAGCATTTCTGAGAATGCCACCATAGAGTTCCTGGATTTCAGTCTCTTTCCTAGCAGCCTAAATTTGGCCTCCAGGACGTCTCTCCTACCCTTCCCTATGTCATTGGTACCTACATGTACCACGACCACCGGCTGCTCCCCAGCACTACACATAAGTCTATCTAGATGCCTCGAGAGATCCGCAACCTTTGCACCAGGCAGGCAAGTTACCATATGGTTCTCTCGGTCATCACAAACCCAGCTCTCTATGTTTCTAATGATTGAATCTCCCATTACTCTGGTGAGGGCCATTCATACTGTCTAGTTATTTCATTGTTGTACCTGAAAGGCCCAGAGTAACCATATTGAAATACAGCTCTATAGTCAATATTCATAACTCTCTATATAAAAATGATACATGCACACACATAGGATAATCATATTCAACAAATCATACCTTTTCCACAGAAAGACACATTTGTACAAGATGTGTCACAGTTGTGTCATAATCATATCACTATGATGAACACGGGTGCAGTGTCACACAAGGTATTTACTTGCCAGAGATGCAAAACATTCACATGTCCCTTCAGGTTTCAAGTTTTTATATTTTATACCGTGCAAATATTTATAATAAAAATTAATATCAAGCGAGCAACTATGCACTTTGTATTCTTTAGTAACAGAGAGGTAGCCGTGTTAGTCTGATCCTGGTAAAACAAAAAAAGCAGTCATGTAGCACTTTAAAGACTAACAAGATGGTTTATTAGGTGATGAGCTTTCATGGGGCAGACCCACTTCCTCAGATCATATTCTGAAAGCAAATTGGCATGACCATTATATAACAAAGATTTACAATGAAAAAAGTAAAAAAATTACAAACTGACAACTCAGCTACATAGAACAGAAGGTGGGAGTGAGGGGTGGAGTGTGACAAGGAAGGAGGAAATTGCTTACTGGAAGAGTAAATTAAGTGGCTAATCTGGGGTCACTACAAATATCAAAAGGTGAGAAGGCTGTCTTTGTAATGTGTAAGATAATTATCATCTTGATTAATGCCCATTTGCAACCTGTTGAATTTTAGCATAAATAAAAGTTCTGAGGTCTCCCTCTATAATCTGGTGTTAAAGTCTCTTTGTTGTAAATCGCATATTATCAGGTCTTTGAGGGAATGGCCAATTTGATTGAAATGCTGGCTCACAGGTTTGTGTGTGTGGAGACTTCTGATATCTGATCTGTGAGTATTGATTCTTTAGTGAAGTGACTGACCAGTTTGTCCAATATACATCGCAGAGGGGCATTGCTAGCACATGATGGCATATATTACATTGCTGGATGTACCAGAATATGAGCCCTTGAACGTATAACTGACATGGTTAGGTCCCGTGATGGTGTCTCCAGAGTAAATATGTCGACAACGGCGACAACCTCAGCCCACCGGATATTATTGTTAACCTTTCCAGCTACAGACTCAGCCCAGCAGAAGAGTCTCTCATATCCCGGGTTCTTCCTTTCCACCCCACTTCCCCCACGAACTGGGTTCAACTTTGTGGTGACCTTGAAACCTTCTTTCGCCATCTCCGTCTACAGAAATACTTCCAAGTCACGAATGAATATCAAACTGACTGGCTAGATCCCCCCTACCAACACCAAAAGAAAAAAAATTCTATGTGGACTCCCCCCAACGGTCGTAGTTACAGTCTGGATTTCTATAGTCAATGCTTCTGCAACCATGCACAAACCGACATTTTGCTCAAACAACAAGTGACATATAATCTCAGCCACACTGAATGCTATGCTATCCAGAGTCTCAAAAACAACTCTGACATTATAATCAATCCGGCTGACAAAGGGGGTGCTGTGGTCATTATGAATAAGTTGGACTATGAACAGGAGGCAGCTAGACAACTCTCCAACACCACATTTTATAAACCTCTCTCCTCTGATCCCACTTTAGAATACCAAAAGAAACTACACCATCTTCTTAAGGAACTCCCTGCCTCTACTTGGGACCAAATTCACACAGACATGCCTTCTGAACCCCAGCCAGGATTATTCTATTTGCTTCCCAAAATCCATAAACCGGGAAATCCCGGATGCCCCATCATTTCAGGTATTGGCACACTCACTACCGGATTATCCAGCTATGCAGACTCCTTCCTCAAACCCTATGTTACCAACACTCCTAGCTATCTCCAAGATACCACTGACTTCCTGAGGAAATTACAAAACATCGATAACCTTCCTGATAACACCATCCTTGCCACCATGGATGTAGAAGCTCTCTACACCAATATTCCACATGAAGATGGACTACAAGCGATTAGAAACACTATCCCAGAGGTTACCGCAACAAATCTGGTGGGAGATCTATGTAACTTTGTTCTTACCCACAATTATTTCCAATTTGGGAACAACTTATACCTCCAGATCAGCGGCACAGCCATGGGTACCCGCATGGCCCCCACAGTACACTAACATCTTTATGGCTGACTTAGAACAACGTTTCCTCACCTCCCGTCCCCTATTATCCCTCCTTTACTTACACTACATTGATGACATCTTTATCATTTGGACCCATGGTCAAGAAACACTGGACGAATTCCACAGAGATTTTAACAACCTGTACCCCACCATCAATCTCAGCCTAGACCATTCAACATGAAAGATCCATTTCCGGGACACCACAATACAAATTACTGATGGCAAAATCAATACCACTCTCTACAGGAAGCCCACTGACTGCTACACTTACTTACATGCCTCCAGCTCCCATCCAAGACACACCATACGATCCATCATCTATAGTCAAGCCCTTAGATACAACCGCATCTGCTTCAATCCCACTGACAGAGACCAAAAACTTCAAGATCTCTACCAAGCATTCGTAAAACTCAATTACCTACCAGAGGAAGTAAAAAAAAAAAACCAGATTGAAAGGGCCAGACGAATATCCAGAAACCAGCTACTTCTAGACAGGCCCAAGAAAATCAACAATAAAACACCACTTGTCATCATCTACCGCCCCCAACTCAAACCCCTCCAACACATTATCAGTAACCTACAACCTATACTGGAACATGATTCTACACTCCGAGAGGCTCTGGGTGACAGACCTGTACTCTCCTATAGACAATCACCTAACCTCAGGAAGATTCTCACTAACAACCACAGGGCATACCACATTAAAACTAACCCTGGAACTTTCCCTTGCAACAAACCCCTTTGCCAGCTTTGTTCACAGTTACTCTGGAGACACCATCACGGGACCTAACCATGTCAGTTATATGATCAAGGGCTCATATTCCTGTACATCCAGCAATGTGATATATGCCATCATGTGCCAGCAATGCCCCTCTGCGATGTATATTGGACAAACTGGTCAGTCACTTTGCCAAAGAATCAATGCTCACAGATCAGACATCAGAAATCTCCCCACACACAAACCTATGAGCCAGCATTTCAATCAAATTGGCCATTCCCTTGAAGACCTGTCAGCATGTGTCTTACAACAAAGAGACTTTAACACCAGATTACATAGGAAGACCTCAGAACTTTTATTTATGCTAAAATTCGACATGTTGCAAATGGGCCTTAATCAAGATGATAATTATCTTACACATTACAAAGACAGCCTTCCTACCTTTTGATATTCGTAGTGACCCCAGATTAGCCACTTAATTGACTCTTACAGTAAGCAATTTCCTCCTTCCCTGTCACTCCCCCCGCCCTCACTCCCACCTTCTGTTCTATGTAGCTGATTTGTCAGTTTGTAATTTTTTTCCTTTTTTCATTGTATCCCTCTGTATATAATGGTCATGCCAATTTGCTTTCAGAATGTGATCTGAAGAAGTGGGTCTGCCCCACAAAAGCTCATCACCTAATAAACTATATTGTTAGTCTTTAAAGTGCTACATTACTGTATTCTGTGTTATAATTCAAATCAATATATTTGAAAATGTAAAAAAAAAGTCCAAAATATTTATAATAATTCTAACTAGTGTTCTATTATTGTTTAACAGTGCAATTAAAACTGTAATTAATCCCAACTTTTTAAAAAATCCTGCAATTAACTACAATTTTATTTAAATCATTTGAAAGCCCAAGTGGGCAGCCAGGAGCAGTATCTGCCCTGACACTGGCTGTTGACAATCTGGATCCCAGAGAGCACACACGGGCTTGGCTGGGAATCTCAGACATAGACAGTTTAATGACCCCTCACCTCTACAGGTGCCTCTCAGGATCTCTCTTCCCTGGAGATCTGGGGCCCACGTCTCTTTCCTTTGTTCCAGTGGGGAGGTGACACCAGGTTTGGAAACTGGAAACCCTGCTCAGAGGAAAGAAGACAAGTCACATCAGGTAAAATCATGGGACGTTTATGTATAATAATCATATACATAAAAATGTCCATTATTTTACCCCTGCCTGTTTTGAACTAGTAAAATCTTGGGGCCAACTCCCCAGATGTTCAAAGGTGCAGGACACTCTTCTTATGAGTAATTTCCCTGGACCCATGTCTACTGTGAGTATACAGCCAGATAGTCATGATCGAAGGGGCTCCAAAAATCCAGAGCAGTTACAACTTCCCTGTCCAAGGAAGGGAAGACTCTATACAGAGGAGAAGTCCCCGGGAGCTGCTTCTTTAAAAGGCAGGCCCATAGGAGGAGGAAAGGCACAAGGCCTGACAGCTGCGGGGAGGGACACTCAGCAAGACAAGGAAGGGCACAGAGAGGCAGCCAGATGTGCCAATCACTATCACTTTCCCCTTCCCCCCACTTCCTCCAGCTGCTCTCATCCTTCCACACCTCCAGGGACCCAAGGAGCACACGCTCCTTTTGCTCTCCCCTCCCATTGCCCACAGCCCTCCTCACTACCAATTCCAAATTTTCTGCTCCCCAAACAGTTCCACCCCATCATCCCACTTTCTCCATTGTTCCTTTCCTCTGAATACCAAGAGCTCCAGTCAAAATGTCACCCTTTGGCTCCCTCTTGTTGCTAGCACCCTTATTTCCTGGGAACCCGCTACCCAGCACCCAGGCTCCCTTTATTCTAATCAGCAGTGAGGATAATAGAAAGGAACATAAACTCCATCAAATTAAGTGTAAAAATAAAATGAGAAAAGCTAAAAAGGAGTTTGAAGAGCAGCTAGCCAAAACCTCAAAAAGTAATAGCAAAATGTTTTTAAGTACATCAGAAGCAGGAAGACTGCTAAACAACCAGTGGGACCCCTGGACGATTGAGATACCAAAGGAGCACTCAAAGATGATAAGGTCATTGCAGAGAAACTAAACGAATTCTTTGCTTCAGTCTTCATGGCTGAGGATGTTAGGGAGATTCACAAACCTGACCCATTCTTTTTAGGTGACAAATCAGGAATTGTCCCAGATTGAGGTGTCATTAGAGGAGGTTTTAGGACAAATTGATAAACTTAACAGTAACAAGTCACCAGGACAAGATGGCATTCACCCAAAAGTTCTGAAATAACTTAATATGAAGTTGCAGAAATGTTAACTGTGGTTTGTAACCTATCCTTTAAAACAGCTACCTAATGACTGGAAGATAGCTAATGTGACGTCAATATTTAAAAAGGGCTCAGGAGGTGATCCTGGTAATTACAGACCGGTAAGTCTAACATCAGTACCGGGCAAATTAGTTGAAACTATAGTAAAGAATAAAATTGTCAGACACATAAATGAACAAAATTTGTTGAGGAAAAGTCAAAATTGTTTCTGTGAAGGGAAATCATGCCTTACAAATCTACAAGAGTTCTTTGAGGGGATCAACAAACATGTGGACAAGGGGGATCCAGTAGATATAGTGTACTTAGATTTCCAGAAAGCCTTTGACAAGTTCCCTCACCAAAGGCTCTTAACTAAAGTAAATTGTCATGGGATAAGAGGGAAGTTTATCTCATGGATTGATAACCATTAAAAGACAGGAAATAAAGGGTAGGAATAAATGGTCAGTTTTCAGAGTCGAGAGAGGTAACTAGTGGGGTTCCCCAAGGGTCTGTCCGGGGACCAATCCTATTCAACTTATTTATAAATGATCTGGAGAAAGTGAGGTGGAAAAATTTGCGGATGATACTACACTGCTCAAGATAGTTAAGACAAAAGCAGACAGTGAAAAGCTTAAAAAAGATCTCACAAAACTAGGTGACTGGACAACAAAACGGCAAATGAAATTTAATGTTGGTAAATGGAAAGTAAGGCACATTGAAAAATAAATCCCAACTATACATACAATATGATGGGGACTAATTTAGCTATAACTACTCAAGAGAGAGATCTTAGAGTCATTGTGGATAATTCTCTGAAAACATCCACTCAATGTGCAGCGGCAGTCAAAAATGCAAACAGAATGTTAGAAATCATTTAAAAGGGGATAGAGAATAAGACAGAGAACAGTTTATTGCCTCTATATATAAAACCATGGTACTCCCACATCTTGAATACTGTGTACATATGTGGTCGCCTCATCTCAAAAAAGATATATTGGTATTGGAAAAGCTTCAGAAAAGGGCAACAAAAATGATTAGGTTTGGAACAGGTCCCATATGAAGAGAGATTAAAGAGACTGGGACTTTTCATCTTAGAAAAGAGGAGACTAAGGGGGAATATGATAGAGGTCTATAAAATCATGACTGGTGTGGAAAAGTGAATAAGGAAAAGTTATTTACTTGTTCCCGTAGCATAAGAACTAGGGATCACCCAGTGAAATTAATAGGTAGCAGGTTTAAAACAAACAAAAGGAAGTTTTTCTTCACACAGCGCACGGCTGGGCTGTGGAACTCCTTGCTTGAGGAGGTTGTAAAGACCAGGACTTTAACAGGGTTTAAGAAAGAACTAGATAAATTCATGGAGTTTAGGTCCATCAATGGCTATTAGCCAGGATGGGTAGACATGGAGTCCTTAACCTCTGTCAGAGGCTGGGAATGGATGACAGATTCCCTGTTCTGTTCACTTCCTCTGGGACATCTGGCATTGGCCACTTTAGGAAGACAGGATACTGGGCTAGATGGACCTTTGGTCTGACCCAGTATGACCGTTCTTATGTTCAGCACCAACCCTTCCAGATCCTTGAATGCCAAATTTTCCAGCCCTCCACAGCATCCTAACTCCCTGCAGCAGCTGTGCCATGGCATCCCAGCTCCTTACTACTGCCCCCACCCCTCCAGGCTCACAGGAGCTCTTTGCCCCTCAAACCTTCCCATGCCTGGCTTTCTAACACCCTTTCTCCCACTCCCAGACCTCTCCATTATTCTTTATTTTTTCTAGGAGCACCAGTCATGGGCCAGGGTACCATTCTAATGAGCATTGTAGAAACACAGAACAAAAACCTCTCTCTGCTCCAAACACCACAGAATCATAGAAGGTTAGGGTTGGAAGAGACCTTGGGAGGCATCAAGTCCAACCGCCTGCTCAAAACAGGACCAACCCCAATTCAATCATCCCAGCCAGATAAGCTAAGAATAAGACAAGAGAAAGATGGATATAGATATGGGTGTCACAGAGATGGAATTTTCCTGCAATGTCCTGGACCATCTTTATTGAATTCACTAAAACCTTTTTGAATTAATTTTCCGTATCTTAGGAATTGGCTGCATTAAAAATATGAGTTAGCATGTATTACTTTGGGATTGTCTATAACATCTCCAGGGAGAAGACCTGGCTAACATAACCCCTAGGAAGTGTTATCAAAGAATCCTAGAACTGGTAGGAACCTCCAAAGGTCATCAAGTCCAGTCCCCTGCAGTCACAGCAGGACCAAGCACCATCTAGATCATCCCTGACAGGTGTTTGTCTAAACTGCTCTTAAACATCTCAGTGATGGAGATTCCACATCCTCCCTAGGCAACTTATTCCCAAGTGTTCACAGTTACAAAGTTTTTCCTTATCTCCAACTTAAACCTCCCTTGCTGCAATTTAAACCCATTGCTTCTTGACCTATCATCAGAGGTTAAGGAGAACAATTTTTCTCTCTCCTGCTTGTGACACCCTCTTAGGTACTTGAAAGCTATCATGTCCCCTCTCAGTCTTCTTTTCCAAACAAAATAAAACCAATTCTTTCAGACTTTCCTCATAGATCATGTTTTCTAGACCTTTAATCATTTTGATTGCTCTTCTCTGGCCCTTCTCCAATTTGTCCACAGCTTTCCTGAAATGTGGTGCCCAGAACTGGACATAGTTACAAGCTTCAAAAGACCCTTTGAAACAATGTGCTAGACAAAATTATGAGGGATTCTCAGGAAATAATTGGGGAGAAGGGAAGGCAATTTCTCACCACCACACAAAACCTCTGGAAGCTTCACCCTCAGGAGAAGCCCTTGTCTGCTGATCACCCCATGAAGACAAGTTCAGAGGCTCAAACTGGGTAAAAGGATGGCTGACAGACAGGTACCGACTTTCCCTCCAATCAGGGAGGTGCCCCAGGCTCCACCCCCTACCACACCCCTTCCCACAAGCCCCTGCCTCATCCCACCCCTGCATTGCCCCCTCCCTGCATCTTCTCCCAAGTGCACCCTGTTCCCGTTCCTTCTGGAGCTTCCTGAATGCCATGAATCAGCTGTTTGCAGTGATCCAGGAGTGCTGACAGAGCATGAGTTGGTCAGCGGGGCAGCTGAGAGGCATTGGGGGAGGGGGAGCTTGGTGCTCAGGGCTGGCTTTAGGAAGTGCGGGGCCCAATTCGAACAGTTTCGACGGGGCCCCAGCAGCCAGGATTTTTTGTAGAGCACAAAAAAAAAACCAAAAAACCCACCGCACACACACACACACAAAAGAGTCACAGACCCTTTAAATCACCAGCTACAGGGCAGAGTCATGTCCCGCTAAACGCCCCTCCCGCGGCGCAGACAAACCCCCGCACACACCTGCCCTGAGGCCAAACCCCCGCGTGCGCCTGCCCCGGGGCCAAACCCCCCTCCCGCGGCGCAGGGAAACCCCTGCACTTGACTCACCCCTCCCGTGGCGCAGGGAAGCCGCTATGCTCCTCCTCTGGGGCCAACGCCCCCTCCCGCAGTGTGCCCGGCATGCCACAGAGCTGTGGGAGGGGAGCAGCCAGCACACTTCCGGAAACCCCGGAAGTGGTGCGAAGCTGCAAGCAGGACTTCCATCCACCCCGCGGGAAGCCGGCACTACACTGGAGGTAGGTAGTGGGGCTTCTCGGGGGTGGGAGGAAAATGGGAGGTGGGGGGGCCCGAACGCCTCGCGATCGACTGGTTGAGGCCTCGCTATTGACCAGTCGATCGTGATAGACCGGTTGGTGACCACGGCTTTAGGGCGCGGGGCCCTCTTAGGCGCGGGGCACGATTTGGGGGAATCGGCCTAAAGCCAGCCCTGTTGATGCTACTGGGTGTTAAGCAGCCATTAATTTTTCCCCATAGAGACTACAGACCCAGAGAACCCATGGAGCTGGTGCCTATGATCGCCGCTGCATGGGCATGCTTGTTCTGAGCTAACACTGGATGCTTGAGAGCACAGAAAATGCTTGGTGAAGTATGAAGGTCTGTTCATCTGCCTGAGCCTTTAGTGGAAGTGGGGTGATCTCTGGTGAGCTTTTTGGCACGTGTATGGGTTCTTTTATTGCTTTTAATGCATTCTCGATGTAATGCTTTTACCTTGAGACTCACTGTTGGCTGGGAAAGAGCTGTGTGGTAACTTAGCTAGGAGCATTTACACTGATCATAGCCTCTGAAAAAGGCAGGCAAAGCAGGCCTGCTGAGGGACAGGCTCTGCCTTGCTGGGGAATTTATAAGGTAGGCAGGAAGCTCTGCAGCCTGGAGATACCCTAGGCAAGAGGAAGAGAGATGTGGGTCTCTACCCAAGAAAGGGGAGGGCTGAGCAGCTTGAGTGTGGGTGTGATTGCTGGAACACAGATGGGGAATACAAGTGCAAGAGCCCTGAAGAGTGACAGAGGGAGCATGTGGAAACAATAAGACGTGTCATTCTGACAGATCAGGGGTGGGTAATAATTTTTGAATGGGGGCCATTTCAATAAATTTTGAAGTGGTCATGGGCCACCCTGGAAGGGGCGGGCCCTCAGGGGGAAGGGGCAGGGCCTTTAAATAGCAGGCGTTGAAAGGGCTCACACCTCCCCTGCAGCTCCCAGGCATCACATTAGCGGGGGACAGGAGCTGCAAGCCCTTTCAATTCCTGCTATTTAAAGGGCTCGCTGCTCCCGGCCTCACTGCTAGCGCGTTGCCTGGGACCCGGAGACGCACGAGCCCTTTCCACCAGTGTTCCCTCTAAGATTTTCCACCCAGGAGCGGAGTGTTTTGTCTCGTGCACCAATTTTGAGTTCATGTGCTCTTGTTGGGATGTGAGCCACTGTGGCACCCAAGTTATTAATAAACATCTTATAAACCTCCCCCTTTTCTCCCCTCTGCTGCCATGTCTCCCAACCTCCCCTCACCCCATCTGCTCCCCTAGTGCTTGCTGCTGCCCCCACCCCCTCACCCTCCTCTGTTGTCCTGGCTCCTGCCCCTCTCACTCCCCTCAGCCCTCCCCATCCTCCTTGACCTCTGCTCACCCTTCTCTTCCCCCCTGTGTCCACTCCTCCTCTAGCCCCTCTGATCATCTGTAGCTACCCCTCACCATCCCCTCTCCTAACACCTCCCTCTACCCACCTGCCCCTGCCTCTCTCCTCTGGTGCCCATCCCTCCTCCGCTCCACCCCTGGCACCTGCACCTTTCCTTACCCCTGCACCCTCCTGGTGCCTCCTGCTTCCCTCACTGTCCTTGCCCTCCTCCTCCCTGGTGCCCACCCCCTCACCACTCTCTGCCCCAGTTCTCATGCCCCTCTGTGCCCTCACACAAGACTTGCTCCATCCCCTGCCTTCCTCATGCCCACCCCTCCTTTCAACCCCTCTTCTCCTGGCACCCACTCCTCCCCTCTCCTCTTCCTCCCTCTTGCCCCCATTGTCCCTCCCTTCTACTCTCCCAGCATCACCCTGTCCCCTCCCCTCTCCCATTCCCCCGCTCCTGCCCTTTTCCTCATTGTCTCCTCTTGGCCCCCTGGCATTTCCTCATTGTCTCCTCCAGTCTGCCCCTTGGTGCCTGCCCCTTTCTTCTCCTGCCATGGCCCCGCCTTGCCTCAGCACAACCTCCTTCCTCTCCTTGCCCCTCTTTCCCTTAGTTCTCCCCTGCCCCTTTCCTGCTCTTCTGCCTTCAACATGGAAAGCAGTTTGCGGGGGTTGAAGCCAGGGTCGTGGTGCTATTTTGAGTACCATGGTCCCAGCCCCAGAAGCCCCACCCCCACCCCAGCTGCTCCCGGGGCTGGACCGCGTGCCAGGACTGGAGCAGAGGCTGCCCACGGTGCTATTTTTAGGACTGCAGTCCCAGTCCCCACAGTACTAAAAATAGCACTGAAGGCAGCCCCAGTTCCAGCTGGAATAAAATAGCAATGCACAAGGCCCGTCCCAGCTGGGGCAGCATCCCCGGAATGGGCCTCGTGCCGCTGCCGCTTTACTCCAGCTGAAGCTGGGGTGTGCGAGGTGAAGCTGTTCCAGCTGGGGCAGCCTTACTGGAACAGCCTCACCTCACATGCCCCGGCTCCAGGTGGAGCAAAAGGGCAGCTGCCCATCGCCAGGAACCCACTCAGCCACCAGCTTCTGCCGCTGCCACCACTCACCTTCCATTCCAGCAGGAAGGTGAGTGCTGCTGTGCAGCTCTTAAAAGGACATGGGCAGACCTAAAATTTGTAGTGCATTGCCAAGCAGGTGCGCAGCTTAGAGGGAACACTGCTCTCCACTGCTTCTATTTAAAGGGCTGGCGCCTTCCCCACAGCTGCCAGGCAACGCGTTGCCTGAGAGGCATGGGGAAGATGTGAGCCCTTTAAATAGAAGCAGTTAAAAGGGCTCGCTGGGCTCCGGCTCCCAGGCAACACACTAAGGGGAGGAGCCTGGAACAGCCACGTGGGCCAGATCAAAGCCCTCAGCGGGCTGGATCCAGCCCGCTGAGAGGCTTTTGCCCATCCCTGGTCCACCCCTAGATAATCCTTAGTCCTTCCTCAACACAGTGGAATGGATCAAGGTTTCTTTCGGCTCCACATTGCGTTAAGGCTGTCTATTAATCATAGTTCTCTCATGCAATTAATCCAAAAATATTAATCAGGATTAAAAAATTAATCATAATTAATCAGTTTTAATTGCACTCAAACAATAGTATACCATTTGAAATTTATTAAATATTTATGGATGTTTTTCTACATTTTGAAATATATTGATTTCAATTCCAATACAGAATACAAAGTATACAGTATTCACTTTATATGATTTTTTTAAATTTTTTACAGTGCAAATATTTGTAAACAGAATAAATAGTATGTTTCAGTTCACCACAGACAAGTTCTCTAGTACAATCTCTTTATTGTGAAAGTGCAACTTACAAATGAAGATTACCTAAAAGTGAGAATAGACATTCAAATGGCACTTTTGTAGATGGCATTTCAAGGTATTCACATGCTTACTCACACCAAAAGCTAGTACTCTCTGAGGTAAATAGGATGAAGTTTAATACGGACAAATGCAAAGTACTCCACTTAGGAAGGAACAATCAGTCTCGCACATACAGAATGGGAAGCGACTGTCTAGGAAGGAGTACCGTAGAAAGGGATGTAGGGGTCATAGTGGACCACAAGCTAAATATGAGTCAACAGTTTGACGCTACTGCAAAAAATGCTAACATGATTCTGGGATGCATTAACAGGAGTGTTGTGAGCAAGACACGAGAAGTCATTCTTCCGCTCTACTCTGCGCTGATTAGGCCTCAGTTGGAGTATTGTGTCCAGTTCTGGACACCACATTTCAAGAAAGATGTGGAGAAATTGGAGAAAGTCCAGAGAAGAGCAACAAGAATGATTAAAGGTCTAGAGAACGTGACCTATGAAGGAAGACTGAAAGAATTGGGCTTGTTTAGTTTGGAAAGGAGAAGACTGAGAGGGGACATGACAGCGGTTTTCAGGTATATAAAAGGGTGTCACAAGGAGGAGGGAGAAAAATTGTTCTCCTTAGCCTCTGAGTATAGGACAAGAAGCAATGGGCTTAAACTGCAGCAAAGGAGGTGTAGGTTGGACTTTAGGAAAAACTTCCTACCTGTCAGGGTGGTGAAACACTGGAATAAGTTGCCTACGGAGGTTGTGGAATCTCCATCTCTAGAGATATTTAAGAGCAGATTTATAGACATCTATCAGGGATGGTCTAGACAGTACTGGGTCCTGCCATGAGGGCAGGGGACTGGACTCAATGACCTCTCGAGGTCCCTTCCAGTTCTAGTGTTCTATGATTCTATGCCCCTTCATGCGTCAGCCACCATTCCAGAGGACGTGCTTCCTTGTTGATGATGCTCATTAATTAACATATTATTTTTTAAGTTTGTGAGTGAACTCCTTGGGGGAGAACTGTGTGTCTCCTGCTCTGTTTTACCCACATTCTGCCATGTAGGTTATAGCAGTCTTAGACAACGACCCAGCATGTTTGTTCTAAGAATACTTTCCCAGGACATTTGATAAAACACAAAGAAGTTACCAATATGAGATCTCTAAAGGATAGCTACAGCACTTGATCCAAAGTTTGAGAATTAGAAATGCCTTCCAGAATCTGAGAGGGGTGAGGTGTGGAGCTTGCTTTCAGAAGTGTTAGAAGAGCAAAGCTCCAATGTGGACACTACAGAACTCAAACCATTAAAAAAGAAAATCAACCTTCTGCTGGTGGCATCAGACTCAGATGATGAAAATCAAACACACGTTGGCGTGCATTGCTTTGGATCATTATCAAGCACAACCCATCATCATCATGGATGTACATCCTCTGGAATGGTGGTTGAAGCATGAAGAAACTTATGAATCTTAAGACATCTGGCACATCTTGCAATGCCAGCATTGGCGTGCGCACGGGGTGTGCCGGGCGTGCCCAGGCACTCCCTAATGTCTTGGGCTGGCTAGCCCGAGCCATTTTTGCGCCCTGGGCCCCACCCGGCCCAGCAGCACTGCGCGGCCCAGCAGCACGGCGCAGCGCCCCTGAGGCGGCCCTGAGGCACCCGGGAACGCCCCCACCCAGCAGGGCAGCACGGCGCGGTGCCCTTGAGGTGCCCGGGAGCACCCCCGCCCAGCACGGCAGCACCGCGCAGCACCCGAGGCGTCTGGGGGCACCCCCGCCCGGCCCAGCAGCACAGCGCAGCACCCTTGAGGTGCCTGGGAACGCCCCTGCCCAGCACAACAGCACGGCGCGGTGCCCTTGAGGCACCCGGGAGCGCCCCCACCCAGCACGGCAGCACCGCGCAGCACCCCTGAGGTGTCTGGGGGCGCCCCCGCCCGGCCCGGCAGCACGGCGCGGTGCCCTTGAGGCGCCCGGGAGCGCCCCCGCCCAGCACAGCAGCACCACGCAGCACCCTGAGGCGTCTGGGGGCGCCCCCGCCCGGCCCGGCCACACGGCGCGGCACCCCTGAGCGCCCCCGCCCAGCTGCATGGTGCGGCACCCCTGAGGTGCCCAGGAGTGCCCCGGCAGCACAGCATGGTGCTCCTGAGGCGCCCCGGGCTAGGGCCCGGCCGGCCTGTAGCTTGGGCCGGCTCTGACTCCAGCCCCGCTAATAGGAAGGCAGAAGCCGAAGGTGAGGTAAAGGAGGGGATGGGAGGGGATGGGAGGGGAAGGGGGAAAAAAAGAGGAAGGGGTGGGAGAGGAAGGGGCTTGTGCTGAGGGGAGGAGGCAGGTCAGGAGAAGAAAGGGGAAGACACCAAGGGGCAGGGTGCAGGAGAGACAAATGCCAGGGGGGCCAAGTGCAGACAATGAGGAAAAGGGCAGGAGGGGAGGTGTCAGTGGGAGGGGACAGGGTGATGCTGGGAGAGGAGAGGGTAAAGGCATTGGGGGTTAGAGGGGGAAGGGAGAGGTGCTGGGAGAAGGCTTGAAAGAAGGGGTGGACATGAGGAAGGCAGGGATGGAGCAAGGCATGTGTGAGGGCACAGGCATAAGGGGAATGGGGGCAGAGGGTGGTGAGGGGGTGGGCACCAGGGAAAAAGGGGACAGGGGCAGTGAGGGAAGGGGGAAGCACCAGGAGGGTGCAGGACTAAGGGAAGGTGCAGGTGCCAGGGGATTCTGAGGGTGAAGCAGAAGGGCAGACACCTGCAGGGGAGGGACCAGCACCAGAGGAGAGAGGCAGGGCAGGTGTGTAGAGGGAGGTGTTAAGAGAGGGGATGAGGCAGCGTAGCTCACATGATCAGAGTGGGGCTACTGGAGGAGTGGGCACAGGGGGGAGAGAAGGGCTGGTGGAGGGGGGCAGGTCTCAGGAGGGCTGAGGGCAGTGAGAAGGGCAGGAGTCAGGACAGTAGAGGAGGATGAGGGGTTGGGGGCAGCAGGCACCAGGGGGCTGATGGAGCAAGGGAGGAGACATGGCAGCAGAGGGAAAAGGTAAAGGTTTATGAGATATTTATTAATAACTTGGGTGCCACAGTGGCACATCCAAACAAGCATGAACTCAGTACTGGTGCACAACACAAAATTCATTCTGCTCATGGGAGGAAACTGAGGGAACACTTCCCCCAGCCTCTCCGCCCCCAAGTTAATGTCACACACATTGGGTTAATGCAATTGCAGGATAGTTGCATGAGGGGGGTTTGGTGGGGACCAAATTAATCCCTGTTGGTAGGAGGATGGTGGGAAAAGTCCTTAGAGGGGGGTCACATGACACCTTTTACTTCTGGTTATGTGCCCATCTTGCCCCCAGAATGTTACCTCCAGAGGTGTGGCCAATGGGAGTCAGGGGGTGTGGCCAATGGGGGTCAGGGGCGTGGTTAACAGGGGTTAGGGGTGTGGCTAATGGGGGTCAAAGTACATTTTAAAAAAATTCTTTGGGTGCACACCCTAATGAAATGTGCTGCACACGCCTATGAATGCCAGCTACAACAGTGTCAGGCAAACTCCTGTTCTCACTTTCAGGTGACATCATATATATAGTAGCCCAATGTCTGTTACTCTGTAACACTGAAATACTGGCTGTTCCCTCTGGGCGGCGCTGTTGCCTCCACCGTGGCGCTCGGCTGACTTCTGCGCCGCTCAGTCGGGCCGCCGCGCGGGAGCAAGCAGCACAAGCGGCTGTTTGGGGTCTGTGCTCCCCATGCAGCATACTTGGGGAAGTATACTTGCGCAAGAGGGCTTATCCCCTGAGCAGGAGCGTCAGAGTATTTGCGCAAGAACCACTGATTTTGTACATTACAAAGTCACTGTTCTTGCGCAAATACTCGTGGCCAGTGTAGACAGGCGGCAAGATTTTGCGCAAAATCATGCCAGTCTAGACGCAGCCGAAAAAGGTAACTGGATGACACTGTGTGCCTGTATTATAGAAGAGAGGAGAGTAGATGACCTAATTAGATCTCCTAGTCTGAAAATGTGATGGTCAATAATGAAGAGAAAGGGCTAAGAGAACCTGCCATTGTGTGTGTTGTGTTGTACGGGAGTGCTATCAGCAGTCGATTTAGTGATTCTTTACTGGACTTGCTAAATTGACCCCTGGGAGATCGATCCCCACAGCACTGATCTCCTGGTAAGTGTAAACAAGATCTAGGATATGAAGAGAGAGACACATGAAACTTCCTCATTTCCGTGCTGAGTGTTGTAGGTTGTATCACTAAATGTGCACCAGGGTGTGTTCTCCCCAAAAAGGTGCTCAGGAGTCTATGGCAGACATGCCAGTGGTCTCCAGTGCTCAACAAGGAGTAAGTGAAAGGAATGACTCCAAAGGACCCCTCAGTGCCAGGGTACCGGCGTGGTGATATTACAGAAGGCAGATGGATTGTGTGCACTAGGCTCAGGTTTGAGTGCAGGCCAGGGGGAGGCAGCCTTTGTTCCTTACACAGTATCTAACCCAATTTTGCTTTAGCAAAGAGAAGTTGTGAGACTGTGCGCCACACTGCTCTTGGCTCTGTTCTCAGGGCATTCTGTGGAGGGGCGAGTGCTACTCTGTGTGTCTTTGGGGTGTTGCTGAGTCAGGGCAGAGTTAAGGCTGCATTGTGGAGGGTTGGGGACGTGAACCTTAACTCTGCATTTCCCCTTCTAAGACCTGTGAGGACAGGCTCCTTACCCAGCGAGGTCACATTCTCGTAGTTCTCCTGCATGACGGCTCTGTAGAGGGCTCTCTGAGCGGGGTCCAGCAGAGCCCACTCTGCCCTGGTGAAATACACGGCCACCTCCTCGAAGGTCACCAGCCCCTGGAAGAACAAGAGCCCCCCACTCAGTGCCTGCTGCCCCACTACTCATGGGGGAAGCAGCCAATCACATGGAAGCTCTGGGAGGCAGGCAGTTTAGTTCCTCTATACTCCTCACATGAGAGCAGCCAGGAAACAGCAAGGTGAGGGGAGAAAATGAGCCCCCGACCCTTCCCAGCAGAGGGGGGGCGGGCAGGGTTCTTCACATTCATCACTCGCCTACTAGCCAGAGACAGCATTGCCAGCAGGGTCCGGCGACAACTCCCTGGTGGGAATTCCAACCCCATCCCCACTGCCAGCAGCCGGGCGGGAGGGAATATAGTGTCTTCCCTGGGCCTCACTGCTGGGGGTTCCTTTGTCTATCCCCGCAGCCTCTGGCGGGTAGGTTCAGACTCCAGGATTCAAATCTGGGGCTGGGCTGGGAAAACGTACAAGGGGTTGTTTCCTGTTCTATAAAGCAGGGAATTCCCACCCACCCATCAACCCCAGGGGCCTTTTTACTAGGATCTGGGTTTCACAGTATCAACACCTAGCAGGTTTGTTCCACCCTGCCTCCTCCCCGCTGTGGTATTCACTGCCCTTTCTCCTCCAACAGGAACCCACCGGCAGCTCCCCAATAAGCCCTACCTCTGCCAGCTTCACGGCCGCCATTTCCCTGGGCCCTGGAAGCATGGAATGATCTGGAGCAAAACCCGTGTGTCACATTGCAGCCTGGTAGGGCACAAAGGGCAAATGGGGACATGTCAGAACCGGAAATAATTTCACAGCACAATTCCCCCCAGGTTCTTGCCCTGCACAGTCATGTTTAGGGCCCTACCAATTTCATGGCTGTGAAAAACATGTCACAAAAATCGATGTCTCCTTGTTCCTAAGAGCACCTCATCAAAGGGGGCTTCCTGGCTCCACATGGGCAGGGGAAGGACAGGACCTGCCACTCCCCTGCAAACTGGGGAGGGACCAGACCACCTCACCCTCCAGCAGCTACAGGAAGCTTTGAGGTTGGTGCCAAAGGCAGCAGAGAAGTGAGGGTGGCAACTCCATGACACCCTCCCCTCCGCCCCCTTAACTTTTAGGTTGGAACCACAGTTACCACGCTGTGAAACTTCAGGCTTAAACAGATGATAACCTGAAATTTACCAATTTTCAAACTCTATGGTCATGAAATTGGCCATAATGGACAGTGAATTTTGCAGGGCCCTACTCATGGTCTGTGCCAGCGTTTCTCAAATGCAGCCACCAGCAGCTTTTCATGGCGATGGGGGGAGGTGTGACAAGTGGGAATTTTATTTGCCTTGTTATATTGCATATGAGCACTACTGTCTTACAGAAACCCTGTGTGTGTCCTCAGTTTGCCTGGGCGCTGTACTGGTACCTAGATGGAGATGGGAATTTTGATGTAACAGCCATCCCCACATACTCAATGGCTGATGCCCTTTGTAACCTGAGCGCAGGTAAGGATGTCACCAGGGGTGTGTCTAGACTACATGGCTCCGTCGACGGAGCCATGTAGATTAGGCAGGACGGCAAAGGGAAATGAAGCTGCGATTTAAATAATCGCCGCTTCATTTAAATCAAAATGGCCACCACGCTATGCCGATCAGCTGATTGTCGGCACAGTGCGGCAGTCTAGACGGGGATCTGCCGACCCCAGAACCCTTACAGGATCTGCGGCGAAGGGTTCTGGGGTCAGCAGATCCCCGTCTAGACTGTCGCTGCCGACAATCAGCTGATCGGCACAGCGCGGCGGCCATTTTTATTTAAATGAAGCGGCGATTATTTAAATCGCAGCTTCATTTCCCTTTTTTGTGTAAACTAATCTACATGGCTCCATCGACGGAGCCAAGTAGTTTAGACGTACCCCAGGTGACATCCTTTGCCAGGAAAGCAGGACAAAGGCCAGAGGAGAAGCCTGGCTGTGGGGGGCTGGAACTAGGAGCTGGGAGTAAGTCTGTCTCTCATGGCTAGGGAGGCAGGGGGAGGGCCCCTCTCTCAGACATGGATCGTACTGACTGCTCCTGGTTTCTGTGCTGACAAGTCTGTTCTAGGCTGTGTCCCTGTGAACCAATAAACTTTCTGTTCTTCCTGCAGGCAGAGAGTCACACCTGGCTGCAGATGGGGATGCAGGGCCCAGTGATTCCCCCACACCTGAGTGATTGGGAGGGCACAACAAAGCATCAGTCCCTCCTCCTCCCTCCCTGTTTTCAGAGGTGCTGCCCTACACTGCCTCTGGAGACAGATGGGGCACAAAGCTACAGGAAGAAGGTGAGTTTTCAAGCCACCTGAGAGAGGAAGGCTCCAGGCTGCAGCCTTGGGGCGGTTGTGTTTTGGGATCCTGGCTGCATGGCCCATGACTCTGGCCATGGGTGCTGATCCTGGTTCTGGCTGTAGCCCCGGAGTTTTGGGCTCTGTTGCAGTGGCAGGTGCCCCTGGTCTGGCCATGCAGCAGTGGGCACTGGCCTCAGATGCCAAATCTGGCCCCCAGCCATAGCTGTGTGGCAGGCTCTGATCCCTAGGCTCTGGCCCTGTAGCTCCTACTCTGGATATAGGCTCTGACCCCCAGTCACGTGGCAGAGGATGCTGACCACTAGCTCCAGCCATGCTGCAGCAGGGTTCACCACCCCTTCCCCCCCCCCCATCTCCCCTGGCTCCCACTGCTGCACCCAGCCCCATGTTCTCACACACGCCTCACCACTGGACCTGGCTGTCTTCCTGGCCCCGCATTTACCTCCTCCCTCCCCCCACTGCCTTCCTGGGCCCCGTAGCTGTCCCACCATTGCCCCTAGCACCTGCTACCTTTCCATCCAGAGCTTCATTTGTCCTGAGGCTTCCTGAGAAAAATGACACTCACAAACATGCATGTATCACTTTTCCATAGCAGACTCAGCAGATAGCTGAGAGGCCATGAAAAGTGATGCCCGTTTGTTAATATCTTTTTCTCAGTCCCTCCCATTTCGCTACTAAGTATCAAACTTGTTAATATTAACAAATATCACTTTTCAAAGCATTATTTTTATTAATGAGTCTGCAAAAAACCCAACCCCACATGAATTATAGTGATTTGGACCTGCACATCTGCATATTTATTTATTTTTCCTAAAGTTAAATATTTTAGGAAAAAAGTGTCAGTACGACACCACCAAGTACTGGTGGCCACACTTTGAGGCACCAAAAATTTTGTCGTAAGAACCCCTGTTCTCAACTGTCATACAAATAGAAAATTCAAATCAGAAATGAGGGGCGGGGACTTTATCTACCCAGACATCTGTTAGAAAAGGAATTCAACCAAATGCAAAGCAGCCAATAAGTTATTGGAATACTTGGGGACACCTGTTTCTTTCAGATGGAAGAAGTAACTGGACAATGAAGGAGTGATTTAGAAAATGGAAGAAAGAAAGCAACATGGACAAAAGTGATCAAGTGATAATTGTGTGATCAAGATTCCATAAGGAAGGAGTGAGAGTAGCAGAATGAAGACAATGGATTTCCAAAAAGCAGAGTTCAACAAACTCAGATCTGGTCAGTGAGGTCCCATGAGAAAAAAAACCTTAGAGGCAAAATACAAGAGTTCAGGAGAGCTGGCAGTTTCTCAGAGACATAAGAACGGCCATACTGGGTCAGACCAATGGTCCATCCAACCCAGTATCCAGTCTGCCAACAGTGGCCAAAACCAGATGCCCCAGAAGGAGGGAACAAAACAGATAATCCTCACGTGATCCCTCCCTTGTTATCCATTTACAGAAAAACAGAGGTTAGGGACACCATTCCTACCCATCCTAGCTAATAGCCATTGATGGACCTAACCTCCATGAATCTATCTAGCTCTTTTTTGAAACCTGTTAAAGTCCTAGCCCTCACCACATCCTCTGGCAAGGAGTTCCACAGGTTGACAGTGCGTTAAGTGAAGAAAAACTTCCTTTTGTTTGTTTTAAACCTGCTGCCTATTAATTTCATTTGGTGACCTCTAGTTCTTATATTGTGGGAATAAGTAAATAACTTTTCCTTATTCACTTTTTCCACACCAGACATCCCTTTTTTAATGATTCCTAATATTCTATTTGCTTTTTTGACTGCCGCTGCACTCTGAGTGGATGTTTTCAGAGAACTATCCACAATCACTCCAAAATATCTCTTTCGAGTAGTTGTAGCCAAATTAGTCCCCATCATATTGTACGTATAGTTGGGATTATTTTTTCCAATGTGCATTAATTTACATTTACCAACATTAAATTTCATTTGCCATTTTGTTGTCTAGTCACCTAGTTTTGTGCAATCTTTTTGAAGCTCTTCACAGTCTGCTTTGGTCTTAACTATCTTGAGCAGTTTAGTATTGTCTGCAAACTTTGCCACCTCACTGTTTACTCCTTTCTCTAGATCATTTATAAATAAGTTTAATAGGATTGGTCCCAGGACAGACCCTTGGGGGAGCCCACTAGTTACCTCTCTCTTCACTAGGAAAATGTATTCCTACCCTTTGTTTCCTGTCTTTTAACTAGTTATCAGACCATGAAAGGACCTTCCCTCTTACCCCATGACAACTTACTTTGCTTAAGAGCCTTTGGTGAGGGACCTTGTCAGAGGCTTTCTGGAAATCTAAGTACACTATACCTACTGGATCCCCCTTGTCCACATTTGTTGACCCCCTCAAAGAATTCCAGCAGATTAGTAAGGCATGACCTCCCTTTACAGAAACCAGGTTTACTTTCTCACAACAAATTATGTTCATCTATGTGTCTGACAATTATATTCTTTACTATAGTTTCAACTAATTTGCCCGGTACTGACGTTAGACTTACCGGTCTGTAATTGCCAGGATCACTTCTAAAGCCCTTTTTAAATATTGGTGTCACATTAGCTATCTTCCAGGCATTAGGTACGGAAGCTGATTTAAAGGACACGTTACAAACCACAGTTAATAGTTCTCAAGTATCAGAGGGGTAGCCGTGTTAGTCTGAATCTGCAAAAGCGACGAGGAGTCCTGTGGCACCTTATAGACTAACCAAAGTGTTGGAGCATAAGCTTTCGTGGGCAAAGACCCACTTCGTCAGAAAGACCCACTTCATTAGTTAATAGTTCTGCAATTTCCCATTTGAGTTCTTTCAGAACTTTTGGGTGAATGCCATCTGGTCCTGGTGACTTATTACTGTTAAGTTTTTCAGTTTGTTCTAAAACCTTCTCTAATGACATCTCACTCTGGGATAATTTCTCAGATTTGTCACTAAAAAGAAAGGCTCATGTTTGGGAATCTTCCCAATATCCTCAGCCATGAAGACTGAAGCAAAGAATTCATTTAGCTTCTCTGCAATGACTTTATCATCTTTGAGTGTTCCTTTAGCATCGTGATTGTCCAAGGGCTCCACTGGTTGTTTAGCCAGCTTCCTACTTCTGATGTACTTAAAAAACATTTTGCTATTACTTTTTGAGTTTTTGGCTAGCTCTTCTTCAAACTTCTTTTTTGGCTTTTCTTATTATATTTTTACACTTAATTTGACAAAGTTTATGGTCCTTTCTATTTTACTCACTGGGATTTGACTTCCACTTTTTAAAAGAAGTCTTTTTATCTCTCACTGCTTCTTTTACCTGGTTAAGCCAAGCCACAGTGGCACTTTTTTGGTTCTCTTACTGTGTTTTTTAATTTGGGGTATACATTTAAGTTGGGCCTCTATTACGGTGTCTTTGAAAAGTTTCTATGCAGCTTGCAGAGATTTTATTTTTGTCACTGTACTTTATAATTTCTGTTTAACTAACTTCCTCATTTTTGTGTAGTTCCCTTTTCTGAAACTAAATGCCACACTGTTGGACTGCTGAGGTGTTTTTCCCACCACAGGGATGTTAAATGTTATTACATTATGGTCACTATTTCCAAGTGGTTCCGTTATATTTACCTCTTGAACCTGGTCGTGAGCTCCACTTAGGACTAAATCAAGAATTGCCTCTCCCCTTGTGGATTCCAGAACCAGCTATTCCAAGAAACAGTCATTTAAGGTATCAAGAAATTTTATCTCTGCATTTTGTCCTGAGGTGACATGTACCCAGTCAAGATAGGGATAGCTGAAATCCCCCACTATTATTGAGTTTTTTATTTTGATAGCCTCTCTAATATCCCTTAACATTTCGTAGACATTATCACTGTCCTGATCAGGTGGTCGATAATATATCCCTACTGCTATATTGTTATTATTGGAGCATGGAAATACTGTCCATAGAGATTCTATGGAACATTTTGGCTCATTTAAGATTTTTACTTCATTTGATTCTACATTTTCTTTTACGTATAGTGCCAATCCACCACCAGCATGACCTGTTCTATCCTTCTGATATATTTTGTACCCTAGTATGACTGTCTCATTGATTGTCCTCATTCCACCAACTTTCCGTGATGCCTATTATATCAATATCTTCCTTTAAAACTAGGCACTCTAGTTCACCCATTTTATTATTTAGACTTCTAGCATTTGAGTATAAGCACTTACAAAAAATTGTCACTATTTATCTGTCTGCCATTTCCTGATGTGCTAGACTCTTTTTCATTTGATTGTCTCATCTGATCCGACCCATACCTCTCTCCTCTCCTCCTCGCTAGAACACAGAGAATCTCTATTAGAGACATCTCTTGGGGAGGGTCTATTATCTGATCTATGTGCTCCTCCCCACCCGTCAGCTTTTCCCCAGCCCTTAGTTTAAAAACTGCTCTACAACCTTTTTACTAATTGTTCGCACAGCTCCCTGGTCGCTTACTCATGGGCTTTATAAAGCTCTGGCCTTCCTGATAGCCCCGCCCCCTGACTAAGGCTTGACCAATGAACAAAGGGTTCCAGATTTCAAATCCTCATTAAAAAGCTCGTTAAGTAGTAACCCCCCCCCAACACAAACACTACAGATAGCCACTTACCTCAAGGGTCCCGTAATCGCTCCTCCTTCACTTGGAGAACTCCTTCACGAAACTCCCTGTTAGCTGCCCCTGTTCGCAAAGCTGTAGAGACTATATTAAAGGAGCAGTAGCAAAGGATCATAGTGTGAAGGAAAGACAAAAAGAACAGTAAGTGGCCAATATGGTTCTACCATAAACTCCTTCATGACCACACAATAAAAAGGAATCCTACTATTGATGTAAATAACCATTAAAATAGTTAACCAGTTCAATGGATAAAAGCATACTGTTTAACCAGTTAACCATTGATAGGCGGGTCCTGCCCGATGGTCCATCGCCACTTGGGCCGGGGCCCCACCTGCCTGCCCCAGCATAGTCAGGGTCCTGCCTGACTGCTTCAGCATGGCCCAGGCTGGAGTCCCTTCCGGACACCCTGGCACTGCCGGGGCTGTGGTCCCACCACCCACTCTGGACACTCCATCGTGGCCGGGGTCCTGCGTAACCACCTGGGCTGCTCCAGCACATCCAAGGCTGGACCCGACGCAGGCGCAGCCCTGCCTGCTGCCCCCACATGGCTGGTTGGACTCACCCAGGGCTTCTTCCGCCTGGCACAGTTAGCTGTCCAACCCGTTACCTGGAAAGCATTCCAGTAAGCCTAATGCTAACCAGGTAACATTTTACACCCCTAACTCCTTCAAAAAGCTGAATCATGGACAAATTGCTACAGAGGAATTAAAAAAATAGCACACACGTCAGGACACAAAATGAGTTATGCCTCGAAAGTGAAACAAAAAGATTTCTACAAAGGTTTCTACAAATCCATGAGGACCAAAGATAGGTGAAATAAAGTGTAGGTCCCCTATTTCCCAGGGAGGAAGATCTAATAGTAAATGACACTAACAACGGGAAGGTGTTTAATGCCTTTTTACATTCACTAAAAAACTGATAATTGTGACCAGATACTTAAAATAATTATTCTTAACCAAGAGGGAGAAGGAACAGAAACCACAAGAGGGAAATAAAATGAAATTGGAGAGGGTCCAGAGAAGAGCAACGAGAATGATTAAAGGTCTAGAGAACATGACCTATGAGGGAAGACTGAAGGAAATTGGGTTTGTTTAGTTTAGAAAAGAGAAGACTGAGGGGGGACATGATAGCCGTTTTCAGGTATCTAAAAGGGTGTCATAAGGAGGAGGGAGAAAACTTGTTCATCTTGGCCTCTGAGGATAGAACAAGAAGCAATGGGCTTAAACTACAGCAAGGGAGGTTCAGGTTGGACATTAGGAAAAAGTTCCTAACTGTCAGGGTAGTCAGACACTGGAATAAATTGCCCAGGGAGGTTGTGGAATCTCCATCTCTGGAGATATAAGAGTAGGTTAGATAAATGTCTATCAGGGATGGTCTAGACAGTATTTGGTCCTGCCATGAGGGCAGGGGACTGGACTCGATGACCTCTCGAGGTCCCTTCCAGTCCTAGTATTCTATTATTCTATGTTGAAAAAATATTGACATAAGCCACATGTAATAAAGTCAGCAGGGTTTAATGAAGTTCATCCTAGAGTACACAAAAAATTAGCAGAAACAATCTTGGAAAAAGTATCAACTGTCTTGGACAACTCCTTGAGACTGGTGGAGTCCCAGAAGCCTGGAGAATGGCAAACATAAGAATTACTTTAAAAAAAGGGAATGACAAAGACCTGGGGCATAAAGACCAGACAAACCGACTTAGATATCCTGAAAGAAAGTTATATTAAACAATCCATTTCTGAGCCCCTTGAGGACAGTAAAGCAGGAAGTTACAGCCAGTGTGGAGTATCAAATACAAATCAGGCCAAACCAATCTAATTTGCTGCTTTCACAGGGGTCCTGGTCTTCTGGATCTGAGGTACACTGTAGACTTCATAGATCTTGATTTGACTCAGGCGTTTGACATAGGAGATCCCATAAGCAAACTAAGGAAACTCATAAGCAAACTAAGGAAATGTGGTATACTAGAAAGGATGTACTCAGAGAGCAATTACAGTTGAACCTCTCTGGTCCAGGACTCTCTGGTCCAGCAACATCCATGGCCCTGCCAGACTTCAGATATTGCTGGACCAGAGAGCCCTGACACCTGGGAGTGCAGCCAGGCTAGGGGCGGAGCTGGGTCATCAGCCGGGAGCCGGGCTGGCGGCCAGGAGCCCACTGGCCAGGGCTGACAGCAAGGTTGGCAGCTGGATGGGGAACCTAGGAGCCAGGCCAGGAAGCTGGAGGTCCTGAGAGAGAGCACTGGCCCAGCAAACTCCCTCCTTTGGGACCAGTCAGGTCCTGTGGGTGTGGGACAAGGGAAGTCCAACTGTATTAATGGTTTGCTGACAAACTGGGAGGAGGTACCTAATGCAACCCCACAGGATCCAGTCCTCAAGTTGGTACTACTCCATATCTCCATTCATGGCTCGGATGATGGAGTGAAGAACAAGCTTATTTTGCAGATGACGCCAAGCTGGGGGAGTTGCAAGCATGCTGAAGAACAGGATTAGAATTCAAAATGGCCTGTCTAAATCAGAGAATTGATCTGAATGTTAAATTTCATCTTGTTCAAAGATAAGTGCAAAGTACTACACTTGGGGAAGGAAAATCAAATGCACAACTACAAACTGGGGACTGCCTGGCAAGGGGGCAGCACTGCTCCAAAGGATCTGGGGTTACAGTGGATCACAAATTGACTGACTCTGCCATGTGACAAAGGCTAGTGCAGACTGGAATTGGCTACTGAGAGAGGGTGTAGAATCGCTGTCACTAGCGGTATTTAAGGACAGGCTGGACAAACACTTCAGTGCTGGGGCTGGACCATATGACCTCTCACGGTTCATTTCAGCCCTGCACTTCTCTGGTTCTATTCTGGGGAAATGTTTGTTCTCTTTATTATAGCATGGACACAGCCCCTCTCACCAGCACTGAACCACGAACCATTTTGAACCGTCCCAGGGCCACACACTCCCACCATAGGGGCACAGGAGAGTCAGGAATTAACTTTTCCGCTTCCTGCTCCTCACCTCATTCACAGGAAAGTGAATCTGCCCAGGAGTGCTGCAGTAAGTGTGCACAGGCAGGTGAGATCTGGGAATCTCTCTCCCCAATTATTTCTCCCACTACCCGTTCCAGCATCTTTCTCCTTTTCCTCCTTGTGCCTCCCTTCCCTGGACCCTCCCTCTCCAGGTGACAGAAAATCACTTCTGGGTGTTTGATCTCCTGTGGCTGGATCAGCTCCTGCAATGGCTCCAGGAAGGAGAGATGGGTGGTGAGAAGGAGCTGTTTGTGCAGAGTCACTCTCCTGCCCATCCAGCGTGCTCCCTGAGGTCTCTCTCAATCCCCTGGAATCTCTGGCTCAGATGGAAGCAGGCAGAGCCCAGGGCTGGCCCATGGGGTATTTACAATGGAGAGTCCTCACCTTGGCTGGGCACAAGCGAAGCTTCACTCAAATTCTCCTCCAAGCACAGACCCTGCCGGGGGAGCAGCCACTGCTCAGCCTGGGCTCCCAGACCACAAGGAAAACAGCAACATCTGACCCAGAAAGCTCCACCCCAAACTCCTGAGAAGAGGGAAAAACCAAGTGAGGCTGAGAGCTTCCCCTCTTCCAAGACAACTGCCCCTCCACACCACCACCACCAGAGGGATGGAGCCTGAGCTCATTTGCCCCCATGTTCATCTGGAGTCACTCCCTGTTCTTCCTCTCAGTGACTCTGGATTAGGGTTGCCAGGTGTCCAGTATTTGTGTCTTCCATCCGGTAAAAAAATTCAGAAAATACTGGACATCTAAAATGTTTTTTCTCGAGGCCCGACTTGGGACATGCTGGGGCGGAGGGAGGGGGGGAGCAGCCCAGGAATTAAAGGCCCTGCATTTCAACCTCGGTCCCCCACTCCCACCCCCTTTTTTTTCATTTGCTCAACAACTTTTCCTGCAGCATTTTTTTGTTTTTGTTTTCGTTCAACAGAATTTTTTCACGGCTTTTTTTGGGAGGGGGTGTTCAATATTTTTTGTGAAACCATCTGGCAACCCTACTGTGGGCTAACCAGGGACACCAGAGTCCTTTCCTCCTCCCTCCTTCTCTCTACTCAGGAGGAGAGAGGAGTCACAGCCAGAGCTTTCCCTCCAAAACCTGGAGTTGCTGCAGTTTTGAAAGGGAGAAAGAAGCCATATTCGGTGATGGTTTCATGTCAGTATTTGACAAAGGGATATAAAGTCACAGCCAGCCCAACAGTTTTTCACATAGTGGGGGTAGCCCTGAGGATGCTCTATTAACAAGAGAAAGCACAGCAAGGAAGAGGTACAAAATTTAATTTTCATGCCTGGCAACTGGCACATAATTGGCAACAGAGACAAACCCCAGAGAGACAAACTGACAGACAAAACTCTCTAAAACTGGTCACCAACCCGTCGATCGCGATCGACTGGTCGATCAGGAGGGCTCGACCAGTCAATCGCGAGGTATTCAGGGCCCCCCAATGTTCCCCACCCCCAAGAAGCCCCACTACCTACCTCCAGCGACAATGGAGGTAGTGCCGGCTTCCCACAGGGTGGACGGAAGTCCGGCAGCTGCGTGCCACTTCCGGGGTTTCCGGAAGTGCACTGCCTGCTCCCCTCCTCCAGGTCTGTGGTGCGCCAGGGACATGCTGCGCGGGGGGAGGAGATAGGAGTCCCAGGGGAAGACGCATGCTGGGGCTTCCTTCCTACCTCCTCTGCGGGGAAGGGGGGACGAGTCCCGGTGGGAGGTGCGTGCTGGGGCTTCCCTCCCGGGGGGGCGGGAAGAGGGGTTAGGAATCTCCAGAGGAGGCACGCGCTGGAGCTTCCCTCCTCTGCGGGGGATGAGGGAGGAGCACAACGGGGCTTCCTTCCTCCGCGGGAGGGGGGAGTCAGGCCCAGAGGGGGCACGTGACGGGGGCTTCCCTACTCCATGAGAGGGGAGGTTGGCCCCGAGGGGGCGCATGCATGGGCTTCCCTGCTCCACGGGGGGAGGAGGAGTCGGGCCCAGAGGAGGCGTGTGATGTGGCTTCCCTCCTCTGGGAGGAATCCTGGGAGGAGGCTGGTGCAGGGGACTCTCTGCCCCCTGCCAAAGAACCCTGTCCTTCTGGCACCCTGTTCTCTCTCCCCTGCCCCCAACCGCAGAACCCTGCCCACACTGGCACCCTGTCCCCTGCCCCAGCACCCACTAGCACCCTTCCCCAGTACCATGTCCCCTGCGCCCACCAGCACAGTTGGGGCCACATTAGTGAGGCTTGGGGAGGGGGGGTTGGGAGGAGGGGTTTTTTTTGCATCTCACTTGTGTGGCCACAACTGACTTTTCTGTGGGTCAGTGACCCCTGACTCAAAACAGGTTCCCTGCCCTTCTCATAAATAAGACAATGCAGAAACTTTTTGTGTTTGACATCGTATTTTATTTAAAAATGAAGCCTGGCCAACACACCCCCAATATGGGCCAAGCCCCCATCTGGCCACAGCATCAGAACACTCCTGCACTCCTCCTTCCCCCAGACCCTAGATCTGAGCCTATCATACTCTGGAACCCCCTGCCTTGAGCCCCTCACATACCCCAACCCAAATTCCTGAACCCTCACATCCACAAGCCTGTGGCTTGCTTAGTACCCCAACCCTACATCTGACTCCAACACTGCCCAGCCTGGAGCCCCTTCCCTGAGCCAGCGTCCCCTTCTCCACCTCCTCCTGCATCCAGATTTCCTCCCAGAGCGTGCACCTCTCACCCCTTCCCACACCCAAATCCCTCATTCCCACCCCAGAGCTCACACATCCTGTCTCAACCCAGCAAGGGTACGGCTAGACTGCAGGAGTTTTTCAGGATTCCGGAGATATCCCAGAAAAACTCTTCTGCATCCAGGGATGCATTTGTTCTTCCACTTTTTTTAGTGGAAGAGCAAACATGCTCTTTCAGTCACCACTATTCCTCTTTCCTCAAGGAATAAGGGGGCTTCCAAAAGAAGGGGTTTTTCTGACATTTGGTCCAGTCTAGACAGGCCAAATGTTGGAAAAACCTCTATCTACAGAAGAATTGTGAAGGAAAAAAAAAAAGCAGCAGTATAAGGGTTGGGGATAGCAAATGATGGAAAGGAGGAGAATAGAGAGGGCAGGGCTTCAAGGAAGAGGCAGGGCGGTAGATCTTGGCTTGTTCTGTCATTTAAAATGTGATCTTGGGTGTAAAAAGGTTGGAGACCATTGGTCTAAAATATATAGCAAAAGATGGGGCAAGTCATGATCATCAGCAAACATTTTAAAGGAGATGAAGGGAGAAAAGGAATGAGTCTGTGCAGGGAAATTAGATCCTTAAGTCCCCTGCATCTGCCAGGATCGGGAGCAGCTCCAGGCAAAGCAGAACTTGCTGCAACTGACTATGGGAACACTCCCAGCCCCATGTGCTTTTACATTTGATCACTAAGTGGAAAAAAGAAAAACCTGACAACTGATCTCATGGGTAAGTCGTTAAAGAGAGAAGGTGGCAATCTGGAACATTTTAAGGCACTGGTCTCAAAACAGAAAGAAAAGTGGAAACATTTTCCAAAAAGTGGCAATGAAAATGATTCAGGGGCTGGAGCACATGACATACGAGAAGAGGCTGAGGGATTTGGGCTTGTTTAGTCTGCAGAAGAGAAGAGTGAGGGGGGATTTGATAGCAGCCTTTAACTACCTGAAGCGAGATTCCAAAGAGGATGGAGAGAGGCTGTTCTCAGAGGTGACAGATGATAGAACAAGGAGCAACGGGCTCAAGTTGCAGTGAGAGAGGTCTAGGTTGAATATTAGGAAAAACTATTTCACTAGGAGGATGGTGAAGCATTAGAATGGTTTACCTAAAGAGGTGGCAGAATCTCCATCCCTAGAAGTTTTTAAGTTCCAGCCTGGCAAAGTCCTGGATGGGTTGAATTATTTAGGGTTGGTTCTGCTTTGGGTAGGGGCCTGGATTTGATGACCCTCTGAGGTCTCTTCCAGCCCTATGACTCTATTCGAGGGAGTTTATTCCAGTAGTCAACAATAGGTACTGACAGTGAGTTTTGTATCAGTAGGTTACAAATCAAGAGAAAAGAAGAAATACACAAACATTTGCTATCCTTATTCAAATATCGGGTGAAGGGTGAGATTGTATGTTAATTTCTACCATCTATTTCAAAGAGTTTGTCTGGCTCTGTCTGTCCAAAAACTCTTCCAAAACAGTAAGCGGTAGACAGGACCACCACATTCGGTAGTAGGCAGCTTCCTCTGGTCACACAAGGTCAGGGTTTGGTTGTGCCAGGACAATGGGATGCGCCTGGGGTGTGGCTGTGCCTCAGAAAACCCCACAAAATAGAGACAGACTCACCAGGCAGGTGAAAAGGGCTGGCTGAGCTCCCCCACCCCCACGCCCCCGCGCCCCAACCGCGAGCCTTCCACCTTTCAGGCGCCCTTTGAGGAGGGCGGGGGTGGGGGGGAGTTGAAGCTTCCCCCCAATTCCAGCACAACCCTCCCATCCCCTCCGCTCCCGCGCAGGGAGGGATAACACCGCTCCCACTCCTGCCCCTCACCTCCGAGGTCCCAGCTCGGCGCTTTGTTCTCCGGGCTCTGCCTGCTGCAGCGCCGCTAGGGCTAGGACTGAACATGCGCAGTTCGCCTCTGAAGCCGCTGCCTTCACTTTTCCTTGCCAATCTGATGCCTGCGCGATAGCGTGAAAAGCCGCTCCGACTTGGTTTTCTCCATTGACCACGCGCGAACGGGCTGTCTGAGCATGCTCAGACACATCTGCTGAAGCCATTTGCCCTGCAGCGTGCCCTTACTTGGTATCAGATTCTACCCGCTGCTTCCTTTAGAGGCCAAAAGGGGCAAAGGGAGCATATTACAGGAGTTAGCAGGGTCCGAGTAGGGGGCAGCGGCAGCGGCAAGCAGCGTTAGGAGAGGGGCTGAGGGACAAAAATCAGGGATTGAGGGGATGTGAGGTTAAGCCCAGGGGAGAGGCTCTGCCAGAAGGTAAAACCTGGGCTCTCCCCAGCACAACCGCCCCTTCTCCCCCTCCGAGACACCAATGGTTGCAAAAATGGGGGGGGGGGGGAGAGGACAGACGGAATTTTTTAAATTTTGCCAGACAGAGATTTTTGTATTTCCAATCCCATAGCACGGTGTGTCGTTGCAATGCTCTCCAGGACTGGGTTCTTAAAAGGCACAGGCATCCCAATGTATATTTTACTGAGGTGCTGCAGGAGTGTCATACACAGACCTAGGAAATAAAGAATCCCTGGTCAGTGGCTCTCACTGCACAAAGTCTTCCAGCAGTTCACAAATGTGTCTTTATCTGCTGCTCTGAGTCCCTGAATTGTTCTTCCTTCCTGGTAAACCCTTTTAAATAGACTTTTGTGCTTTTTAATTGATTACTATTTAAAATTTTATTATCATTACACTTAGCACTTCATCATTTACCTTTGTTATCACTGTGCAGATGCATGTCCTTATACCATTTAATTTATATTTGAATAATAACCATGTATTGAAAATGTCAAATGCTAGCAGCTAGTAACTGCTCCTGGTTACAATTTGCAATCCCTGCCCTGAAGCAGATTAGGTCAGATAGCACTTTAATATCAGAAGCCGCTACTCATAGCAAATGAAGACAGCAGATTGTCACATTACAAATGTGGCCACTGTATGCTCAGATAATTTGAGTTAACAAAAGGCTTTAGTGTAGATATGGCCATAGGTAGGAGGACTGTTTGCCAGAAACAATAGCAATACTTTCTGGGGGTAGCCGAGTTAGTCTGTTCAGGATAAACTTTAAAAATCACAAATAGTCTGGTAGCACTTTAAAGACTAAAAAAACATGTTGATGGTATCATGAGCTTCCTGGGCACAGCCCACTTCTTCAGATGACCAGAGTCTGGACATCTAACACTCTGGTCATCTGAAGAAGTGGGCTGTGCCCACGAAAGCTCATGATACCATCTACATGTTTTGTTAGTCTTTAAAGTGCTACCAGACCATTTGTTATTTTTTAAGTTAATAGCAATAGTATGAGGCTAAGCCAAGATTCATTGGGGGTTTAAGCTCCTACCTTTGTGGCTCTTGGCTTCTTCCAACGTGAAGGCTAAGGGAAAAGGAGCCCCATAAAAGGAACCCAAGAGCAATGGTCCTTCTAATCTTTTCCAGCCATGTGTGGATTTTATGAATCCTTGTGTGGAATAAATGTTCTGTGCACTGAGGCATGTGAACCACCAGTAGAAACACCTGCTGCCAGTAGTGGGCATTGTGCTAATCAGCTGAGTGGCACTGTCCCTGAATCTCTCCTGGGCGCTGCCCATATGCTTAGCTTACAGGGAACACTGGCTTCTTTCCCCATGTTGGCAATCAGGGCAGGAGGCTCAGCCCTTACTGCGTCCCACCCTCCCCTGTGCCAGGGCTTTGCCCTCACCTTGCATTTCCACGACTCCCCTCAGTCCCTCCCTCCAGCCCTCCCCATTAATTCCACACTCCTCATTTGCCGCCTTTAAGGCCATGCCCACCCAGAGCAGCAGCTTCAGCAGACGGTTCTGTAACTGGGCATGCCCAGCGGGGGGGGCGCAGCCTGGCTAGGAGCCAAGCAGCATTCAACGCCCTCCCTGTTGTGGTCCTGGCGCCACCCGTGCGCAAAGCCTGCTCCGGCTACGATCACGGGGCCCGATCCTGCAGGAGGGGAGGACTGATGCCACCGGGACCGATCCTGCGCCTCCCCGCCTGTTTGCGGCGCCCCGCTGCCCGGCCCCTGTTCCAGCTGGGAGCGGGGGGTGCTGGGAAGACGGAGGCAGGGCTTGGGGAGAACAAAGCCCGGACACCGGACCAGGCAGCACGTGGGGCGGGGGCTCGGGAAAATAGGAGCCAGCCACAACTCCAGGCATCCTGGCCTGGCAGCTTCTTCCCTGGCCGGCCGGGTGCGACCTTCTCCGGCTCTCCCAGCATCACCCCGCAGTCAGCTCCCGGTGAGCGAGACACCCCGGGACAGCGACTCCCACCCCGCGGAGCCTCCGCTGCTGCAGGTCCCCCCCCACCCCCTCGCGAGAGAAAACGGCGCCCTGGCTGTTCATCGGGTGCCCGCAGCGTTGGGGCGGGGGTTCCCTTCGTGTGGCTGGAGGCGGAGGGCCGAGCGGGAGGCTGCTCCGGAGCTGGAGGGAGGGAGGGAGGGGAGGGGCAGTGAGAAAAGTGGTGAATTAATGAGCTGTACACCAGGAAATCCCAGGAGCTGCGTGGGGAAGGGGGAGAGCGGGAGTTCCCCTCTGAAACACGGAGAAAAACTCCTTCTGCTTCCTCCCGTTTCCTCGCGGGTGTTGTGAAGAGCAGGATTTGAACAGGGTTCAAAAAACAACTAGATAAATTCATGGTGGACAGGTCCCTCAATGGCTATTAGCCAGGATGGGCAGGGCTGGTGTCCCTGGCCTCTGTCAGGGGCTGGGAATGGATGACAGGGGGGGGATCACTTGATGATTTCCTGTTCTGTTCATTCCCTCTGGGGCATCAGGCTTTGGCCACTGTCAGGAGACAGGACAGGGCTAGATGGACCTTTGGTCTGATTCAGTGCATCCATTCTTATGGGCACACCAACATATGCAATCCAGAAAGCTCTGCCCCCCTTTTTCCTAAAATTATTGACTCCCTTGGCTCATTTTGCCTATTTTTTGCCCAATTCTCATGTAGGAATTTCAAGTCTCCTCAGATTTGGGGCTTTCCTGCCCACTTTATCTGCATCAATTTTTCCTGGTTTAGGTGGGAAATTATTGCTTGGAATCATTCTGCATATGGGGCAAGGGCTCAGGGGCTGCTGTTTGAGGGAGCCCTGAGACCCGGCCCATCTCTGAACCAGAGATGGGGTGCTCAGCCCTGTGGGAGGGGGCCAGGCCTAGCCAAGTATTTTCCCAGCCTGGCAGAATGTAAGAGAAGGTAGGGGTGGGAATCATAAGAAATTAACTTAGGCCAATTCTGAACTCTCCCCAGTTCTTCTCACCCTGCCAGGCTGCAGAACATTACCCATGCGTTGTTGCCACTCACCCCATCCTGCCACAGGACAGGGCAGAGATATGGAGCCCGTCCAGGTAGGAATTACTGTGGGGGCGCTGCTGGTGAGTTCCTGCAGGAGGGAGGTAGAGGGGCAGCAAGTACACAGGAGGAGGGAAGGTTTGGGTCTAGGGTTGCCAGATGTCCGGTATTGGCCCAGACAGTCCAATATTTGCAGCTTCTGTCTGGTAAAAAACAGAAAATACCGGACATGTAAAATGTTCGCTAGTTTCTGTTTTTTCTTGGATGGAAGGCTGCTTGGGACATTTTTCCCCTGCTACATCTGGTGGGGACAGAGGGAGCATGGGAATTTAAAGGGGCCATGACTGGTTTTTTTCGCTCAACCAATACTGCCATGTTCAGTATTTTTTGTGAAACTATCTGGCAACAATATTTGGGTCTGTTTTGGCACCTGGGGGCGGGGGGCAGGAAATTCAAAGGGAGGAGGACAGTATGCAGCAAACATGCTGGGACTTATGTAATATATGGCATGGATTCTAAGAACAGATCCATGTAGTTGGAAAGTAGAAATGCCCTGATCTGTGGAGGCAGAAACAACCCCCCTTACTGGAGCCTGGCCAGCTGCTTGCTGCTGGGAGATATGAAGGGGGCACCTAGCATGAAGGGGGCTTAGGGAAGCTGGCCCTCCCCATATCCAGCTCCTCACAATGAGGAAGGTGTTGGGCTTCCACCTGGGGGCTCTCCCTGGGCCCTGCATCACTCTCTGGCTAGGAGGGGTGGGATGGATCTGCTGGTAGAGACCAGGGGTGCTCTCCCTTCCCTCACCCTGGTGTTTACTGGATGAAGGGGAGGGAGACCTCTGTTCACTGTGAGCCAACCAGAGTTCCCATTTCATTGGCTCCTTTCCTTCATGATTGGTGCGGCTAGAAGCGGCGCAGCAGGCACTGAAAAGGGGGCTCTTGCTCTTTCAGGAGCCAGTGACCTTTGAGGAGGTGGCTGTGTATTTCACCAGGGCAGAGTGGGCTCTGCTGGACCCCACTCAGAGAGCCTTCTACAGAGCCGTCATGCAGGAGAACTACGAGAACGTGACCTCCCTGGGTAAGAAGCCTGTCCCCACAGGTCTTAGAAGGGGAAAATGCAGAGTTAAGGTTCACATCTCCCCACAGTGCAATCTTAACTCTGCCCTGCCTCAGCAGCTCCCTGACAGACCCATGGCGCACACTAGAACTATGGGGGGGAGGAGGGGACAGAGTATTCTAGGGACAGTCTCTTTAGCCTTGCCCTGCGGGATCCTGCTGAACTAATGCCCTCACTTTGCCCTAACTGAATGCTGCAGACCACTCCTACAGATGCCACCAGACTGCTGAAGGTCTCTGGGACAAGAACACCCCCGTGCATGCTTTTACTGACACAGCCATAGAATCACAGAATCCTAGGACTGGAAGGGACCTCGAGGTCATCAAGTCCAGTTCCCTGCCCTTGCCGCAAGACCAAGCATCATCTAGAATTCTAGCTCATCCCTGCCAGATGCCTATCCAAGCTGCTCTTAAATATCTCCAGTGAGAGATTCTGCAACCTCCCTAGGCAATTTATTCCAGTGTTTCACGACCCTGACAAGGAAGTGTTTCCTAATGTCCAATCTAAGCCTCCCTTGCTGCAATTTAAGCCTATTGCTTCTTGGCCTATCATCAAAGGTCCAGGAGAACAATTTTTCTCCCTCCTCCTTGTAATACCCTTTTAGGTACTTGAACCAACACACACTCAGCATGGAAATGAGGCAGGCTGGGTTACTCTCCTCATATCCCAAGCACAGGTCTGCAAGCTGCTTTTGAGCGATCATTTGATGCTGAATGAAGGCCTCTGAACCCAGCTGGAGGATGTGGAGGTGAATGCCAGGGTTCTGCAGTCTGGAACACAACACAAACTGTGCCATGCTCTTCTAGTCCTTAAGGCTTCATGTACACATACAAGTTTAAAGTGCAGCAGTGTTTTCATACCCCTGAGCCAGCAAATGACTGCATAGTTGCTACTGTAGATTGTTAGACTTTTAGTGTCAAAGGCCTATGAGGTCATCTAGTCTGACCTTTTCTGTAACAGGCCACAGATAGGGTTGCCAGATGGTTTAACCAAAAATACCGAACACTGCCCCCCCCAAAAAAAGAACCCCACACCCAGAAAAAAATTCTGTTGAGGGGGGAAAAAGGGGGAGACCAAAAAGAATACCCCCAAGAGTTAAGCAACAAATAAAAAAATAAAACAGCATGGCCCCTTTAAGTGCATGCAGAGTCAGAATAGGGATAGGAAGAGGGGAGAGGTTGAGCACTAAGGCCCAGGGGAAGGCATTGCTTCCCCTTCAAGTCTTTAGGCTTTTTGCTGGTGGCCATCTTGTTTTCTTGGTCAAGCCAGGTAAGCAGGGAGCCTGGGGGTGGGAGCTGGGCCCCATTGCTGAATGTGTCATAGGGTTGCCCGGTGTCTGGTATTTTCTGGGTTTTTTTTCCCCCTGCCAGGAGGCAAAAATACCAGACATTTGAGGTGTCCGGTATTTTCTGATTTTTTTTTTTTTTTTTTTAAACCAGACATGAGGCAAAAATACCAGACTGTCCAGGTCAATACCTGACACCTGGCAACCCTAGCCACAGAACTACATCCCTTTACTGCTGCACTGAGCTGCATAGCTTGTGTTTGACTACATCATCCTGGATAAAGGCCTCTAGTCCTGACTCAGCAACTACCTGAATTCTCGCTGCCCTTGGTAGTTTGTGACGCTTTGCACCAGACTTACATAGGGTTGCGTGGAATATTGCCACACCTCATTTGCATAATTAATGAGGCTCTTGCATAATTAATGCACAAGAAGTTTTTGTGCAAAAAAGGAGCCATCTACACAACTCCTTTTTGCGCAAAAACCCCTTCTTGCACAAGAGCCGTTCTTCCTGAAAAAAAAATGCGGAAAACGGTTCTTGCGCAAGAGGGGGTTTTGCGCAAAAAGGAGCCATCTACACAGCTCCTTTTTGCACAAAAGCCTCTTGAGCAAAAATGGAGCCTCATTAATTATGCAAATGAGTTGCAGCAATATTCCATGCATTGCCTCATTTGCATATTTTTTTGCACAAAACGGGGGCAGTGTAGACATAGCCTTAGAGTTTAGTCAGGGGGAGCCAACAGCCTCAGTGGGCCCCTGGACAAGGTGAGAGGGAGGCTGGTAGTGTTCCCTGTAAGCTGTGCACTTGTGCGGCCACTCAGGAGGGACTCCACTGCCGCCCAGCTGATTAGCAGAGCGCCCACAGCAAGGTTGTTTTTCTACTGGTGGTGCACATTCACACATGCCTCTCTATGTATTAAAAAAATATTCCGCCCACAGATGGAAAAGATTAGAGGGAATATTGGAGGCGGGGCCTCTGTTGGAAGGGGCATGGCCTGGGGCAACCAGGCCCTAGTGCCACCTGGAGCATTCCACTCCTCACCCCCCCCCCCCCCCCAGCTCTCAGCCATCCAAAGCACTGCCCTGTGCTCCAGCAGTGATTTAAAAGGCCTGGGGCTCTGGCAGTGGCAGTTGGGAGCCCTGGGCCCTTCTGAATCACCAGGCTCTGGGGCAACTGCCCCCTTTGCTTCCACCCCCTCCCGTCAGCAGGCCCGAGTTTAGCAGCATCCACAAGAGGGCTCGGACCCTTACCTTAGCTACCCTTGATGGCTTCCTATGCACTCTGATTGACATCTGGCTCCCTCCGTGGTGGGATGTGGAGGCAGAATTGCTTCCCTCCTCTCTTCCCTATGGAGAAGAGTTTGGGAGAATTCAGCTACTAGTTTTTTCCTGTCGCTCTAGCTCTAATTTCCGGTTTGTTTTCCCCTTTTCTGTCTGAGATTTCTCTCTGAGCAGGTGCTGGGATGGTGAGTGAGATTGAAGAGCAGAATCCTCTGCAGGAAGATGCTGAGCAAGTGGAAACACATAAGGGATTATCGCAAGGATCCAACTGGAATGCGTCCAGGCATCACGTGCAGCAAAAAGCCTGTGAGAGTCAGCTAAATCTAGCAAGGGAGCAGAGAAAGCAGCCCAGGAAGAAAGTGGGTAAATCCATTTATGGTCACCAGGACTTCAAGGAAACCACATCCCAGCAAATAAAACCTACAAGAGAAGAGAAAAGCACATGTACTGAGTACGGGGAAAACTTCACTCTGAACTCCACTCTCATTAGACAGAGGATCCACACAGGAGAGAACATCTATGAATGCTCAGAATGCGGAAAACAGTTCAGTGAGAAATCAAACCTTATTAAACATCAATCATGCCACTCAAGAGAAAGACCTTATGAATGCTGGGAGTGCAGGAAAACCTTCACTTGGAGCTCAACCCTCATTAGACATCAGAAGATCCACACGGGGGAGAGACCCTATGAATGTGGTGAGTGTGGGAAAGGCTTCACTTTCAGATCAGACCTTAATAAACATCAGAGAATCCATACTGGGGAGCGCCCCTATGAGTGCTCTGAGTGTGGAAGAAAGTTCACTTGGAGCTCAGCGCTTATTAACCATCAGAGAATTCACACAGGAGAGCGACCCTTTGCATGCACTGAGTGCGGGAAAACCTTCCTTCAGAGCTCAGGGCTTATTCATCATCAGAGGATCCACACAAGAGAGCACCCCTATGAGTGCTGTGATTGCAGAAAACAGTTCAGTCATAAATCCAAACTTATTAAACACCACAGAAGCCATAGAGGGGAGAGACCCTATGAATGCTGTGAGTGTAGGAAAAGCTTCACTCGAAGTGCTTCCCTTATTAGACATCATAGGATCCACACAGGAGAGAGACCCTATGAATGCAGTGAGTGCAGGAAAAGCTTCACTTTCAAATCTGACCGTAATAAACATCAGAGAATCCATACTGGAGATCGTCCCTACAAATGCTGTGAGTGTGGGAAAAAGTTTACTTGGAGCTCAGCGCTTATTAACCATCAGAGAATCCACACAGGAGAGCGACCTTTTGCATGCACTGAGTGTGTGAAAACCTTTCTTCAGAGCTCAGGGCTTATTAATCATCAGAGGATTCACACAAGAGCACGCCCCTATGAGTGCTCTGATTGCAAGAAACAGTTCAGTCAGAAATCCAAACTTATTAAACACCAGAGAACCCACATGAGAGAGACACCCTATGAATGCTGTGAGTGCAGGAAAAGCTTCAGTCGGAGCTCATCTCTTATTAGACATCAGAAGATCCACACAGGGGAGAAACCCTATGAATGCTGTGAATGCAGGAAAGGCTTCACTTTCAAATCTGACCTTAATAAACATCAGAGAATCCATACTGGAGACTGTCCATATGAATGCTCTGAGTGTGGAAGAAAGTTCACGTGGAGTTCAGGGCTTATCAATCATCAGAGGATCCACACCGGAGAGAGACCCTATGAATGCTGTGAGTGTGGGAAAAGCTTCAGACGGAGCACTTCACTTATTAGACATCAGAGGAGCCACACAGACGAATGCCTGATGAATGCTGTGAGTGAGCAAGTACAACCGGTTCCCGACTTACAAACGAGTTACGTTCCAAGCACTTGGTCATAACTCGATGTGTTCGTAAGTTGGACCCCATTCATTTCAATGGGACCATGCTGTTCGTAAGCACAGATCGCCGTTCGGAAGTCAGGGCCGCGCTTAATGGGAGGCTGGTTGTAAGAGCGATTGGTCGTACGTCGATGCATTTGTAAGTCAGGGACCAGCTGTAGTTTCATCAGGAGCTCACCCCTTAAAAGACACAAGGGTCTTCACAGGAGAGATAAACACTGTAAAAGCTTTATGTAGGGCAGAAAAAATATTTTTAAAAGACATTTGCTAATTCCCACTGTGACGACGCGTTGGGGTCCCCTGACTCCTGCACCCCCGTAATGGCACGAACAGACTCCACCAGCCCGTAGAATGGAGGGAGTTTATTGCTGCTCCAGGATACAGCACAGCACAGCACCGATGTAATCTGGTTACAGGGCAGGTCTAGGATGCCTCAGCCCCCCTTGAGATGGGGGAGACTGGGCCCCTAAATCCCAGCCCCTGGCTTAGGCTGGTTCCTCCATGATCCCAGACAGAAACTAAACTAACTCTTCCAGCCCTGCCCCAGCCAGGCAGCAATCCCCTTCCTTTGTCTCTCTCCTGGGGGTAGCTGGTCAGACAGGTTGAGAGACCCTCTTTGCATAATGACTCATCCTTCCGGGCTGTGGTACCGATGGCAGCCATTGGGGATTACCACAGAGCCAGCATAGGAACTAGCCAGATACCCCCACTACGTCACACCCACACAGTGACTTTTTATGGCGGTTTGTACCATGTGCTCTCAACTCTCCTGGATGAGTTGCCCTGTTTTGCTACTTGCCTTTACTTTGGCTTGAATCTGAGGATCCTTTCTATCAACTCTTGTTTTGTGACTCATGAGAGTGTGTATTCCCAGTGCCAGGAATGTCCATCAGCTCAGGCGGGGGAAACCAGGGTGACTGCAAACTATCTATACTGAACTAAAATCAACCTGAGCTTTGTCTCTCTAGGAATTTCCATGGAGTTGGTCTGCTAGAGGTAGCTATCCCATTGTAAACACCCAGTGATATTTGCAGTGCTGGCATAGCCCAGGCACAACAGTTGGGGTTAGCTAGCAGGTTCTCCTTTGAGCTGTCCTAATAAACACCTATATTTTTCCATCTAGACAAACCCTGAGCATCACATTTGTACTGTTATCTCACTAGCAGAGCAATTGTTAGTTACCAAGCTTCCCCTTTGGTGACAGATTTTGTCTCATTCCTGGTCACTCTCATGCTGGTCCAGATTGTGCTGGACAGCAAGTTCTTTGGGGTTTCTTTACCATTTTCCTTATTACTATATAAGTTAGAGAGTTTTATCTGTTTTGATCAAGAATTCCTCCTAAACTGAAAGAGCTACGACCATCAAATTTTGTATACAGCTTCCTCTGCTCATAACTTAAAGCAACATAAGGGCTTGGTTGTGCCAGGAAAATGGATAAGCCTGAAATGGGATTGCTTCTCATCAAACTAAACAGAAGAGACAATCATCAAATCAAGTATGGTCCTCATCATTAATATAACTGAGTGAATATTAAAAGAGACTGAACCAAGATGAGCTAGAAAAATAGGGTGAACCAGCAATAGGATTACTTCTCAATAAACCTTAAAGAAAAGAGATAAAACAGAAATTTGAAGAGTGCTATTTTAGCACACCTACATCAATGCTTAAGGTTTGAAAATGAGAAGACAATGTTATTGGAAGCCAAATTGATTATACCCTTTTTTGTTAAAACTTAGCAAATGAGGAGAGCTTATAGGAATGAAGGAGAAAACACTTGATGGAATTCCCATTTTAAAACATTACTAAAATTAACTTCATAAAAACATGACTATTTTTGACAAATGCAGTCATTTCAATAAAGCATGTATACTTTCCTTTTAATTTAAAAAAAATAATTGAGTTAAGGACCCAAGCAATGCAGGGTAAATCTAGTTTAAAAATATATTCAGACATATTGTGCAGGAGTGGGTCAAATGTATCATTCAGGCCTCCATGATACTGGAAGGAAATGGGGTGAATCAGGGGTATGTACTCATTCCCCATCACCCTCACTCTGCCTGCTGACTCCATCAGAGCTTGGAGCCACCATAGAGTTTATCCACATTTAGTGTTCCTCTCCGACCCTCTCCAAAGAGCTGCTGTGTGTAATAATATTTTGATCCTAAATTCGACTCATTAGGGTTGGAGATGGAAGTGTCACAGACATGAATGAAGAATTCCAGTGGTCAAAACACAGTGTGATCATTCTACCTTTTAATTCCCATTTCCGTCTCTTGGCAAAAGAATTTCTAGACTTTTTCCTGCAGAACTGGGATTGTTGGCAGGTGAGAAGGTTAGCAGTTGCCCATTTTCTTAGAAATAACATGGTTCACTGAAGTGTCATTGAGTGAAGCAGGTTAATAGAATCAGGGCTGGAAGAGACCTCAGGAGGTCATCGAGTTCAGCCCCCTGCCCAAATAGGACCAATCCCAACTAAATCAACCTAGCCAGGGCTTTGTCAAGCCAGGAATTAAAAACCTCTAGGGATGGAGATTCCACCACCTCCCTAGCTAACCTATTCCAGTACTTCACCACTCCCCTGGTGAAATAGTTTTTCCTAATATCCAACCTAGACCTCCCCCACTGTAACTTGAGACCATTGCTCCTTGTTCTGCCATCCGTCACTACTGAGAACAGCCTCTCTCCATCCTCTTTGGAACCTCCCTTCAGGAAGTTGAAGGCTGCTATCAAATCCCTCCTCACTCTTCTCTTCTGTAGACTAAATAAGCCCAAAACGCTCAGCCTCTCTTCGTAGGTCATATGCTCCAGCCCTCTAATCATTTTGGTTGCCCTCTGTGCAGAATAAAGGGGAATAATCACTTCTCTAGATGTGCTGGCAATGCTCTTTCTAATGCACCCTTCTTGACTACAAGGGCACAGTGTTGACTCATATCCAGCTTCTCATCCACGGTAATCCCCAGGTCCTTTTCTGCTGAACTGCTACCTAGCCTGTTGGTCCTCGGCCTGTAACAATGCTTGGGATTCTTCTGTTCCAAGGGCAGGACTCCGCACTTCCCTTGTGAACCTCATCAGATTTCTTTTGGCCCAATCCTCTAATCTGTCTAGGTTAGACTGGACCCTATCCCTGCCCTCCAACGTATCTCTCTCTCTCCCCCTAGCTTAGTGTCATCTGCAAATTTGCTGAAGGTGCAATCCATCCCCTCATCCAGGTCATTAATAAAGATGTTGAACAAAACCAGCCCTAGAACCGATTCTTGGGGCACTCTGCATGAAACTGACCGTCAACCTGACATAGAGCCGTTGATCACTACCCGTTGGGCCTGACAATCTAGCCAGCTTTCTATCCACCTTACAGTCCATTTATCCAATCCATATTTCCTTAACTTGCTGTGGGAGACCATATCAAAAGCTTTGCTAAAGTGAAGGTATTTCCCATCCACTGACTTCCCCATGTCTATAGAGCTAGTTGCCTCATCACAGAAGCTAATCCAATTGGTCAGGCATGACTTACCCTTGGTGAATCCATGTTGACTATTCCTGATCACTTTCCTCTCTTCCAAGTGCTTCAAAATGGATTCCTTGAGGATCCCCTCCAAGATTTTTCCAGGGACTGAGATAAGACTTATTGGTGTCTAGTTCCCTGGATTGTCCTTCTTCCCTTTTTTAAAGATGGGTGCTACATTTACCTTTTTCCAATCATCTGGGATCTCCCCCAGTCTCCACGAGTTTTCAAAGATAACGGCCAAAGACTCTGCAATGATATTTGCCAACTCCCTCAGTACCCTCGGATGCATTAAATTCAGACCCATGGATTTGTGTACATCTAGTTTTTCTAAATAGTTCTTAACCTGTTTTTTCTCCACTAGTTTAGGAAGGACCAGAGAAGAAAGTGTTAGGGAAGTCTTCTCTCCTGATTTTGGAATCATTAGATGCAACCTGCTCTGGAATTTCATTTCGCAAGAGTGAGTGACTTACACCACTCTGTGTTGCAGGTTTTTCCTCTCACTCCTGAAGACCATTTAGTCATATAATTGAGTTTTAATTTTATTCTCCAGGATGCAGCTCAGATTTATCAGGCATTTTGGAACAAACAACTCTTTGCAAAAAGAGTCTTTCATGTGTTATTTTTGTTTTCTCCCCCACTGCTGCATGAGGACGTGTGACAAAACTCCTCCTCTACTTTGGTGGGTCCCACACTTTCAGGCAGACTGCTCACCTCAGAGGCTCATGACAGCACTCAGTTTAGACACTTTCTCTAAGGCACAAGCTTGCCATTTGATTGAGCCACCCTCATCATTGGCCACCATGGGGGAAAGAGGAGACCAAACTCCATAGTCTTTGTACCCCTCCAAGTGATTGGGGGCAGGACAGACCCCTTTGCCTAAACTAGTTCTCCCGTGCCAAGTAGGGAATGGGGTGGGGGTGGGTGGGAAGAGAGAATCCAGGGCCTGCCCTCTATTCCAGGTTCCAGCCCAGGGACCCTGTGATAGCAGCTGTCTATAATGTCTCCAGTATAATCCTCTGGGCTACTTCCCCATGGCCCTCCACAGCACCTTCCTTACTGCAGGCTCTTGCTCTTGCTCTTGCTCTTGCTCTTGCTCTTGCTCTTGCTCTTGCTCTTGCTCTTGCTCTTGCTCTTGCTCAACCTTCCACAGCACCTTCTCTCCTCAGCTCCTTGTGCACAGTGAATTTAACAAACAGGTAGCTGTTTTAATCATTCTTAACTAGATCTTCATTGGCTCCAGATGTCCTGATTAGCCTGGCTCATCTGATTCTGGAAACCTCCTAATTGACTATAGGTATCTTAAATGGCCTGATTGCCCTGATTGATTATGGCAAATTCCTGCTGGTTCTGGATTAGCCCTTGTTAGTTTACTCTGAGAACAGGGACCTATTTAATCTGGGGCTAATGTACGTCCCTTCTATTACTCTTCTGTACCCCGCTGGCCTGACCCTGTCACATGGAAGAAGTTCAAGACCCTAATTACCTTACCCATTACAAAGATAGCTTCCCCAATTATCACCTCTAATATCATTAGCTCACAGACATTTACCTTCCCCCTTATCCCCCCTCTGTTCTGAAATTTGATTTGTCCTTTCTATATGTGTTCACTTTTTTTTGATTGTATCCCTTTGGTATATATGGTCATGCCTATTTTCTTCCACAATTTGATCTGAGGAAGTGGGTCTGGCCCACGAAAGCTCATCACCTAATAAACCATCTTGTTAGTCTTTAAAGTGCTACATAGTCCTGTTTTTTGTTTCCCTAAGAAAGGAAGCTCCAAGCCATTGGAGTCAGTGGGTTTAGAGCTCTACTCTGAAACAGTGAACAACAGCATGCCCCAAATTATGCAACTACCTGGGGTGACCAATGATTTAGGAAAAGCTGTTCTTGACAGTGCTGATTTAGAGAAAACAGAAGTTCATTTTTGGTGAACTTGCCCATGACAGATGCTGGAAATGTGCTTTAAAATGAACTCAGTGTTGAATGTCAGATCATTGAGGAAGGTCTATTTTTAATCTCTTCTGCTCCTTTGGTGATTTACAGGGATTCTCATGCAGGAGTGTTTCCAATCCCTAATTTAGCCCCCCTTGGTTAAAGAAGCAAAGCGGGTGTCTTTGGGGGAGTCAGTCCTCACAAGCGCTACTCAGATTTGGGGGATTGTTTTGTAATGGATTCAATTCCAGAGGAGTGTAAATGTACCCTGACCAAGGCCAAGGATTTGGCAAGAACTCTGATACAGAAGGCAGCCAGAAGTTGATTTTTGCCAAAGGAAGCTGTGGTGAACTACGGTCTAGGAAAACAGCTTGGGTTTTTGTTTTTTTTAACAAAGCTCCCTAACTACAGTCTCAGAATCCAGAGTGCCAGGGCTCAATTGGCAGATCCTTCACTAGTTGGATGCAAAGCTCCATGAGGAATAGTCGATGCCTTCAGAGGACATTCCTTCACCAGCCTGATTGGGCAGCAAGGACTTTCATGATGTTGAAATGGTGGTAATGGGTGAGGAAGAGAATGTACCAGGCTCCAATTTCAAACTGCTGGATAAACAAATGTTGAAACCCATGTCTATGCTTCTGTCCCTCAGTTTTGCTTTCCTATTTTATGCAGTTGTATCACTTCACCTCCCTTCCTGCTACTTTGAAAGGTAGCAAGTGAGCAGAGGTCTTTCTCTATTGCAGAAAAGCTGTTTTCACACCTGTCAATCTTGCAGAATAGCGGGAGGTGGAGACAGAGACTACAGAGCAAGCCACCCTCCCCTGCCACTACTCAGAGACCCTGGATGCTCAGGCATTACAGTGTGTGGTTTGCTAAGTAAGGTCATGGGGTAAGGTCAGCATGGCTGTGTCAGGGGCAAGGTGGAAGGTTTATCAACTGGTAAAATTAAACTGCAAAAAGCTCTCCTTTGCTCCTCAAAATACACTACTTTAACCCCATGAAGAGCTCCTCCTCCCCGGCCCGTAACCCCATCTCATCCTGGCAGGTGGAGATCCTCTTGCTGTGAAGCTGATTTTCAAGACTTCTTCCTTCTACTTGGTCTCATTCCAACATTTTTAGCTTGAAATTGAATGAAGACATTTCCAAGGAGAAACTCCCCCCACACACAGAGCTTGGGCTCTACGTTTTTCTGCGGGAACTCTTGGCAGTAAGGGTTGGCCCTATATCGATCACATTGTCCTGATGCTTTTCATTCCAATAGATTTTTTTTTAAACTCCTTAACTCTGCTGCCTACAGATTTTTGCTTCTGCACCTTCACAAGCAAAGTGCCGGAGTGGTTAAGGAACTAGCCAGCTGAGTCACATGCGCAGGGGTTCAAATCCCAACCTCATGGGGTGGGTAGCTTCTTCCACCCTCCTTACACAAAACTCCTCCTCCTTTAGTTTAGTGACAGTCTCATTCTTTGCTTCAGAGGCACAGAACCCTGGCCAGAAAGACCCTCCTGGGTTATTGTTCTACAGAGTGCAAACAGGATTCAAGTGGATCAGGCACAGTGATGGGTGACGGAGCCAGGGGCTACATGCTTTAAGTTATATTGCCTGGCACCCCCTAATTACTGCTACACCCACCTTCTCACCTATGCCCCTCACAGCTTGCTACACAGCTACTTCTCCACCTGTAGCATCGCTGCACATTCCCACTGCAGCTGCCCAGGGCTGGGAAGGGACCACAGACCAGGCTGGGGTGTACAAGGGTGTAGGGCACAGGTGAAAGCGACCACTGAGGAAAGAGCCTGTATCCAAGAACTGCTCAGGGCAGGGTTTTGGTCCCTCGCCTCTTGCTGGGATTGACAGGACCCAGCTGGGACAGAAGCAGAACCCTGCCTGGAGGGAATCAATGTCCCACCTCTCTACCTATCCCATTGCTACACTATCTCTTTGCAGCACCCGTAACTGGAGTAAGTCAGATCGCTGTGCAAGTTTCTCCTTCCCCGAGTCTGCAGGGCCAACTCTTGCCCTTGCACAGAGAAAAACAATTTTCCTTCCACAGACCCACAACTGGCGGAAAAAAATTCAACCTTCTGTCTTGTGCCAGGGCCCAGCTAGGCTGATCCGAAAAGGAGCCCTCCCAGCTCCCAGGGCAGCCAAGTCAGGGGGGCTGAGCCCTCTGACAAGTCATCCCTGGAAGGGCCCAGGTATGGGAGAAAGCCTGGCATGCTGGGCCTCCTGCAAGATCAAAGGCTGAACCAGTGGCTGTGACCCAGTCAGGCCGAGTGTACAAGCAGGCACTCACAAGCTCACTGTCCAGTATATGAACGTGGCCAAGCTGGAGCTGGCGTACGAGGCACTGGATTTTTATATGAATCTAGTGCAGCTGGCACAGCTCCAGCCCAGGCTAGTGTAGATAAACCTCTCTATTAATCATTTTCATGAGTGTGGATCAGCTTCGTATAATCTCTGTATTAAGTATTCCCATATATAACCTCCATTTTCATACATCTTTGTATCAAGTCCTTTTACATAGAAACTTTGTACCTTTTCATATAGATCATAGAACATTTGTATTAAGTCTTTTGTATTAAGTCTTGGTAGAATAGTCCCTAAGTAAGGTAAAGAGACTGTCTTTGTACCAGAATAGATCTCTCCCCTTTTACTTAATTTATTGCCCTATTGAATGAATGAGGTGTGAATGTATAAGGTCTGGAAGGCAAGCACCTCTGAATAGTTGCAACAGTTGGAGAGGGGATGGAAGCCTGATCCAAGGACAGTAAGACCTGTTGTGTGGGCTCACTGAAAGAAGGTCAGACATATAGGGAGCCTTGGGAGTCAGAAGCAGGCACCTCCCTCTGAAAGCACCCTCTTTGAAGGTGAATGTGGCAGCATTCAGGACACCACCGGAAGGTGGTGCCACAGAGGATTGACACAGCCAGCCAAGAGCACACAGATTTTGCATATGCATGTGATGACTAACTTGTATAGATTCGCATGAGAGGGAAGTTACTATAAATCTAAGGTGTCTTGCAAAAGGACCCCAGGTTTCGTCTTATCAACATGGGAGCATCCATCCAGATTGGCAGCAGCCTGGCTCCACCCCTTCTCCATCTAACTCACCTGGCCAGTGCAATTAGGGCAGGCCTGCACAACTCGGAAAGCAGCGAGGGCCATATTACTCCAAAGAAAACAGCTGCGGGCTGCAAGGGTAGGTTTTTTTGGGGGGGGGTGATACTTTATTAAGAATTTTTCAATTAAATCAGGCCTGCACAACATACGGCTTCCAATGCCCTTACCCTCTCCTCTCCCAGCATCACCCTGTACCCCCTCCCACTGACACCTCGCCTCCTGACCTTTTCCTCATTGTCTCCACTTGGCCCCCTGGCATTTGTCTCTCCTGCACCCTGCCCGTTGGTGCCTTTCCCTTTCTCCTGACCTGCCCCCAGCACAAGCCCCTTCCCCTCCCCTACCTGGCTTCTGCCTTCCAGTTTGCAGGGCTGCCGGTCCTGTTTGAATCTGGGGGTCACCGGCCGTATGTTGTGCATGCCTGAATTAGGGGGAGCAACTATAGGTAACAACAAGACAGAGCGTGTGAGTGCGCGAGTGTAATATACCATATGCATATGATACAGTGTCGATTGATATATGTGTTACCAATAAATGTGGCATTTTGCCTTATCCCCCTGAAAAGATCCCGTGCAGCGCCTTTCTGTGAGAGTGACACTGAATTTGGCCGAAGGAGCCAGCTGCCTTCCCTGCCACTTAGCACCCAAGAGCCAAACCCTGGGCAGGCTGAATGGCGTAACTATGGCAACAACATTCTGCCCATCACAGAGGTGATTGCTGAGGGGAGCCCCACTGACCACGTGACCATTGAGAAGGAAAATGTACGCTGTTCTAGATGGGTGTATGTAATTGACCGAATGTGACCCTGCACTGTGTGTTAGATAGTGTGCCGACTGAAACTGGTCTGATCTAGTGTAGCTGCTTGTGAAGGATGAGCTAAAACTCATGTAACTAAGCTTATCTATGCATACTTGAGATAGAGATAGCTCTGAGGATTAAGCCAATCATAACATTGTTACTAGCGTACATATTGTCTATTCCATTTTGTTGTAACCCTGGATATATAAGGTTGCTGTGGACATTTTGATTTTGAAGTCTTCCATTGAAATTTCCCACAGCTGTGTTTCAATAAAGGTGTGTCTCTCCTTCCAATGCTGAGTCCGGGTTTCCGTGACACCATCCCCCCCATGACTCCTCCCTATGCCACCCCCTAGCCCAGGGACAGGCCAGAAAACTCCCCTTCCACTCAGATCTTGCTCCAGCTCCATCCTTCTCCCCCCCCTTCCTTGATCTGCCCCCTCCCTGAGTTATGTGGCCAGGGTGGGAGAGTCTGGCACTGCCAGCAGCAGTCAAGACCCGCCCCCTTCACCCCCACACTCACCAGCAGCGGTAGGGGAAGCAGAGTGACATGGCCCTAACTCACTCTGCTTCCCCAGCCATGTCACTCTGCTTTCCACTGGTGAGTGCAGGGGGGCTGGACAGAACCAATCCCCCCTACTGGTGTCCCAGGCCACTCAGAGGCTTTGGCCCCTTGCCCCTCCCACCCGTGACACATAGGGGCACGTGCCCCCTCGTGTCCTCTCACATGTTGCCCCTGGGCCTTCAGCACTTAACATTGCTAGCATGGGTGGTGGGGATCGAAGGCAGGGATCTAGCTGATTTCTGGGGTCTCCTCTGAACCCCCCGACCCAGGGCCATTCAGCCTGGCAAATCCCTTTGGTGAAAAATCTGTTTATAGACATAAAATAGCAGCTTAGCCAAGGCACCCCTGTTGCAGTAACACCTAGCCCCCACCTTCTTCCAGGTTGCAGGGGTGGCAGATGTGCTAATGAGAGGAGGGGATGGAGGGACTCAGAAGGCTTACCCCTATCAGTCCCACCAAAGTAAGGAAAATCCCTTCCCTAACTCAGGGGTTAGCTCTGAAGCCCTGTCACCTTCCCTGCCAGAGACCCCATCGTGGAATCACACACAGCAATGGAGGGAGGGGGGCAGGACACAAAGCCCCTAGATCTGAGCCCTGGAGTACAGAGGAGCTTTGAAACAAGAAACCATGTTCAGTCCCACCTCCCTGCTGGGCCTGAGGGATCTCTGTACTCAATGCCAGAGCTGAGAGAAACTCCAGCAACCAACCGCCACCCAACATGTTGTATAGTGGGGTTGTAGATATAGATCTTGTTATAGGAACTGAGTTAGGTCACTAGGGGTCAGTCTAGATGGTTTGGGCTGGTTCTAGTTTGTTCTGTGTTATGAAATAAATGGACATTTGCAACTGCTCAAGCTCTCTGTTTCCAGTGACTTCTTTCTAAACTGTGGCACTCCAAATGATATAACAAAGCGGCAATGAGGATAGGATACCTGTGCTGCCTTCAGCAACAGAAGAAGTAGAAGTCAATTTAAGAAAACAAAAACCTTTTTGCTGTTTTGGAAGTTGGGGGTGCTGTTCTGGAAGGTGGGGGGGAACAGTGCAAACTGAAACCAAGATCAGTGATGCCAGAGGCTGGGAGGAAAGGAAGAGAGAAAGAAAGGAAAGAAGGAGGGACAGCAGCATGGCTACACTTATAGGGCTACTGAGTCCTTTTGAGGAGAGTGATCTCTGTTAAGCCAGAGACCAAATCTTACAGTGACATTGTGGAAATCCTGGGGTCACATTATGTTCCAAAACCATTGGTAATTGCAGAAAGGTCCAGGCTCCACAACAGAGACCAAAAAGAAAGTGAAACAATTGTACAATTTGTAGCAAATTTGAAAAAGCTTGCAGAACACTGTGAATTTAAGGAAATGCTAAATGATGCCATATGTGACATGGTAAGTGTGTGGCCTACACAGTGAAGCTATTCGGATGCATCTATTATCAGAGGTTCTGCTCACCCTACAGAAGGCTGTTGATATTGCGGTCTCCGTGGAACTGGCCACACGGGAGGCACAATACCTCAGTGCACCTCCTAGGGTGCATAAAATGTCCCAAGAACCTACCCACAAAACAGTGGGGAGCCAGGAATGTTACCGCTGTGGTAAGCTGGGTCACCATGCATCAGAATGCTTGTGTAAGGACCTAGTGTGTCGACAGTGCAGGAAAAAAGGACACATTGAGCGTGCCTGCAAACAAAAGGCCTGTGTGGTTTGGTGGACCAAAAGGGAAAATCTGCATACCATCAAGCAGACTCCTGATGATCAAAGTGACACCCTGTCTGAAGAAGTGGTGCCCTGCGATGTTTTGTCTTTGGTAGGGGACTCACATGAATACTGGGTAACCCCCCGTTGGACAGCAAACCTGTACACATGGAAGGTGCAGCAGTTTTGTTGGTCTCAGACATTGTGTATAAGAAAAAGCTAAAGCATCTTCCCCTTAAGGCAACAAAGATAGTTCTGAAGACATATGGGAGAGGCGATACCCCCCCGATTGGGCACTACTGATTTTAAGGTGAAGCTCAATGGACAGACTACTGAATTGCCACTGGTTGCGCTGAAAGGCCATTACCCAGCCTTAATCGGTAGATCATGGCTTAGGAAGATCCAGATGAACTGGGCAGAAGTGCACCAGATGACTAAAGAAGAAACAGATCAACTGACATATTAAAGAAAAATGCTGTTGTTTTTGGAGAGGATCTGGGAAGTATGAGGGGAATCATCATGAAACTGAACATTAAACCTGGCAACCAATCAAAATATCTGAAGGCCGGAACTGTGCCATATGCCATCAGGCCAAAGGCTGAAGCAGATCTGGAGCACCTAGTCAAAAATAGAGTCCTAATACCAGTTACCCATAACCCACGGGCAACTCCAATAGTTCCAATATTGAAGAAAGACAGTTCCATTCAGATTTGCAGCGATTTTAAGGTCACTGTTAACACAATGTTGTGTGCAGAGCAATACCCTCTACCCTGCATCGATGATCTCTTTGCAGGCCTGGCTGGGGGACAAAAGTTCAGCAAGATTGATCTGAGTCAAGCATATTTACAGATGCATGTCGATGAGAAGTCCCAAGAGCTGTTGACTATTATGACGCATAAAGGGCTTTATCATTACTGTCACTTACCCTCTGGAATAACCTCTGCCCCAGCTTTGTTCCAGAGGGCTATGGACGAGATCTTGTGTGGCTTGCCAGGAGTCCAGCGCTATCTTGATGATATACTGGTCACAGGTAGGAATGAGGAGGATCACCTTAAGAACTTAGAGGCTACCTTACAAAGACTGGAAGAGCATGGCCTACAAGTCCACAAAGAAAAGTGAGCATTCTTTCAGCCTTCTTTTGAATATTTGGGAACACATCATGTGATGCTACCGTCCTTTGTCAGTCCCTTTCAAAAGTTAAGGCTATTGTGGAGGTTCCACCCCCTCAGGCTGTTAGGGTATGTCTACACTTGCAGCCTATTTTGGAATAAGGCTGCAAATGTAGGCATTTGGAATTGCAAATCAAGCCCGGGATTTAAATATCCCGCGCTTGATTTGCATCTTCCCAGCCGGGCACCATTTTTTAAATTTACAAGCCTGGAATAACTGCCCGCATCTAATGTGGCAGTGAAACGGGCGTTCGAAAAAAAGCCCTATTTCTAACTACCTGTTATTCCTCTGCAATGAAGTTTAACAGGTAGTTAGAAATAGGCTTTTTCGAACGCCGTTCACTACGCGTGACGCCGGGCAGTTATTCCGGGCTTGTAAATTTAAAAAATGGCTCCCGGCCAGGAAGATGCAAATCAAGCGCGGGATATTTAAATCCTGGGCTTGATTTGCAATTCTGAATGCCTACATTTGCAGCCCTATTCTGAAATAGGCTGCAAGTGTAGACATACCCTTAGTCAATTTCGCTTGTTTCTAGGACTATTGAACTATTATGGAAAGTTTATTTCACAGTCAGCCACACTGTTAAAACCACTTCATGAGCTCCTTGGCCAGAACAAGACCTGGAAGTGGATTGAAGCCTGTGATGTTGCATTTAACAAGGCTAAATGTGCATTGCTAAACTTGGAGGTCCTGACGTATTTTGATCCATCCTTACCTTTACAGTTGGCCTGCGATGCCTCCCCATATGGAGTGGGAGCGGTCTTGTCACACATTATGCCTTCAGGAGAAGAGAAACCAATTGCTTTTGCTTCACGCACCTTAAGCCAGGCTGAAACTAACTATGTGCAAATCAAGCGTGAAGCATTGGGAATTGTTTTCAGGCTTCAGAAATTTCACCAGTACCTATTTGGACGGAAGTTCACACTTCTCACTGACCAACAGGGAATCTTTTGTTGTTTTGGTCTTCTAGAACAACTTGTGAGCAACAACGGTCCACAGTTTCTCTCTCAGGAGTTTGGAAATTTTATGAAAGCAAATGGAATTCATCATATCACTTCAGCACTGTATCACCCATCCACGAATGGATTGGCTAAAAGGTTTGTGCAGACAATGAAACAAGCTTTGAAATCAGCTAGAGGACATTCACTCATGCAAAAGCGTCTGGACACATTCTTACTATCCTACAGAAACACACCTTATGCTATAACTGAAATGTCCTGGCTTTTCTAATGGTGGGACATTAGCTGCGCACTTGCTTTGATCTTCTGAAACCTTCCAAACTGCGACAAATTGTGCAACGTCAACAGCAAGGTCAAGTAACCAGGAGTATATCCAGAGCAAAAGACCAAACCTTTAATCCTGGAGAACTGGTTTTGGCTCGGAACTATGCTTCTGGACCTAAATGGGTCCCTGCCACTATTATCATTCAAACAGGACCTGTTTCCTGTACTGTCAGGACTGCAGAGGATTTCATCTGGCAGCAGCATGTAGATCAGTTATTACCAGGTTATACCTGTCCCCAAGACACGTCTCAAGTTGAGTTTCCTGACCTCCCCACTGCCGGTGAGCTACCACATCAAGAATCACCTGTTCCTGACTCTCCTCCTCCATCACTGCCTGCGGTGACCATAAACCCCTTCCCTGAGCAGGCTGATCCAACAGCCTTACCTGTTCGCGCTTCAAGTTCCCTGCCCACTGTCTGGCCCGCACCCATAACACCTTCAGGTGCAAGAAAGCCAGACGTCCACTGTAATCCACCTAGAGAAAGAAGGCCTCCTCAACAGCTGGACATTTAGTTGAGGTTAACTCACAGATGGGGTAAAATAATCCCCAGGGGTTAGCTGGGAACTTGAGGCGGTCTATCCTCATTCCATAGTTAGTGTTCATTTTATTAAAGGGATGTTCTTATTAAGGGGGGAGGAAAATGTTGTGTATTGGGTTGTAGATATAGATCTTCTTATAGTAACTGAGTTAGGTCACCAGGGGTCAGCCCAGCCGGTTTGGGCTGGTTCTAGTTAGTTTTGTGTTATGAAATAAAATGGACACTTGCAACTGCGCAAGCTCTCTGTGTTTCCAGTGATTTCTTCCTAAATGGTAGAACTCCAAATGATACAACAACATCCAAGAATGATACATGCACCAACATAGATCCAGCAGATTGTAACATGAAAACTGATAGGTCACATGAGGTATTTTGTCTAAAGCAGTGGTTCCCAACCTGTGGTCTGCAGAGCCCTGGTGGTCCACGATGGTACTGTACAGGGTCTGTGGAAAGTTTAAGATAGAAATGTAAATAAATGTACGGAACCTCTCGCAGCAAGCACATCCTTCAACCTGTGTTGCTTCCTGTGGCTCGGGAAGCTGCACAGGCTAAGGTACGTGCTGGCTGCCAGGAGGCATGGGAGCTGAGAGCCTCTGTGCCAGCAGCCAGCACATCCCTCAGCTCACACTGCTTCCCAAGAGGGCTGAGGGATGAGCTCGGGAAGCAGCACAGGCTGAGGGACGTGCAGGTTGCAGGCACAGTTCTATTGTTTGGGGGTCTGTAAAATTTTAATAGATTGAAAAGGAGTCCATATGCTCAAAAAGGTTGGGAGCCACTGGTCTAAAGCATCGTTGAATTACAGATATGTATATTCATAAGCCAATTTTCATAAAGCAAGGGGGGACCATCATAGGGATGTGAACAACTAGTTGACTAGTCACTTCCCCCTCACTTGCTGCCGCTATCAGAAAGCGGTAATGCCATATGGAGCCCAGGCCCAGGCTACACATGGCGCTGCTACTTTGAAATGCCCCAGGGAGCATGGGGCCAGCGGGGTCCCCCATGCTCCCCGCAGCGCTTTCACCTTTGAAGTATAGCAACAGCCCTGGAGCGCCCTTATCAACTAATCGGATAATCGATGCAAATTGCATCAACTATTCAATTAGCTAATTAATATAAATTTAACATCCCTAGGCCATCACACACACACACACACACACACACAGTCCTGTCTCTGTCTCTCACACACACACTGTCCTGTGTCTCACAAGCACACACACTTACATTGTCCTGAGTCTGTGTCACACTCATCTCCCAACACACACTTGTGGTATTGTTGTAACTGGTTGGTAATTCCTGCAATGCACATGTATTCTCTGAAATTTCATTCTTTCAAAAGTGTGCTGCTTTACAATTTGACTGGTGTACGCATTTAATCATTTTTATTTCTCTTCACATTTAAATTTAATTATTTCAGTAGTGAGTTTTATAATATTTAACGTGTCCTGGCTGGAGTAATTATTCCTATGGTAACTTTTACAACTATAACCCATATCTAGATTTGTTGTGTTTACTGGTGATGCACATTTGCACAAACTGAGATGCACATAACCCCATATATTGCTCACATGGATGAGCAAAGTAAGAGGGAACATGCCAGCAATGCAGGAGCAGCACCACCCAAATGTCAGGCAAATCAAGACAAAGGGGGCCCACTGTCTATTCTGCCCTGGGGCCTAGCATTGCTGCCAGCGGGCCTGCCAAAGCCTGCTTGTTTGCTCTGCCCTGCTACCTGGCAACCAGAGCCCACGGCTTCTTTGTTGTGCTGCCTTTCCAAGGGGCAGGAGCTTTTACAATGTTGGATGCTCTGTGCTCCAAGACCCTGAGTCCTCTGCTGGGCCTAAGGGTCAGAGCCTGACTATTTCCTGCTCTGTGAATTCCCTCGCTGTTGGTGGTGCCCATTGCCATGGTGAGGAGAGGAGGGCCCCCCCCCCCCCCCCCCCATTGACCCAAATGGGGAGGGACCCCTGCGAACCCACAGCACTCTCTCATGTTAGCTGTTTCGCACTGTAAATGTGCTACTGAAGATGTTCTTTAGTTCAGTGTTTCTCCACCAGTGGTACGAGAGAGAAGTCTGGGGGGGGGGGTACATCAACACCTGAAATTTGGAGAAAACTGAATTTTTGTTTTAAGTTTTACAGCGCTTTATTATTTTTCTACTTTTTACACCCAAAAATTTCATTGCCCGCCCAGCTATGATTAAGTTATTTAAACAAATGTGTTGCGATGGTAGGGAAAAAAAAAAATGTGTGTCTGAAAACTGTAGGTACTGGGGGGTACTTATAATTTTTTTAAAGGGGGTACTTATTGTTTTTTAAAAGGGGTACTTTATAAAAAAAGGTTGAGAACCACTGCTTTAGTTTACTTGGGGAAAAACCATGCAGTGTTCATCTGACATGGCCCATTGCGAGGCAATCCGGCGTGGGATTAGACTGCAAAGCCCTACCCCTGTCAGGGCAGGGTGGCTGGGGCTCCTGGTATCAGCCCAACATGATGGGGACTCCTGCTGTCCCTGTCTTCACCTCCCCCATCTTCCAGATCCATCTGCATAATCCCCAGCCCCCTAGGGCTGGTAGCAGGAGAAAACTTCCCTTGGGAAGCATGCCCCATACACTGAGAACCACTGTAAGCTCTGTCTCTCTCTCATATATATATATGACACACACACTCACACACACACACACAGAGGGCTCGACAAATCAGTGAATCGGCGGCGCGCGCATGCGCAGTGCGGGGCTGGCGCAAGCGCAGTGCGGGGCTGGCGCAAGCGCAGTGCGGGGCTGGCAAGTAGAATTTGCCGCAGTTTGTCAAGCCCTGTGTGTGTGTGTATATACACACACATACGGGGCTTAACAAGCTGTGGCGAGCCCCGCTCGCCAGCCGCGCGGTTTGGCACTGCGGCGCTGTGCTGGGCTAAAATCTACTCGCCATGGGCGAGTAGATTGCCCTAATTGTCGAGCCCTGTGTGTGTGTGTGTGTGTATATATATATGTGTACTCCTATATATATATATATATATATATATATATATATATATATATATATATACACACACACACACACACAGCGTGAGAGAGAGAAAAATCGAATACCACCACAACACCACATTAACTATTTTGACCACCACCAAGCAGCATAAAGTGCCTCTGAACATGTAATCCCATGGTATTAAGGATCTGGCTACTGAAGAAATGGTACCTCTTTTACAGTGTGCATTGCATTGCTGAAAAGTTAAATCCAACACAAGTAAAAATTAACACTAATTATAATGAACAATAGGAAGGTAAGAAAAAAACTAATTGGTAAAGAAATTATTTGTATTGCTTATGGTTATTACAAAGAACTACCATAACCAACTCCTTGGGGAACACTGACAATGGAACATCATTTAACCTTATTAATAACAACAGTTACCTGGCATTGACCTCAGTGTGCATCAAAAGGGATGTTAAAGTGGCAATGTGTCAGTTTGTTGCCAAATTCCTTGCTAGGTCCAGGCACAATCTGGAGTCGGTGACACTGCATCCTAATGGAGACCCATTTCATTCCAAATGACCTGATTCAGTGTCAGGTTGGCAGTCCTGAAGCCCGGCACAGCAATGTGTGATACATTGGTTAGTGTCTCTTGAGAGGGTGACCCAGAAGGCAGCATCTACACTGTTCCAGGATCTTGTTGACATCACAATCCCAGGAAGTGGCCACAAGGGCTGAGGCTAATCCAAGGGAAGGGAGAAACTAGCTGCTCCTGCCCGGCAATGCTTACCAGATGGTGACAGCCAGCAGCCAGGATGGCCCATAAGCCCGCTAGACAGCACTGTGTAGGGATAGCTCAGTGGTTTGAGCGTTGGCTTGCTAAACCCAGGGTTGTGAGCTCAATCCTTGAGGGGACCATTTAAAGATCTGGGGCAAATCTGTCAGGGATGGTACTTGGTCCTGGTCTGAGGGCAGGGCTCTGGACTTGATGACCTCAAGGTCCCTTCCAGCTCTATGAGATGGTATATCTCCTTATATTGTACAAGCCAAGGCCTCATCTGTCATGTGACTGCTCCAGATTTCTGGTTTAGCCCTGTATGTAGGGCTCACTGTGATAAATGCTTCTCCCAGTTCCTTAGAACAACCACAAGAGTACACACCTCACCAAGCTGAAGGAGACTGTGCACTAATAGCACGAAGAAATGTGCAGCCGACTGGACATGTTGAGAATGAACGTACAGGAAAGTAAACAAAATGGCCAAGCAATGGTTTTTGGCTCACTGGGTCATTTGTACGTCATACATTATATTCTTCTGGGGTGACGGATAAACATCCTCTCCATCCAAATATAAAAAAGGAGAACATTGGGCCTGCTGGAAGCCTACACGTTACTAGCAGCATGAACATGAACAAAGGCAGTGAAACAGGAGACACAGCCTTGGCAAAACTACAACACACTAGGTCAGGTCAACATATTCCTGACCAGAGAGGATGGTACAAAAACACACACTGATCTCTCCAACTATGTAAACCCATTCATAAGCACTGGCACAGGAACACACCAGCTCCTTGTAACTTATGGATGGGACAGCAGGACAGTGGCTGTTTTGTTGGAATGCACAGGTACAAGGACAAGGGTGGCAGCTAACAGCATCTGGCCTGAAAGACAAAAGGGGTTTGTATCAAAGTATAAAAAGAGAGGCCATAAGAGGGGCAGCTTTGTATCGGCCAAGGGAGCAGTTGTGCTGACTGAACCTTTAATCAATGTGTCACACTAGAGTTGTGATAAAGAATAGATGGTGAAATCTACAAGACAAAGCCTAAAGTGGCTGGTGAATGTTTAGCACTAACCTATAAATAGCCCTGAGAACCGAACCACCCTCCCCCCCACTGTCAGGTGCCAGTGCAAACAAGCAACAGCAAGCATTATCTGCTGCAAATGTGAACAAACTTTTTTGTGTGTCTTAGTGCCTGACTGAACAAGAGTGGACTTGTAGGTGCTGAAGTTTTACATTGTTTTGTTCTCGAGTGTGGTTATGTAAAAACATTCTAACTGAATGATGCGCTCTCTCAGCACGTTACACTGCAGTACTTGCATACAGTGACCTGAACTCTTTTGTTTACCTTCTTATTGTACAAATAGTTGTGATCAAAATAGTAATAGAGAGTTCTAGTGTCCAGAGCTCACTTTATGTTTAAGTGAAATCAATGTATTTGAAAAAGTTGAAAAAATATCCATAATATTTATAAGAAATTAAAATGATATTCTAGTATTGCTTAACAGGGTGATTAACACAGCAATTAATTGCAATTCTTTTGTAATCAAGTTATCTTGGCTTAGCTGAGATTAACTGATAGCCTTACTAATGTGTATATTAGCTGTAGCTAGAATAGGTGCTCACAATCTTCTCTGGGGTGAAAGGCTCTCTCCTGCTGAGTACTCTGTTCCACCAACAGTTAGTAACAAAATATTTACCCTACTTTCTTAATTTGCATGTGTAACCCTTGTGCTAGGTGGACCCAAAAGCACTCAGGGCTGGGTTCAATAGCTAGGGATTCCTTTTCAACAATAGACCATATAACCCACTCAAGCCCCAGCCCGTAACCTGGGAAAATCACACACCACCCCAGGCACCTCTGAGTGGCAATACTGCCCCTCTTGCAGGCACAGTGTCTGTAGAAGAGAAATGTTTAATGAAAGGAGGGACGTCACCTGACATTAATTATGGAAGATCCCACAAGAAGGATTCATAATCATCAAACAGTGAGCAGGACACTTACCCAGAGTGTGTGGGACATTGTCTTCTGTCTCCGATTCTTGAGTTCTGCACTCCTAAGCTCCTTCTTTATGTCCTCTCACCCCACTCAAGGGGGCAGTCCTTGGTCAGTGAGAACCCTGGTTCAGAGGTGGAGCCATGTGAGTTCACCTCCCACCTGGGGAAGAATGCACTTGCTTGTTTTGTCCTCCAGCTGCTGTTCCACTCACTGCCTGGGGAAGAAAGCATTTGCGTGCTTTGTCCTCCAGCTGTGGCCATTTGTGGTCATCTTCTGCTGCCTTCTGCCTCTCTGGTGTGACCTCAGCTGGTCAGTTTCTTGAGGCTGCACCCAGCTCTTAGTTATTGTCAGCTATTCATGGGGGGAACCTGAAGCAGGCTGGGAGGAAATGCTGCCCTATCACACATGATATCAGGCCCATTGAACACTGAACAAGAGAGTCCGTACAGAGTCTCTCTAGCACCGTCTGTGACCAGTGGAGGAAACACATTAAAGCAGAAGGTCCTCAAGCAGCATCTACTCCTCCTAGCTCAGATACCAACTCCACTCCTCTTACTCTCCCAGAGGCTGGCATTTGAGACCCCAGTTTAATAGAAACATAGAATCGTAGGACTAGAAGGTACCTCGAGAAGTCATCTAGTCCAGTCCCTGCCCTAGTGGCAGGACCAAGCTCCATCTCTAGACCATCGCTGACAGGTGTGTGTCTAATCTGATCTTCAAATTCCCCAATGGTGCATCTTGCTGTGCCTGGTAACAGCTGTTCAGGAGCAACTGCCGAGTGGTGCAAGGAGGAGCCTTCCTGTGTGGCTTGTGCTGCCAGGGACCCTTTTTACCATTTCAGCTGTACGGAGTGGAACCATTTCAGGGTGGTCTCCATCTCCAACTGGCCTTCTAGCTGGGACTTGCTTTATTGCAGCATCTCACAGGTCCTGCCCAGGCTGGACTAAGAGCATGGGCTCCTTCTTTACCCAGTCAGTGCTTAACCATGTCCCCTAACCACTCTTTGGGGATTGAAGCTTGGCCCCATCCCTTTATCCCCTTTTCAAACCCTGGCTCCTTGGGCAGAGCAGCCGACCCCTGGGTATAGCAATGCAATGTAACAGCTCCTGCGGTCACTGGTCTGGAGGGCCCTGGGGTTGCAGGTTATGGGGCGCTCTCCCATCTGTCCCATTGTTCTGGATGGCAGACCACTCTTCCAGTCACTGCCTTGAATACGGAAACTCCCCGAGAGGCCACAAAGCCACTTATGGTCATCGAAGTCTGTGGCAGTCTCTGGCCCACGTCCCTCCACGCTGGCTCCCGGCTTTGCCCCAAAGGGCTGTGGGGTTCGGTTCGACTGGCAACCTGGCCAGCTCGAGGGAGGTGTCCTGCCCTGCGCAATCTCTGCTTAATCCCCAATGCTGCACAAATCCCTTCAGTAATGGCCCCAGGATGAGTCAGTTCTCTTTTGAAATGCCCCCTCCCCCATGATAATTACCTGCCCAATTAGTGCGCGGGCTGTGCTTGGAAATGGGACACTGGACTCGGGTTGCATCTGAGGCCAAGGCCCCTTCTATTCTCTGCTCTCTCAGAAGCCCAGTGATTGCTCCAACATCTGCATTATTGGCTGCACAGGGCAAGAAGTTCTTTGCAAATTATTTCACATCAAGGCTCATACATGGCCACCAGCCAGCAACTTGCAACCTAACCAAGGTTTCTTTATTCCCAAATCAGCCTCCTCACGGACTGAAGAAGTTATTTTTGTTCTCAGCGCAGTGGGAATCACCCTGACTGCTTCTCTTTCTTCCCCAGCCTTCATGGCTAGGATTAACTGGGATTTGCTGCCTCCGTTTCCTTTTCATAAGCACCTGTGCTACTCTATCCCATGCCTGTGCCAGGGCCCATAAAGCTTGGTTGCCTGGGTAGAGCATGACAAGCAATGGCTCAGAGACAAGAAAAAACCAAGTTGATTAACTACAGAGAGACAAATTTAATCAGTAAAGGGAACGAGGCATAAAAGTAATAAATGATTACAAACAAAAGAAAGAAATTGATTACTAAGCCCATGTGAATAGTGGAGAGTTTCATTAGGAAAAGGCAAAACAGTGGAAAAGTACAGACTGCAGTGCCACTTTTGGCTGCAAAACTGCCCTGTTTTGGCAGCAAAATAAAACCACCTTCATGACATGTAACAGATTTTTTGTGGCAAGCTTTTAGTAGCAAAGTACCAGCGTAGACCCCGTGCTTGGTTTTGTCACTGTAAATGGCCTCTAAGATGTGTTCCTTAATGCCCATCCAGACTGCTCTGGTCAGCATTTCAGCTCTGCTGCCCGGCTGAGTGATAAATGACCCTCTGCTCCTCCCTCTTTAAAGGATGGGGCATTTTTTAAACAGCTTCCCAGTTGGCCACAGCAGTTCCATGGGGCAAACTCTCTCTTGCTGGGTCCAATGTGGAACTCTTAGATCTGCACTTAAGAGAAGGCTGCTCGGGCGCACCTGCACTCCAGCAATAGGAATTTCCATATCTACAAGCAGATTTCTCATGGCTTGTATGGAAAGCGGGTATGAACAGGACACAGTGCAAAGCAAAGGAAAAGTGGCTCGCAGGGCATGTCTTTGCTACCCAGTTCTGTCACCAAAATCTGCTTTTTGTTGATAAAACAGGGAGAGTGTTTACACTGCAATGCGACTTTTGTCAGGAAAAACATTCAGTTTTGGCAACAAAAAACTTCCAGCCCTACCAGAGACTTGTCTTTTCCCCTCCCTTTATTGTCAACAAGAACCAGTGTGGCTGCTGCTGTTTGTTTTATTGACAGAATTGGCTTCCACCAGTATCCCACAATGTCTGCCCTTACCGCTCTGCTCAGTGTTTTGATCTCTGCTGCCTGCTCGCATGTGCCCCTCCCTTCTCAAAGCTCCAGGAAGTGTCTGACAGGCTTGGGGAACAAACAAAGAGCAAATCATTGGAATGCTCCTGTTCTGCCCTGCTAGGAGCACAGCAGCAGGTAGGCTGCTGCTGCAGGAGGAAGGGGACAGGGTTAGCTGCTGTGCTGCTTTGACATTCCTCAGCATGGAGAGCTTACAGAGCTGTTCGTGGTTCCATTCCCAGCAGCTGAGGAGGCAGTGGGAGAACTCGGTGGGAATCCCAAGATGTGCAAGGATCAGCTATGCCTTCCCAAAACTCTGCCCTGCAGGATACAGACCCTCAGTGTACTGCTCATACTTTTAATGATGGTGCTTCCAGTGTGGACATGATCTGTGGACAGAGGGTGCAAGTGTGAACCCCCTCTGAATAGTTTTGTTGTGTCTACTTTTGGGTGTCAACAAAACTCAGTAGTGTGGCCACACCCTGAGGCAGGCGAACAAGGAGGCAAAGGTGGCAATCCATGACTCTGGGGCTATGCAGAATGCCTGCCAGTTCTCTCCTTAGTAGCAACTCCCCCTGCCAAAAGATAGCTACTGAGCAGATAATGGCTAAGGAGTCTTGTTTGCACCTCACTGAGTGTCAATTGCCTTTTCTCTCCGAGAGACAGCTTTTGGACTCCCCAGATATATCTGGATAACAATATTAATCATGATTTCAGCTTGTGTTTATTACTTTACATATAACATGGTTATGTGCCTTTTGCCATTGTATAAATTGATCCACAGATTATTAATTTTTAAATGCCTCATACAACAATTTTTGCAGTAGCATGTAGGGTGTGAACACAGAGTTATAGCCTGGGACACAATTGCCTCGGGGGGAAAAAAACATGGACCTTTTATTCCGTTCCTTGTCCCTTATTGTGGCATTATCTCCCTGTATCATGAGACAATATTCACCTAAACAACTGAACAAAACTATGATTGTATCCAGTTATGTCAGCTAGTGAACAACAGCACACCCCAAATTGTGCAAATGGTTCAGACTGGAGAGTAAGAAGAAGTTGGTGGACTGTCCAATAGCTTTCAGCATTCTCTCCTGAACTTGGAAGTTTCTGGTCATTATGGTATGGAGGGGGTGGGAAAAAGCAATAACAAAACTTTTTAAAAAATCACTATTTTAGAGTTTAGTGATTTTTGAAAAGTCCCCAATATATTTGAGCTATGATATGGCAAAGTAATATCTGGTGATACGATCAAATGCCCTTCAAAAAAGAAGAAAACCCCACATGATAGAGAGATATAAGATACATCCAATTTCATAGCACTAGACATTCCAGCTGCCTCTGCTGAGTTCCAGCCCAGGGTTCTAAAAGTGGGGGGGTGTCCTGCACTGTTCCATCCATGTGCAGATTTTTTTCGTCCATGCCCGGAATAAATTCTGTTATGTGCACCCCCAGTAAAAGCACACACCTCGCTGTCGGTGCTTTGCTAATCAGCCAGGGGCACTGGAATCTCTCCTGACAGGCTGCACAAGTGCCCAGCTTACAAGGGACACTGGTGTCCTGCCATTAGGTCAATGGGGAACCTCCCATCACACACTGATCATCTGTTAAGCCATAAAATCATAAATCTAAACCCCTTGGGCCACTTCCTACCCAAGCTCCAGATCAGGGTCCCTCAGTTTCTCCAGGCATTTGGCCACTGACGGACCCATTAGCTCCAGCTCCTCCTCAGCCTTGGGCCGCTCCAGATCCAGGGCAGCATCTGGTGTGGCAGCAGGGTCAGTGGACAGCAGTAAGAAGAGCACATCTGCCTCCTTCCCTGACTCAGCAGCAGAGTCCACAGGGAGCAACCTGTGTCTGGCTCCTTCCCTGGTGCTGCATCAACTGAGCTAGGGGACCCACCTCTTATACGTCCTGCTCTACCCCTCCACTTCCAGGGGCAGAGTAAGCTTGGTCTGGCTCCACCCACCCAAGCAGAGAGAATGGCCCCTCACCCTATTGCTCGGAGGGAGGCCTCCATCTGCAAACAATCCCAACTCAGTAGGAAAAATCCTACAAGAGACTTTCCCAACATTTGGAAACTGGGAGTTGGATTCCAAGGGATTTCACAGCATCTGAGAGATGTTCAAATTCCCCTTTCAGATTTCTAACACTGTCATCTAGGCCCTAATTTACTATGTTTTACAATAAAAGAAATAAAGTGATTTCCAAGCAGCAGGTTGAGAACACTGACTCCTAGCACTCAGTGAGAGGCGGATGCACAGAAAGTGAAGACGACAAATTCTACATGGCTCAGACAGAGAAATCATTGCTGGGGCAATTTGGAAGGGAGTTCTTTTTTTAACCCTGTTAAAATACTGGGTTCAAAAAAGAGCTACATAAATTCATGGAGAATAGGTCCATCAATGGCTATTAGCCAGGATGGGCAGGGATGGTGTCCCTAGCCTCTCTCTGCTTGTCAGAAGCTGGGAGTGGGTGACAGGGGATGGATCACTTGATGATTCCATGTTCTGTTCACTCCCTCTGGAACAACTGGCATTGGCCACTATCAGAAGACAGGATACTGGGCTAGACGGGCCTTTGGTCTGACCCGGTCTGGCTATTCTTATGTTCCTTATTAATCCTGCCAACTCAGGACTCCTTCAGGTATTACAGAGGCTGAAAAAAATCAAACCCATTTTCCTCCATCCCTAATTCTGCTCCTTCTCTCTGATATTTTTACACATATTTAAAATAAGGAAAATGATACAAAAATGAACAGCTTTTCAGCACACCCCAGTGCCATATGAAAACAACTGGGAATGAGACAATCCATCCCTAGCGGGGGAACCTGGTGACTAAGAGTCCCTTTGCAGTGGGAGGAAAAGTGTAAATGGGTTCCCTCAAATTTGCTTAGACTAGTAAAAATGATGAAGGTCCTGACAGGCCTTGAGGAAATTAAATACATTTATCTGTCTACTATACATGGGCTATTTTTAAATGAAAAAATAGCTTTGTTTTTACATCTGAATATTTAACTCGGGCTAGCTAACTCCACGTAAAATCAAGGCCTAAACAGATTTATCCTCCATTTACCTAGCTGAGGTCACTCCTGGTTCAATGGATATTTCTGTTGGAAGGACACTCAACTTCCATGACATAGGTAAAAACAGCTGGCCAAAAGACTGTGGGATTCACCCAAGGAAGTGTGAGCTGCAAAGGGGAAAAGCAGACAACTCAGCCAAGGGAGCTGAAAGACTATTGTGAAAAAAATGCTTCCTTAAAGCTCACAGTATTGGAATTAACAAAAGAAAAACTATTATTTTCTCAGCCCTAGACAAGATATTTATGATCTTTATCTCTCCTGTTGCTTCTCTGATGGTAAGTAAGTGCTGCATTTTCCACATTTTCAGCACTCATAGGGTTTCTCATGTGGATCCTCTGATGTTTAATGTGAGACGAGCGCTTGGTGAAGGCTTTCCCACACTCAAAGCATTTATAGGGTTTCTCCCCTGTGTGGACCCTTTTATGGGTAGTAAAGGCTGCTCTCTGACAGAAGGTTCTCCCGCACTCACAGCATTCATAGGGTCTCTCCCTTGTGTGGATCCTCTTATGTGTAATAAGATGTGAGCCGTGAGCAAAAGTTCTCCCACACTCACCACATTCATAGGGTTTCTCCCCTGTGTGGATCCTCTGATGTTTAATAAGGGTTGAGCTCTGGGAGAAGGCTTTCCCGCACTCAAAGCATTTATAGGGCTTCTCCCCTGTGTGGGTCCTCCGATGCGTAATAAGGGTTGAGCACTCAGTGAAGGCTTTCCCACAATCAAAGCACTCATAGGGCTTCTCCCCTGTGTGGATTCTCTCATGTCTAATAAGGTGTGCACGTGTACCAAACTTTTTCCCACACTCAAAGCATGTGTTAGTTTTCTCTCCTCTGAGGATTCTCTGCTGGGCTGTAACTTTCTTGAGGTCTTTGCGAGTTCTCCTATAAGTACTTGATTTACCAGTTTTCTGCACTGGCTGGTTTCCCTGTTGCTTTGCTGGCCTGTGCCGACTTTTACAGACTGTGCTCTTCTCACAACTTCTGGGCACAGGCCTTTTGTATCTTTGAAATAATGCCCCATGTGGTTCCACATCATCTTCCTGCTTCACTGTCTCACTCACCATCCCAGTACCTGCTAGGACACAGAAACAAAAACCTCAGAAACAGGAATGGAAAAGGGGAAGAAGCAACCAGAACAGCTGGAGACGGAAAAAATATCAGGGACTAAATTTCCCCAAACTCCTCCTTTAGGAGAAGAGAGGAGGGGATTAATTCAGCATCCAGTCCCCATGTAAACATACAGAAAGAAGGAAGTTTGGGGAAGGAGCTACTGCCAGGAGGTAGGATGGGTAGGAAGCCAATAGCAATATCTATCCTGAGGATGTGACACTAGCTGGGAACAATCCTAAACTCAGAGAACTCAAAAGGGCTTTGGTAGGAATCCCAGCTGTTACCTTCAGCCACTGACAATTTAATGGTCCCTCACCTGTGCAGCTGCCACTCAGGGTATCTCTTTCCTCTGAGCTCTGGAGATCTGCAAACAATGGTTCTTTCTCTCCTTCCAGCTGGGAGGTGACAGCGGATTTGGAAACTGGAAACCCTGCCCAGGACAACAGTAACAAGTGAGATCAGGTAAATCCATGGGACATTAAAAGCAATGTGTCATGCTGTGGCACGTTAGGGACTGACAAAAATACATGTATAATATGAGCTTTTGTGGGTAAACCCCATTTCATCAGATGAGCTGGAGACATTTGTCACACAAAAAAGTTGTGTTATTTTAACTCCATCTCATTTTAAAGAAGTAAAATCCTGAGGCCAGCTCCCTAGGTGCTCAAAGGCACAAGACATTTTCTTCTGATAAATTTAACTGTACCCCTGTATACAGGAAACACACAGAGCTAGGCACACATGGGCAAAGGGGCTCCTAAAATCCATGTCACAGAAAGAAAAGACTGCATCTGGAACTGCTTTTTACTGAGAGGCCCACAGACACTTCAGGAGGGGGAAACACATAAGGCCTCTCTTTGTTACAGTTGGAAAGCTTTTTTCTAATCTCAAACATAAATCTTTCTTGCTACAAAGTAAACTCATTAAGAGCCCTGATGGAGAGACCTCTGAGTCACTAGCAACAATCTTTGAAGATGTCTTTCAAGTCACCAGGCCCTATGAAATCCATCCAAAAATACATAATGGACTGGCTGAAGAGTATCTGAGCCACTGGCAATTATTTTTGACAACTAATAAAGGATGGGACATATCTGAGGGCTTGTCTTCACTGCCACAGAGCTCAACGCTGGAGTGGTTGATCTTCTGGTGTTCAGTTTAGCAGGTCTAGTAAAGACCCACTAAACCGAATTCTGACGGTGTCCCCGTCGACCACGGTACTCCTCACAGTTGCAAGGAGTAAGGGAAGTCAATGGGAGCATTTCTCCCATTGGCCTCCCACTGTGGGGACAGCACCAAAACTCAGCTTAAGGTATGTTGACTCCAGCTACGTTATTTATGTAGCTGGAGTTGTGTTCCTTAAGCCAACCTTCCAGCTTTAGTATAGACCTGCTTATTCACATTGTCCAGAGTAGGGTTAATTGGTCCAATGGTTTTCTGAGCTCCAGCCCTCCTAAAACAAGCTTTTGAAAAAATATCACCTTGCACTTGTCACATGTTCTTGCATAACTGGGGTTCTAATGATCTCTCTGAGTAACGGCAGTCACATGGGATCTCTCAGCTGGTGTAAGACTCACATGCTGCTTTGGAGATGCAGGATAGAATAAGGCAATAACTGTAAAGCTCAGAACTTTGGATCAGCAAAAGCCAACCCAGTAAGAACAAAAAGTGGCCAGACTGGGTAAGACCAATGGTCCATCTATCCCAGAGTCCTGTCTTCCAGAAGTAGCCAATGACAGATGAAATAAACAAAAGGGGCTAAGTACTGAGTGATCCATTCCCTGTTCCACTCATAGCATGTGGCAGTCAGAGGGCATTGGGCTGCATCACTGACCATCTTGGCTAATTGCCATTGATGGGCCTGTCCTCCAAGAACTTACCTAACCCTTTTGTAGCCCACATGACATGCCCTTAAAGACTAACACATTTATTTGGGTGTAAGTTATCGTGGACAAAGACCCACTGAGTCAGAGGCTCGAGCGGTAACCACTAATTTAGACATCTTCCCTTGGTATCTGTCATTACAGGTATGTTTTCTAATGTACATTGTTCTGCATGTAATAAGACTGAATTTCAGCTATCATGACATTTCTGAATTATCCAATTTTGTGAGAATCCTTTGTCTGCTTTGGACTTAACTCTCTTCTGTTTCCAATGACACCCATGCTAGTGGGCTCCAGGGCTCAGTGAGAGGTAAGTGAAGGCCCAGAAGGACCCCTCTGTGCAATGGTACAGGGGTGGTGATGCTACAGAAGTTTGAGGGGGACTGTGAACCTTAACTCTGCATTTCCCCTTCTAAGAACCGCCCCTTACCCAGCGAGGTCACGTTCTCGTAGTTCTCCTGCATGACGGCTCTGTAGAGGGCTCTCTGAGCGGGGTCCAGCAGAGCCCACTCTGCCCTGGTGAAATACACGGCCACCTCCTCGAAGGTCACCAGCCCCTGGAAGAACAAGAGCCCCCCACTCAGTGCCTGCTGCCCCACTCACAGCCCCAACAGCCACAGGGGAGAAGGGCCAATCACATGGAAGCTCTGGGAGGCAGGCAGGCAGCACAGTCCCAGCCACACCCCGTCAGAAGAGCCCGGAAGCGAAGGGAAAAGGAGGGTGGGGAGAGCCCTTCACCCCCCAGCAGAGAGAGGGCAGGAGTCGTCACATTAACAATGTGCTGACTAGCCAGAAGCTGACTCAGGAGATGGAGCTCCCAGCAGGGTCCAGGGACAGCTCCCTGGTGCCAATTGCAATACCCTCTCCTCTGCCAGATACCTGATGGGAGGCCCCTCCCTGGACCTCTCTGGTGGGTGCCCCTTTACACCTCACAGCAGCCTCTGGCTAATACAGGTTGATCCTCTCTAATCCGGCACCCTCGGGACCTGACTGGAGCCAAACGAGAGACTCTGCTGAATCAGGGGACGTCAATATTGCCTAGCAGCACTGTCAACACTTCCACTGCTCACTGGGCTCTGAGAAGATATTTAGGGGTAAATTAGAGCTAAATAACAGCACAGAACATCAAGAGCCTGGGCCGGTGGCTGTAAACAAACTTGATGGGACTGCAGGAAACTTGGCCTCACCCATGATAAGTGGACATCCGGCTAACTCAGATCAAATAGGACCAGGGATGTTGCTGGACCAGAGAGGTGCAACTTGAATATCAGAGCCTGAACCTACAACTCTGGTGAGCTTTCCCAGACATGTCCAGGTGGTCATTTGCTGTTCCACTGATCAGGCAGTTCCCTTCTACAAACCCCAGGGGTCTGTTAGGATCTAAATTCCATAGTAAACAAATTCCAACAGGTTTATCACACCCTGCTCCCTCCCTTTCTCCACCCTGTTGACTTCCTGCCCTCACCCAACTCCAGGGCTACTTCCCAGAAGTGCCCCCTCCAGATTTTACTGCCCTTCTCCTTCCAACAGGAATCCACCAGCAACTCCCTGATAATACCTACCTCAGCTGGCTCCACAGCCGCCATTTCCTGTCCCTGGAAGGATGGAATGAGCTGGAGTAAAACACGGATGTTACGCTGCAGCCTGGTAGAGCACAAAGGACAAATGGGGACATGTCAGAACCGGAAATAATTTCCCAATCCCGTTCCACCCAGTTCTTTCCCTGAACTCAGTGGTTCTCAAAGTGCTGTCTGCAGCTGCCTCAGCTCCTCTCCCCCATCATCTGGGAGCCCACACTGGTGCTCCAGCTCTGCAGCTCCCCTTTCCCATGAGGTATGAGTGCCAGCACCAGCTTTCTGCTGCAGGGAAGGAGGGAGTCCCAAAGCCTTGTGAGCCAGATCCAGCTTGTGGGGTAAGCAAGCGACTCCATGCACTGCCACTCCCCTTCCCCTGGCAGGGGGAATGGCAGCATAAGGAAGCATTGTCTGGAGTCTTTTCCTGCTGTTCCCATTGGCCAGAATCGTGGCCAATGGGAGCACCAGAGGCAGTACTTGGGAGCAGCGGGAGGTGCAAAGCCAAGTAAGTACCCCCCGCCCATTCCCCTCATGCCCAGATCCTGCACTCCCATCCTCCTTGGACACGCTCCTGCACCCTCACTCCCACCTAGACCCACCACCCTCAGCCTGCTCCTACACCCAATGGGACCAACATCCACTGCAGACCCTGGAGCAAGGTCGGGGGAGCATCCCTGGAAGTGTCCAGGTTGAGAACAGTCAGTCTTAGCACCTGCACCTTACTTCCTGCACCCATTTTGTCATCATAGGTGGCTGACTGGTGGTCTGCCAAAAGGCTTGTGTTGAGTTGGATGGGCTGCAGGCCAAAAGGTTTGAGAACCACTGGTCTAGACTGTCATTCAAACAACAACAGAAGAAAATCAAAACACAGTTAGTAATGGGGGAGACATTGTTCACCCAGACATCTGTTAGAAAAGAAATTCTACCAAACACAAAGTGTCCAATACATTCTGGGAATCATAGGATCATCAAATATTAGGGATGGAAGAGACCTCAAGAGGCATCTAGTCCAACCCTCTGCTCAAAGCAGGACCAACCCCAACTAAATCATCCCAGCCAGGGCTTTGTCAAGCCAGGACTTAAAAACCTCCAGGGATGGAGATTCCACCACCTCCCTAGCTAACTCATTCCAGTGCTTCACCACTCTCCTAGGGAAATAAAATTTCCTAATAACCAACTTAGATCTCTCTCACTGCAACTTGAGACCATTGATCCTAGTTCTGTCATCTGCCCCCACTGAGAACAGCCTCTCTCCAATCTCTTTGGAACCTCGCTTCAGGTAGTTGAAGGCTGCTATCAAATCCCCCCTCACTCTTCTCTTCTGCAGACTACTTAACCCCAGTTCCCTCAGCCTCTCTTCATAAAATGTGTGACCCGCCCCCTAATAATTTTCATTGCCCTTTGCTAAACATGCTCCAATTTGTCCACATCCTTCCTGTACTGTGGGGTCCAAAACTAGACATAATACTCCAGATGTGCCCTCACCAGTGCCAAGTAGAGGGGAATAATCACTTTCCTAGATCTGCTGTCAATGCTCCTACTCAGTGCTTTTTTTGTGACGGTACTGCCCGGAACGGCGTACCATCACCTATTTTCCCAGCCCACAGAAAGGGAATGGGATTTTCTCCCGCGCATACCGGCACCTGTTTTCATGGGGCAGCTCAGCTCCTGCCAGAAGCCTGCTCGGGACGTGAAGCGTTTTTTTTTCCTGGCTCCCAGCGCAGCGCTGTGGCTCTTAAAGGGGCCACAACCACATTTTGGCCCCTAACGCAGAGTTGTTGGGGTTTTTTTGGCTCAACAAGTTTGCCCCAGAGTACCAGCACCTTTTTTCTTACAAAAAAAGCACTGCTCCTACTAATGCAGCCCAATATGCTGCTAGCCTTGTTGGCTACAAGGGCACACTGTTGACTCCTATCCAGTTTCTCATCTGCTGTAATCCCTAGGTCCTTTTCTGCAGAACTGCCATTTAGCCAGTTAGTCCCCATCCTGCAGCAGTGCATGGGACTTTTCCATCCTAAGTGAAGTACCCTGCACTTGTCCTTGTTGAACCTCATCAGATTTCTTTTGGCTCAATCCTCCAATTTGTCTAGGTCACTCTGGACCATATCACTACCCTCCAGCATACCTACCTCTCCCCCTAACTTAGTGTCATTCATGAGCTTGCTGAGGGTGTAAAGCATCCCATCATCTAGTTCATAAATGAAGATGTTGAAGAAAACTGGCCCCAGGACTAACCAATGGGGTGTTCCACTTGATACCAGTGGCCAACTAGACATCAAGTTGTTGATCACTACCCATTGAGCCCATGATCTAGCCAGCTTTCTATCCACTTCATAATCCATTAAACCAAATCAGACTTCTTTATCTTGCTGGCAAGAATACTGTGGGAGACCTTATGAAAAGATTTGCTGAATATTACCAGGAATGTACCAGGGATCAGTGTTCCCTCTAAGCTCCATGCACAGAGCTCTAAGCCTCTGTTTGGGTGGGGCTGATTAATCAGCTGTGAAGCTGTGCTGCCCCAGCTTAGAGGGAACACTGCTGGGGATACCTGTTTCTTTCAGAAGATGGTGGACAACCACGTTAGACTTAAGAAACAATGTCTTGGGAAACTAAAGACTAAAAGGAATACAGGGAAAAGTGATCAAAAAATGATAGATTTTATGATTCTATGAGAAGGCTGGTGTGAGAGTAGCAGAATAAGGACAATGGATTTCAAAAAGGCAGCCTTCAGACTCAGAGATCTGGTAGGTATGTTCCATGGGATTAAGGAGCAAGAAACAGGTGAAGGAAAGTGTAAGCCATCTACTTACCAAGAAAGGAGAGCTAAGAACAGATGTCAAGAAAATTAAGGTATTTAATTCAACTTTTTTTAGTGATTGTAAAAGGCATTATGACCAGATACTTAAGACAATTATTATTAACCAAAAGGGGACAGAGAAACAGAAACCACAGTGGGGAAATAACAGGTTCAAATATTTAGATAAGTTACATGTCTTGAAGTTAGCAACCCTGGAACATTTACAATTACCTTGACAACTCCTGGAGTATGTTGAAGTCTCACACAACTGGAGAAGTTGCAAACATAAAACCTATCTTTAAAAAGCAGAACAACAAAGATCTGGGGAATAAACCCCAGTCCAGCCTTACCTAGATATATGGAAAGGGCAGAAGGGATGGGGCCAAAGGCAGCCAGACCTCAGCACCACCCTGAATGCACCACACTGGCCCCAAGGCAGCTCTCATTGCTGCTATGACTGAGCCCCAGGGAAACTGTCCCCTTTGTCCCCCCTCACTCCCATTGGCAGGCCTGGCTGGGAGACACCATTTCACCAAACACAGGGAGGTTTGGACTTTCATGTGTATTAAAAATATGGGACAAGTCACTATCATCAGCAAACATTTTAAAGGAGATGTAGGGGGAAAGCAATGCATCTCCAATGAGAGGGAAGATGGAGAAAGGCTCAAGGCAACAAATTCCCTCCAAAAAAAGAAGTTGCTGCAACTAAACTTGGGAACACCTCCAATGTTCCCTTTAATCTTTTCCATCCTGTGCAGAATAATTTTTCTATATGCACTGAAGCATGTGCAAATATGCACCACCAATAGAAACAAACCTTAGCTGTGGGTTCTCTGCTAATCAGCTGGGCAGCATTTGAATCCTGAGTGGCCACACAAGCGCCCAGAGTTCAGGGAACCCTGAGCACCTCCAAACCTGTGATTCTTAATAGAGGTTTGGTAATCACATGGAAAAAGGCAAAATCTCATAGCTAATGCCAATGTTCAGTCATTAAAGCAAAAAACTGTAGAAATCTGGAGAATTTTTGATCAACTGTCACCATTTAGAGAGGAAACTGGAAACTGGTGAGGACCTCCCAGCATTAGAAGGGTGAGGAAATGCATATAAGGAAAAGGGGAGAACCCCCCCCCCCCCCACACACACACACAGCAGAAGCAGGACTTGTCCTTGAGGCTCTTTCCCAGCCTCGGTGATGGGGAGACGTGTGTCCCCTGGCAGGAGCCCAGCTGATGGTGAAGGTGAGGGCTCCCTTTGCAAGTTGTTCCAAAGAGCTGATGTGAGCATGACTGGTCAGACGTACGTTCCGAGTGAGCTGTGTCTACCCAGCTGGGCCAGCATATGTGTGACTTTGCTGAGCATAGCAGAGATGTCTGTCAATATGAAAGGGGCGCTATTGTACAAGTGTTGTCACTGTGCACAGTGTGGTTCCCACCTGTACAGTCACTTTAACAATGCTGGGCCACATCTTGGGACAAGACCCTGTCAACCCCCACGGCCACAGCTGGGAATTCTTAGGTAATCCATAGAATTAACCCAAAATACCAACTCACCGGCACTACACTAGCCACACTGGCTCCACACTAGCCAGGCGGCTACGCACTCAGATGTCAATGTGTAGTCGACTACACAATTGACCAAAAAGCCTGGGTTATCAGTTAATCCTGTCGACTACACGCACTCCCCCCAACCTCACTGCCTCTGTATCAAAGGCAGCAAGGGGGGGAGGGGGAGCTGGCATGCGCGGGGAGCCTACTTTTAAGCACCGACTCCCACCTGTCCCCCCCCAGATGTAAACATGGAACCGCTAAAATGTCAGGCGGTTACAGGTTTGCACAAATACCTGTCAGTTAACATCCCTGCTCGCCAACCCCGCAGGAGCCAGGCTGCGCGGGAAATGGCTGGGAAAGGTCCCAAAGCGAGAGGGGAAAATGGGGCCAATCTGGAGAAGAGAGAGGGGCTCAATAATTTGAGAGAAGGGGGAAGAAGCCAACCTGGGTTAGATAAACCATCTGGGCCAGGCAAGCAGAGATGGGGTGAATTTTATCATTGTTGGAGGGTGTAGGGACAGATCCAAAGATTTTATTCCCCACCCAGCCCAGCCCCTCTGGCTGCACACAGAGTTCCCCCACCACCCATTTCACACCGTCTGTCCCCTCCCCCACTTCGAGCAGATTTCTCAGCCCACTCCTGCCTGACACCCCTAGCCTCCCCACCCCCACCCACCCCCAGCGCTGAGCCTGCCGGAGGGGAGGCAGCCCCTGCCCCCCCCAACGGTGACCCTGCCTGAGGGGAAGCAGCCCCCCCACGCCCACAGTGCTCAACCTGTCCAAGGGGAGGCAGCCCCTGCCCCCCCAGCGCTGAGCCTGCCTGAAGGGAGGCAGCCTCACACCCTCCCCAGCAAACGTTGGGAACGAGTCTGCACCTAAAGCAGAAGGGCTGGGCAACCATTTCTGGAGGTGGGGCCACTTCAAGAATTTGGAAAGTGGTCGAGGGCCACACTCTCCCATGATATTAATGGAGGGGTGCAGGGTCTGGGATGGAGGTTGTGTGCAGAAGGGAGCTTGGGGTAGAAGATTGAAGTGCAGGAGGCCATGTGGGGTCTAGAAGGGAGTTTGGATGAAGGAGGAGGTCGTGACCTAGGACAGGGGTGCAGGGTCCAGGAGGGGGCTGTGACCTAGGGAGGGGAACTAGGGTGCAGAGGTTTGAATTGCAGGAGGGGGTGCAGGGTCCAGGAGGGGGCTGTGACCTGGGACAGGGCTGTAGGAGGCAATGCAGAGAGTTTGGGAGCTGACTGACTGGGCAGAGCTCATTAATCACCTGAGAAGCTTGTGCTGCCACAGGGAACACTGGTTGTGACCTCGTGTGAGGGGTCGGAGTGCGGGGGGGAGGACGGGGTGCCAGGTACAAGCTCTGGCTGGGAGGTGCTTAACTTAGGTGGCTTTGGGCCAACAGCCCAGGCAGCTCCCACTGGCTACTGCGAGATTGTGCGGGGCCGGGGCACAGCACGCAGAGAGCACATGCCCCCCGCGGCCTGCCACTTTGAGCAGAGGGTGGAGATGTGGAGGAAGAGGGCCTGCCCAAAGGTCCTGCTTGACCGCGGGATGGACTCAGCAGTTGGCAGGTCGGGTCTGGCCTGCAGGCCGTGTTTTCCCTGTCCCAACCTATACACTGTTCATCTCCTCCCCATACTGTGCTGCCCAGTGCAGCAGTCTGGGGCTACGTCTAGACTGCATCCCTCTGCCAACAGAGGGATGCAAATCAAGCACTTTGGAAGTGCAAATGAGCCAGGGATTTAAATATCCCAGGCTTCATTTGCATACTCACGTTCCGACGCTATGCCGATCAGGCTCATCATCGAAAGTGAAAGTAAACTTTACTTTCACTTTCGACACTGAGCCTGATCGGCACAGCAGGAGTACAGGATCTGCCGAAAAAGCTCCCCGCTGTCGGCAGAGCCGCAGCTACACTTTACTTTCACTTTTGACACTGAGCCTGATCGGCACAGCGTTGGAACGTGAGTATGCAAATGAAGCCTGGGATATTTAAATCCCGGGCTCATTTGCACTTCCAAACTGCTTGATTTGCATCTCTCTGTTAGCAGAAGGATGCAGTCTAGACACAGCCTGGGAGCTGTCCTTGTCTGTGAAGGCTGAGGGGAAAAAGCATTGAGTCTTTCAGCTTTTTCCACATCATCTGTCACTAGGTTGCCTCCCCCATTCAGTAAGGGTATGTCTACACTAGCCCCCTAGTTCTAACTAGGGAAGCTAATGTAGGCATTCGAAGTTGCAAATCAAGCCCGGGATTTAAATATCCTGCGCTTGATTTGCATCTTCCCGGCCGGTCGCCGTTTTTGAAATTTACAACGTGTCTACACGCGGCAGGGAGCTGATAGTTCGAATTAAAGCCCCTAGTTCGAACTACCTGTTAAACCTTATTCCAGGAGGCATAACAGGTAGTTCGAACTAGGGCTTTCATTTGAACTACCGCTCTCTGCCGGCGTGCAGACGCGTGGGCAGTTAGTCCGACTTGTAAATTTCAAAAATGGTGTCCGGAAGATGCAAATCAGCCGGGATATTTAAATCCCGGGCTTGATTTGCAACTTCGAATGCCTACATTAGTCTCCCTAGTTCGAACTAGGGGGCTAGTGTAGACATACCCTAAGGGCCCCACACCCTCTCTGACATACCTGCAAAAACCCTTCTCTTGCCCTTTGCATCCCTTGCCAGCTGCAACTCCAATTGTGCTTTGGCTTTCCTCATTACACCCCGGTATGCTTGAGCAATGTTTTAGGCTCCTCCCTAGACACCTGTGAAAGTTTCTACAGACTGTAAGCTTCCTTTTCATTTTTAATCTCCCTGAAAATTTCTCAGTTAAGCCAAGCTGGTCACTTGCCATATTTGCTATTCTTCCTGCACATCAGGGTGGTATATTCCTGCACCCTCAATGATGCTTCTTGAAAATCCAGCCAGCTCTCCTGGACTCCCTTTCCCCCTCACATTAGTTTGGCAGAGGATCCTGCCCACCAGTTCCCTGAGGGAGTCAAACATAGTCCGCTTTTCTGACATCCAGGGTCCATGTTCTGCCCCTCACCCCTCCTGCTAGATTACATGAATGCTCCCAGAGCAACTCATGAATCAGAAAGAGGCACCAGCCAGCTCCCCAGCTCCCAGCATAGTCCCTCAGCCATATGCCCTCTAACTGAGAAACTGATTCACCAATTCATCAACTGACAATGGATTTACACCAGACTTTGCAGCCCTGAGCAAGCATCTTACCACATTTTTTAGGCAAGCTCAGTGAGAAAGACAAACAATTCAACAAGCAGCCTGTCCGGGGCAATAGGCAAAGAACACAAAAGAGAAGTAAACTCTTGACTCTGTTGCACTGGGCAACTAGACTGAGCAGCTTTTTCTCACTCCACTGGACACTACAGCCCTTAATGCAAAGATTTGTCCCTTAAACCAGGGCCAGCCTCCTAAGAGCATAAGAATGGCCACACTGGGTCAGACCAACGGCCCATCTGCAGGAAGACGAGGGCCTGTGATACGTGGGTTTTATTTTTCAATGTAGTAAGATGAGGGCCTGAAACATAGGCCCACATATCACAGGCTGGGTGTGAGGCCTGAGGCCCAGTCACAATGGTCAAGACTTTGCTAATACAATGCAAAGAGAAGCTATGAGCAAGAGGCAGACCCTGCTCACAGAAGTTGGCAAGAACTGGGCTGGTGTTACAGAAATACTCAGACCTAAGAGGAACTAGGCACAGGCCATCAGCACATTCCAGAACACCTCATTAAGGAACATCTTGGTACCAACCAGGCATACCTACCCAGGTTCAGGACAGAGTCTAAACTGACAGCATGATGGACAGTAACTGAACCCCTCTTGTGTGAGGTTGTGATAAGTAAGGGGTGATAACTAAGCAACAGAAGGTGGCAACCTGAGACATTAGGACAGGCCTAGCCAAAGAGTTTGCAGGTAGGGTTACCAGATGGTTTCAACAAAAATACTGGGCACACCTGACATTACATCACAATCTACATTACATCTGATTTAGAAAATACCCGACATTTATATTTTCGCATTTATATTTTCTCAGTTTGTTTCCCAAACAGAAAGAGAAAGCTCAAATCCTGGACTGCCCGGTTCAAAACCAGACACCAGGCAACCCTATTTGCAAGGCCCAAAGCAGCATGCTGTGGTTGGCTGCACCTTGCAGCCAGGTGGCTCCCAGCCACAGCAGTGAGCGAGCAGCCAGGTGTGGATAAATCTCTGCAACAATTCCATATAACCATGATATAACCATGTATCATTCTCATATAACTTAGTATTAAGAGAAACTTTATAAGTCTTTCTATAGATTGATCTTGTATAGATCTTTGCTTCTTATAGACCATAGAAAATTTGTATTAAGCCCTTTATGTGATAGGCCTTAGGAATAGGAAAATGTCTTTTTCTAGGGGTATGTCTACACTAGCCCCCTAGTTCAAACTAGGGAGGCTAATGAGGGCGACTGAAATTGCAAATGAAGCACGGGATTTAAATATCCCGCGCTTCATTAGCATGTTCCCGGGCGGTTGCCATTTTGGAAATTGACTAGCCCGGAATAACTGCCCGCGTCTACACGCGGCAGTGAAACGGGAGTTCAAAGTAAAGCCCTAACTCGAATTAGGCTGTTATTCCTCTTGGAATGAGGTTTAACAGCTAATTCGAATTAAGGGCTTTACTTGAACTCCGTTCACTACGCTGCAGACGCCGGGCAGTTATTCCGGCTAGTCAATTTCAAAATGGCGACCGCCCAGGAACATGCTAATGAAGCGCGGGATATTTAAATCCCGCGCTTCATTTGCAATTTCGGTCGCCCTCATTACCTTCTCTAGTTTGAACTAGGGGGCTAGAGTAGACATACCCTAGGAGTAGAATAGATCTCTCCCCTTTCGTTCATTGCCCTTGTACAAGTGCAGACCCCGGTTAGCCCACTTGTGCCTTTATTTACCTCTCCCCACCCACCCCCCAAGTGGGTACAAGAGTCCGACCTGCGCCAAGTCTCCTCGTCTTAGTCCTCTCTATTGCATTCCGCTCCGTGGGCCAGCCTGACCCAAATGTGCCCAGGGTTTCTCGCACCGCCTCTGGCAGCAGGGAGAGGGGGATCCGGGCCCGCCCTCACCCATGGACCCTAGCCCAGGGCCCTAAGGATGCAGACCTGTTTAGGTCTGGTCCAGCTGGCAGGGCTTCCCGCTGTAACGCGCCAGCCCGGAGGCTATAATGCCCTGCCCTGGGCTGCTTCCTCTCCCCTTACCTGGTCCGCCGACCAGTCAGTGCCAGGACATCTGCCTCACCCCTATCCCTTCTGGGTCTCACCTGTGGTGCCTCGGGGGTCCTCTGGGAGGTGCGACCCCCATGGTGCCTCTACCCCTTCTCCGGTCTGGCTCCCCTTTTGCTGCGAACTCTGGCTCCTTTTGAATCCTGGTGCCCTGGCGTTGCGTCACACCAGGGCGCCTCCCCTCCCAGCTGTCTCGCAGCGCGAGAGCACGCCGCGAATGCTCCGTCCACGCTCCGCCCCAACCCCCGCTTGGCCAGGGCCGGGGGGGTTAAAATGCGGCATAGCGGCGTTCCACCCGGTGCAGCTCATGGGTGCACCGCGCCTACTCTCCCTGCATCCCGCTGCACCCTATACATGGCCGGCGCTGGGGGACTTGAAGTGCGGGGCTGCAGCACCCCATCACAGTCCTGTTGAAATGAATGAGGTGTGAATGGAGAAGCCTTGAGAGGTGAGCACCTCCAACAGCAGTTGCAAGGGTGAAGAGGGGCTGGGAGCCAGATCCAAAGACAACAAGACTTGTGAAGTGAGCTCATTGAAAAAGAAGATTGGACATATAGATGGCCTTGGGAGTCAAGCAGCAAGTGCCTGCCCTTGGAAGGACCCTCTTTGAAGCAGCATTAAAAAAGGCGAGGTGATGACTAACTGGCTGCATGAGAGGGATAAATAGGAGGCATCTTGCAGAGGGACCCCGGGTTTTTGTCTTGTCAACATGGGAGCATCGATCCGGATCGGCAGAAACCCAGCTCCACCCCTCCCCCATCTAACTCACCTGGCCAGTGCAGTTAGGGGGGAGCAACTATTGGTAACAACAAGACGGAGTGTGCTTGTGTGTGTGTGTACGAGTGTAATGTATCCTATGCATATGAAAAAGTATTGATTGATCTATGTATGTTCAATAAATGTGGCGTGTTACTGTATCCCCCTGAAAAAGATCCCGGGTGCTTCTTTTAAGCACAACATAGGCAGGTAAGTACCAGGCAGCGTGGGGCCCTGACGGTGGGGGGCCCAAGGCAACCACCTTGCTAAGTTTGCTCTAAGGCCTGCATCAGGAGTGATGTGTAACTTGTTTGGACCTGTGTATAGAAGTGTACCTCAAAGAGTCATCTTCTTTTGGCCTAGAGGGTAGTGATGGGTTCTCATATCACCGACTGACTTGGTGTGCATGCTAGTGGCTTGGTAGAGTCCACTGACAACTATCACTGTACTTTGTGTAACAATAAACCTGGCCAGATGCCTTCGATAATTATCTGATCTTGGATCTTGCGTACAGAGAAGCATGCCCACAGCTGAATAGTTATCATAGACCAGAGGTGGGCAAAAGGGCCTCCACGGGCCGCATCCAGCCCGCAGAGGCCCTGCTGCTCCCCCACCCCCAGGCCAATTAGGACCTGGGGCAGGGGAGCACCCAAAGCCTTCTCCACTCTGTCCCTGCCCTGCGAGCAGCGCACAGCACTTCAAAGCACCGCACGCTGCTCACAGGGCAGGGGCAGAGCGGAGGAGGCTTTCTGTGCTCCCCAACCCCCAGGCCTTAATTGGCCTGGGGACAGGGGAGCACGTGAAGCCTCCTCCCGCCCCGCCAGCAGCATGTGGAGCTTTGAAGGGCCGCGCGCTGCTCGCAGGGCAGGGGGAGAGTGGAGGAGGCTGGGCACGCTCCCCCACCCTCAGGCCTGGGGCCGGGGGGAGCTGCGCAAAGCTTCCTTCGCCCTGCCCTGGCCCTGCGAGGAGCCCGCAGCACCTTGCAGGGCGGGAGGAGGCTTCTCGCGCTTCCCAACCCCCAGGCCCTGATTGGCCTGGGGTTGGGGGAACGTGCCAAAGGCTCTCCCAGGGCATGGGTGCCTAGTGGGAAGGGGGGGCAAAGGGGCTACCCCACCCCCATACCAATCACGGTCTGGAGGTGGGGTAGCCCCACCCCTTCCCATTTAGACCCTACCCCTTCCTTGTTTAGGTCCTGCCCCCTCTGGAGTAGCCCGGGGCTACTTCAAAAATTTTTGAAGTGGCCCCTGGGAAAAAATTATTGCCTACTCCGTCATAAACGGAGCAGGAGACCTGCCAGGATGCCACACTAGCAAATCCTGACTGCTACTTGGTGACCCTAACCACTGATCTGGTAAGCAAGCAAGCTGTACCTCTGGATTCACGATCAGACAGGACAGAAAACCACGAGCTGGGGAACTCCCTTACCTCCTCCCTAAAAATCTTCACAGAGTGACATGCTGGGTTGCTAGCAAAAGAGGAATTTATAAGATCTAGTGAGGAAGAAACATGTAATATAACTCGTAAGGCTAAGGCAGAGACAGTCGCATTGATATAGAGAATATGTAAAATATTGCAAGCTGTAATTATGGCTGTTAAATGGTCAACACAACATGCTACAAAATTGGCAGGACAAGTAACAGAACTAAAGAGAGTTAAAAGAAGCAAGAGGAATAACAGAGCCCTGGAATGTTCCTGCTTGCCTAACAGGGCACTAAGCAAGCCAGAGACCGTAAGCTCAGAAACAGAATAGAACCTCGGTAATACCTGTGAGAATCATTCAAAATGGACATGTGCCATCCCCTGTTATTAATATTGGTAGTCAACAGCAGGCTTCAGGTTGCTACCCTGTGCCTGAAGAATGGGGACAGAAATGGACAAAGGTGGCCCTGGCAAATTTAAAAGATGAGAGGGGGTCCACTGCATTGCAACCACAACCATATGATAAAAGCCAGGTTCCAGTTAAATTTAAACTGAGACCTAGTCTGGTGCCTGTCAGAACAGGAAAAGTCAGTGCACAGTTCACAGAATTGGTAAATAAATTGAAGGAAAAAATGGAACAGTTCACAGAGCACAACAGAAAACAGGAGCTGTGACTTGATCACAGGGAAGTGATTAAAAAAGAATTTCAAAGTGAAAAACCAAGATTAAGCAGGTTAATAAGAACTGATACATTAACACTTAGTTACCCCAAAACAGCATGTAAGGGCAGGCCCACAATCCACTTAGCATGCAGACAACAGCAACAGACACTGGGGAAACAAAGACATTTTTTAGGAGAGCAGGTAACTACCCCCACTCTAATCAGGATAAAAACCCAGGGGGCAGGTTCCCAACTTCTTTGACCCAGGGAAGTACTCTCCATGTTAAGCTAAAAATATACCCTTCTTTCTCAAATATTCTTACATACCAGTATGTGTTCCTTTATAGCCTTTCTCAGTTTGCTCAACTCGCTGCTCATGCCTGTACCTTAAGATAACTTGAAGAGTTAATCTCTCTTGGCTCAAGTCTCACTACCTTCCTGAATAGCTCTTCACCCGCCTCTTTTCTCACCCCTCCTCCTCACTTTGACACTCTCTTTCTGTTAAAAGTTAAATGTTAGTTTTTACAGAAACCTTCAAAAGATAAAACAATTGAAAACAGAACAGAATAAGAAACAAATAGAAAACAGGTAAAAACTTTGTTTAAATAAATCCAGTAAATTAATTATTTTAATTCTTCAGGAATGCAACAGCTGGAATTACTCCTAACTTTTTTGAAGATATGGTTGCTAAGCAACAGACATGTGGACTCTGCTTCTAATCTAATCCTAACCACTGACTAATATTTGAAACATGGGTGCTTATTTCAATACACCTGTATAACAGAGTTTTAAAATAAAATGTAATATAAATCAATGAAAAATGCCATAAATTACTAAATCAATACAACAAAATTAGCAAATATTGATATAAAATGTTATGTTTATTAAAAGTTTTAAATATGGTAATAACTTGCTAATTTAAATGTTTAACCCTTTTGTTTATTTTTTCCAATTTTTTATTTTTGTTTATCTTATTTTGTGCAGTTATAAATAAAATTTTGGCACCATTTTTTGCTAACTGTAAGTTGTCCTGTATGTCATGTATGTTGTCTTTTGTTGTATGTTGTGTGTCACTTAACTATTTTTATTATTATTTTGTTGCAACAAAAGTCAATTTTATATTTTTTTAAATGGTACTACACTATTTTACTACTATGTTTGGAGTATAATCATATTTTGAATACCAATTTTTTTTCAAAGTTCAAAAAGGTCTCAGTTACAAATATATGTACATATATTTTTGCAACAAAAATGCAATTGCAAACAAAAATAATTCTCTTTTATTAATCATAATTTTGTTTTTTATTTTTATTTTTTAATTCAAAGAAAAATGTAAGGGGAAACCTCAACATGAAAGTTAAGATAATATTAATAAAATGTTAATTTTTGTATGGATTTTTATAAACTGGTTTTTACTTTTAATATAGTTATAATAATGGCATAACAATAATGTTGAAAAATAACTATTTATGCATAAACCATTTATTCATAAACCAAACTTTTTGAACGGGTTTCCACCTTGAATTCCCAAACACAACAAAGCATCATGAAAGATGAATACCCTCAAAGTATTTACATACACCTGTTTTTAAAATTAATTTTGATTTAAATTTTCTTTTATATTATGTTACAGAGAACTACTAGTAGTAAAAGTTTGTGCATCTAAACATTTAACAACAGTGAAACTGGTATCACAAGCAAATTAACTCTAAAAAGCATGGTAAAAATGATGTTACTAACTCTTTTGCTCAAAAGGAATGTTTAGCAAGGGAAAGCGGTACACCATCTCATGGAAGATCGTGAGTATCTATTTTAGCAGTTAAGCATTATATTTAGTATAAAATATTAATAATGCACCTCAAGTAAAAATAAATGTCTATACAACAATTGCAAAAGTTTAGCTTGTATTATAAAACACCTGGCACCTATAACATTATAAGCAAACTAAATTAACGTGTTTATTAAATTTGGGTCTCTAAAAACAAGTTACACGTAAACCAAAAAACCAATCTTTAAAAGATACCAGACGATATCACACCACAAACACACCAGAAGATGAAAAGTATACAGTCAAGAAATGTCTAAGCATCAGGAAAAGAAAAATGGAGTGCTTTATAAATAAGAGACTTCAGTCTACCATATATGGACAATAAAGTTGGCAATCAGCTACAAATTATTGTTAGTTAATTTAATCTTGGCTTCTGTGTAAAACCAACTGTTGATTGCTGTGTCACTGTATTATTACTATATTGTATTATTGCTGTCCACTGTTTAAAATATGCATAGCATTGCAAAACTGTTTAACCAACACAAGTTTAAAAAACCAACAAATAGCAGCAAACAAACAATATGGGGAAAAAAGAACAAATTGTTTTTTTTTAAAGAAATTAAGTTGCATAGAACTACAAGCTGAGTAAACAAATTCCCTGTTAGTACAAGTCATAATTTGTATCAGCAATGTTGCATCCTAACTGAGGCAGGTTATTCAAACAAAATTTGTTCAGTGTCTGTATGAGGGCCTGAAACATAGGCCCATGTATCACAGGCTGGGTGTGGGGCTTGAGGCCCAGTCACAATGGTCAAGACTTTGCTAATACAATGCAAAGAGAAGCTGTGAGCAAGAGGCAGACCCTGCTCACAGAAGTTGGCAAGAACCAGGCTGATGTTACAGAAACACTCAGACCTAAGAGGAACTAGGCACAGGCTGTAAGCACATTCCAGAGGGGTCATAACAGAACACCTCATTAACGAACACCTTGGTACCAACTTCCTCCTGACAAATAGCAGGCATACCTACCCAGGTTCAGGACAGGGTCTCTAAACTGACAGCATGATAGATAGTAATTGAACCCCCCTTGTGTGAAGTAAGGGGTGATAACTAAGCAACAACAGGAGGTGGCAACCTGAGATGTTAGGAGTGATGTATAACTTGTCTGTACCTGTCTATAAAAGTGTACCCCAAAGAGTTGTCTTTTTCCGGCCTGGGGGCAGTGATGGATTCACATATCACCCCATATCACTGACTGAGTTGGTATGCATGTGTAGTTGTTCGGTAGAGTCTATTAACATCTATCACTGTACTCTGTGTAACAATAAACCAGGCCAGACGCCTTTGATCCTTATGTGGTCTGGTCTTTGGGTGCTCTCTCAGAGTCTGCTGTGTGAGGAGGTGGGGATAAGGGCACAAGAGAGGGGCACTAGGGTGACATATAGGGACGGGGAGTTGGGGATAAAGGCACAGGAGGGCGGCACTGGGGTGTTGTCAAGGGGCGGGGAGGCGAGGATAAGGGCGCAGGAGGAGGGCACTGGGTTGACTCACTCCGCATGGCTGGCCATACTTCCAAGACTCTCTGCTTCCCTTTTTGCCCACATGCTGATGGTGCCCCACCACCGCTAGTGTCTGCTGGTGTAGTAACACAAGCAGCAGCCCTCCAATTCTGCTTCTGGTAGCAGTAACTGCCATACTAGTATGCCCTTGATTGCTTAGCCAGCATAATTTGCCACTAGTAGCAAATTGTGTCAATGTGGCACCCTATCTCTTAGACTCTGCTATCCGTGCGCATGTCACGGCCTCTGGTCCAGAAGTAGCAGGGGTGCCATTTCTGATTTTGGTAGGGGAGGAGCTTTAACCATTATTCTATTCCAGAGGCTGCTTATACACCTGAAAACTTCTAAGGTATCACCTGCAAAAAAAAAAAAAAAAAAAAAGTTAACTGACAGGAACAGTGTACCTGCTTCTTATATAAAAATATATAACCTACCAATTAAAGCCATATTTTAAATTTATTTGTAAATTTAGAACAATCAACAGCAAGATATTTCCAATCCCAAATCTTGAGGTGTCTGTTTTGGAGCCTTAAACATGAGTTTGATGCTTTGTACATTCTCTTTAGTAGAGATGAACAAAAATGTCTTTAAAATCTGCTTAGTCCTGAAATTATTGTTATTTTTAAAAATAGTATGGTCCAAATTGTGAAAAGGAGAGTGAGAGAGTTAATTTCTTCCAGGAATGTTTAAAAGTAAATAAATTACTGAAAAACAAACCACCCTTCAGATTGGAAGGAGGTTCCTACTGTGTTTCTTCAAGGATTTGAGATTATAAACATCCCCTCCCTGGCACTCACTGGGGGAACTCGAATTTGGGAGACTAAGCCACCCTCAGAAATATTAAAGAGTAAACAGGAGCTGAGATGACTTACCAGCTGGAAGAGAAGAACATACAGTAGATCAGACTCATGGATATAACATGGCTGGCTGCTTAGGGCAGCATTGGTTTGTATCTTTTTTGCAGCTCCTTAAAACAGTTGTCTCCAACCTTTTTAAGCACAAGACCATTTTTTTAATTTAAGTGCAATCCAGTATCTACCTCAAACTAAATACCCTTGCCCCACCTCCTTCGTGCCCCTTCTCCGAGGCCCTGCCCCTGCTCACTCTGTCCTCCCTCCCTCTCCCATCCTCCCTTCCTTTCATCAGGCAGGGGCAGAGGGTTGGGGTACAGGCTCTGGCCTTGGGCTAAGGGATTTGGAGTGTGAGAGGGGCTCTGAGCTAAGTCTGGGGCAGATAGTTGGGGTGCAGGAAGGGATTCAGGGTGCAGGCTTTGAGAGGCAGTTTGGGTCCAGGGGGCTCAGGACTTGGGTTTGGGATGCAGGAAGGGGTTCATGACTGGGCAGGGCTTTGGAGCTGGCTCCAGCTGGACACTGCTTTCCTCAGGTGGCTCTTGGGTGGTGGTGCAATGGAGCTAAAGCAGGCTCATCCCTGCCCTGGCCCTGCACCACTCTCAAAAGCAGCCAGCAAATTCCTTCCATCCCAAGCCCTGTTGTGCCCCCTCTCCATTCTGTGGAGACAGAATACAAGGTGGGAGAGAGGCACCCTGACATCAGCACCTCCTCCTTCCCTGCTCTGCACAGCAAGCAGGAGGCTCTGGGGGCGGGGTGGGGAGGAAGGGCAGCTCCCAGGCAAAGGGCAAGAGATGCAGCCTGGGCAAGGGCAGCTGAAGTGCTGTGCTTGACCGCCTCTTGGCCAAACCAGTTAGGATCCCCTGTCAGAGGCTCCAAGATCTACCAGCAGACCCTGAGCTCCTGGTTGGTGACCACTGCCTTACAAGGTGTTCTTGGAAAAAGTCCTAGATTTGAAAAGTGCAATTGCCACCCTGCTGAGGAATCAGCATTTGGGTATGACAGTCTATACAGGCTCGACCTGGTAACTTGCCCCAAAGCCCATTGTAGTGAAAGGACAGACTGTCACAGAGAAGTGGGACTAATGGAAGAAAAGATGGCCACCCTGGGGCCTTGCCACTCCCCCCAGTTGGAGAGTTAGGAAAAAAGGGAAAGTTTCCAGTGCAATTGAAGCCATGCTGGTGGGGGGACAGCTCATGTTTGTTTCTTGACAGCAAGGAAAGATCCCTAGTGTCATTCATTAGCTCATCTGCTCTTGCAGTGCAGAGCTGACACACCCAAAGCTGGGCTAACCTGAATGTACCTGGGGCAGCAGCCCTGTGTCTGCCTACTCGTGTCACACAGAGCTTGTTCTTCCCAGCCTGACATAACAACCCCGTGAGAACGAGGGCAACTCATGATGAAATGTGCAGCAATCACCTTCCGAGCTTCCTTCCCCACCCACCACTCCCTGCACCTACTTGTTTTGCCATGTTAAAAAGTCTCAGAGTGGGAGCCATGTTAGTCTGTAACTTTAAAAACAAGTGGTCCCGTGGCAACTTAGTGACTAACACAAACATATTGAATCAGGAGCTTTGTGAGTAAAAGCCACTGCCTCGGATGAGCATTGTTTTCTGCAGCAGCTCCCAGCCCTGCTATTGGCTCTGCCAGACACAGCTCTGCTTGCCTGTGGGTAGCAAAGAACAGCCGGGGTGGGGGAGTGAACTGCCTTTGCAATCAGTGTAGCTGAGCCTGGGGCTGGCGGGACTGGAGAACAGCAGCAGGTGGCTTTTGGCTGGCTGGGGATGGGAGCACAGTGAGCAAAGGGAGGTAGCTGCTCCTTCCCTTTGTGATCCCCAGTAGCTGCCTTGCCAAGGTGGAGCCAGTATCTCAGGAGCTCTGATTTGAACCCAGCTGCTCCTGGTTTCAGCCAGGAGCTGAGCAGCAGCAGCCTGGGCTCCTTTTGTTCAGTTTGATGAGCCAGCCAAGGGGAGGGGAGAGAACATTACAATGGCCAGATTGGGTCAGACCAAGGTCCATCTAGCCCAGTATCCTCGGACAATGGCCAGGTGTGGGTGGTTGGTGAAACTTCTGCTTGGATAGGCAGCAACTCCCAGCCAGCCTCTTCTGCCTGTGGCCTCACCATACCCCCCCCACCACTGTCTCCCCACTTTCTTCCCTGCTCCCCTCACCATGTGTGCATCCCCTTCCAGCCAAGTCCCTGAACCCAAGCAAATGAGAGTGGGGAGAGAAGAAAACCTCCACTTTTCTCCAGTTTATTTCTAAAGAAAACAGAGCATGTTTTCCTCCATGTGCCAAATGGTGTTTGAGAAGACTGGGCATGCAGAAGGTGCCTAATTAAAAGCACTGAATTTAGGAATAAAAAAGGTCAGTCAGATGACTCCCTGGAAGTCTGGGAGGGGGCCATTAATAAACCCCCAGCTCTGTTTTCAACCGAAAGCCATGCTGCTTCCCTTAATTTTTACTTTCCATTTCCCTTACCTATAAAACAAATGAGTCTTTTGAAGGTACTATTCTTTGATTGCAGAACAGGCTGTGCATGTAGGATAGCTGTATTTGTGGTACAGTAGTTCATAGAGGAATCATTCAACAACTATGATTTCAGTGAGATTCCTTGTTTCACACACAGGAATAATAGGTAATGAGACAGAACAGAACCACTTTTGAAACTGACCGGGTTCTCCCCATCTCCCCGCCCCATTCTGGCATTCCTTAGCTGTGTTGTTCTATTCTCAGCACAGCATCAAGAGGAACTTCCTCTCTCTGGTGGGACCAGGTGTCACCAAACATCTCCAAAGAAGGAGAAAAAATGAACTAGTGTCCATCTTCTTGTGTAAGCAGGGGCTGAATTGCTGCTTGCTGTCAGCCAGCTAAAAGGAGAGAGCTGCCGTGGGTGTGGGTGTGCCCACTCCAAGGCTACGTCTACACTGGCGCGTTCTCACACAAAAACTCTTTTGCAGAAGAGTTCTTCTGCAAAAACTCTTCCAGAAGAGCGCGTCTACACTGGCATGTGCTTTTGCGCAAGAGCATCCGTGCCAGTGTAGACGATCTCTTGCGCAAGAAAGCTCTGATGGCCATTTTAACCATAGGGCTTTCTTGAAATTCATGTTGCCTGTCTACACTGGCCTCTTGTACAAGAACAGTTGTGCAAAAGGGCTTATTCCTGAGCGGGAGCGTCAGAGTTCTGGCACAAGAAGCCCTGATTTCATACATTAGAACGTCAGTTTACTTGCGCAAGAACACGCGGCCAGTGTAGACAGGCAGCAAGTTTTTGTGCAAGAGCATCCGCTTTCACGCAAGATCGTGCCAGTGTAGACACAGCCCAATTGTTTAGCTGTGCAAGATAATTAACTGTTAACTGTTCATATGTAAATACAGCTCATTCCAGGAGGGGGAAGGAATCCAAGGTGTGGCTATGTAAATCCAATTCAGCCAGGGTTGATGGAGGATCAGTGTTAGAATGGAATGTGGTGTATTGTAAATAATTTGGGGCTGTTGTGGGGGTCACAAATCATGCTACCCCTAAATGTGGGAACTGTAAAACATGACACCAGTGCTTGCAGGAGAGACACCATCATTGGAAGAGGTCTCCAAGGAACAAGCCTCCCCCCTTCCGGAGTTGAGTGGATGGAGCTGGGGGAAGGGCTAGAGGGCTTGAGTTAGCCTGCTTCACACCTGCCAGGTGTGAGCTGTAAGACTGGCCCAACCTGCCCCTTTCCCCCTTTGTTTTAAGAACAGACCTAAAGCAGACTCTATGGGGAGTCTTTTTGCTAGTCCAGTGGAAGCTGGAATCCTTTGCCAGTCTAGGGGGCTGTGTCTACACTTGTGCAATCTTGTGAAAAAATGGCTGCTCTTGCACAAAAACTTGCTGCCCCTATCTATCCCCCCGCCCCCATTTCCACCCAGGTTGGGAGGTAAAACCCTGCAGGTGAACTTTTAGACTCTGGGTGGCACTGACCAGGGACAGAGACTTTTGGGGTGTCGGACTTTGGGACTTCAGGTGATTCTTGGCTGGGGGGGGAGGGCGTTAGCTCATGTTTCGGCTATGAACTCTGTTTGTGGTATTTTCCCAAGTTAATGCTGTATGACTTCTTTCTCTGTTTCATTAAATGTTTCTTTCCTACACTCAGACTCTGTGCTTGCAAGTGGGGAAGCATTGCCTCTCAGAGGCGCCCAGGGGTGTGTGAATTTCCCAGGTTACTGGGTGGGGACTCGAGCCAGTTCTGTGTGAGATGGACCCCTAGATATTGAACCCAGCCCTGGTTGCTGCCCAGCCTACCTGGCAGAAGGGTTACACTTGTAAACGTTTATTTTCTGCTTACGCCCAAGATGATGCTACATTTAACAATCATTGAAGCAGCAATAAGTAGCCATAAGTCCCTGTTCACACACACCTATTACTTCCTTTTACTTCACATGTTTAGTCTCCAAACCCTCCCCACACGTTTTTTTTTTTTTTGAGTGCCCATTTTCCCAAGTAACACGCACACCAGGTGCCCCAGAGGGAATGAACACTACAGGGAATCATCAAGTGATCCCTCCCCTGTCATCCATTCCCAGCCTCTGACAGAGGCCAGGGACACCATTCCTACCCATTGTGGCTAATAGCCATTGAAGGACCTAACCTCCATGAATTTATCTAGCTCGTCCTTGAACCCTCTTAGGCTATGTCTAGACTGCAAAAACTCGCAGAGTGTCCACACCTCAAGCACGTTTTTGCGCAAGAAAATTTACAGTGAATTGACAGAACAGAGGGGTCTTTGTGGTATAGGTATTCCTCTTTCTACGAGGAATAACTCCTTTTTGCGCAAGAGCTCTTGCGTAAAAAGGTGTGTGGGGACAGGAAACAGGGGGTTTTTGCGCAAAAACATCATATCAAAAGAAGCACAGATGCCCTGGTGGCCATTCTGTTAATGGCAATCAAAGCTTCCTTGCGAGAGAACATCCTTGCAATCTGGACGCTTTCTTGCACAAAAGCGCATTGCTTTTCCGATGCGCTTTTGCAGTGTGGATGCGCTCTTGCGCAAGACGTTTTTGCAGAAGATCTCTTCCGCAAAAAGTTTCTTGCGCAAGAAGCCTGCAGTAGACATAGCCTTAAAGTCCTCATCTTCACAACCTCCTCTGGCAAGGAGTTCCACAGGCTGACACTGCACTGTGTCCAGAAAAACTTCCTTTGTTTGATTTAAACCTGCTACCTATTAATTTCATTTGGTGACCCCTAGTTCTTATATGATGGGAACAAGTAAAGAACTTTTCCTTATTCACTTTCTCCACAACAGTCATGATTTTATAGACCTCTATCATATCTCTCCTTAGTCTCCTCTTTACTAAACTGAAAAGTCCCAGTTTTTTTAATCTCTCTTCATATGGGACCCGTTTCAAACCCCTAATCATTTTTGTTGCCCTTTTCTGAACTTTTTCCAATAACAATATTTTTTTTGAGATGAGGCAACCACATCTATACACAATATTCAAGATGTGGGCGTACCATGGTTTTATATAGAGGCAATAAGCTGTTCTCTGCCTTATTCTCCATCCCGTTTTTAATTATTCCAAACATTCTGTTTGCTTTTTTGACTGCCACTGCACATTGAGTGGATGTTTTCAAAGAACTATCTACAATGACTCCAAGATCTCTCTCTTGAGTGGTAACAACTAAATTAGTCCCCATAATTTTGTGCATATAGTTGGGATTATGTTTTCCAAAATGCATTACTTTTCATTTATCAACATTAAATTCATTTGCCGTTTTGTTGTCCAGTCACCTAGTTTTTTGATTGACATCTCGGGGCCGGGGGGCTGGACCTAGGAGGGTTGGGGCAGGTGAATCGCTGGATGGGGCCAGGCAGGTGAAGGGTTGTGTCCTGAGACCCCATTCACTCGCTGCCTGTGAGGGAAGGGCAGTTCATTGTCACATGGGGGAAAGTGAGGAGTCAGACACTAAAATCCCAGCAGAGGTAGGTCATTTGTGTCTGTCTCATTTTCATGTGCTGGGGGGTAATTTCTTAGTTTCTGGCATTTGGCCAAGGAGTTTTGCCCTATCTAGGTCAGCAGCACTACATGCTAGACACACACCTGCCAGGGATGGTCTAGCCCAGCAGTGGGCAGTCATTTTTGATGGGGGGGGCACTCCAATAATTTGGGGCCACACTCTTCCATGCTGTTAATGGAGGGGATGCAGAGTCTGGGATGGAGGTTGGGTGCAGAAAGAAGCTCGGAGTAGGAGATTGGGATGCAGAGTCTGGCAAGAAGTAGGGAGGTGGGGGATGTCAGAGGGTTGGGGAGAGGCAGGGGCTGGGGTGTCAGGTGCGGGTTCTGACCAGGAGCCACCAAGGTAAGTAGCCCAGCGGCACCCTCAGACAGGCTCCCTGCCTGCCACACCCCACCCACTGCTCAAATCAGCCAGCTGTGGGGGCCATGTGTTCTCTGAGTGCCACAAGCCGCTGCCTGTAGCATCCTACGCTGCCTGCACTGCAAATATAGCCCAGGCAGCTCTATCTCCCATCAGTGGGATTGTGCTAGGGGTGGGAGCAGTATGCAAAGCCCCTCTCCTCCCCTCTGGGTTCATGGTGCACAGAGCACATGGACTCCACAGCCAGGAGCAGAAGCACAGAAGGCAAAGAGCTGGACTGCGGGATGGTGGCAGTGGGCCACATCCAGCCCACAAGTCACATTTTGTCCCCCCAATCTAGATAATACTTAGTCCTGTCATGAGTGCAGGGGCCTGTGCTCTCTCCTGCTGGCTAAGAGGGCTGTGTGGGAGATCTTTTACTCCAACACAACTCTGCTGTTCTAATGTTCGAAGTGTAGAAACAGCCTCTGAGTCATCCTGGCCAGCTCCCTGAAAGCCATCACTGAGCACAGCAACAGTTCAGAAAGGGAACAAATTGTTGGGTGCCGTTTGGAAAGGTTGAGACAGCGACACAGAAAAAGGTTGAGTGCTGGTTAATGAAACGGATCCAGGCAAAAAGCACAGTTGCAAGGCAGCTGCACGGGGTGTATCTCTAGCCCTGTCTGGAGTGATGCGGCTCGAGCAGGAGTTTCGCAGCAGGACCCAAAGTGATCCTGCAGGGTGGGCTGGGAATGGCCCAGCTCGCAGATTAGCAGCTACAGCAATGCACTTTTGGCACTGCCTGACCCTGCAATCCCAGCCTGTCCTGTGGGGTCACTTTGGGTCTTGCTTCAAAGCACCTGCTAGTGCCACATTGGCCCAAACACGGCTAGAGATTCACCCCATGCAGCTACCTTGCAACTGTGTATTTGCCTGGGTCAGATTTATTAACTGTCACTCAACCTAAACTGAATCCCCAAGCCTGGTGTGATGGACCCCTGTGTCCAGCCGGTTCCGCCTCACTCTGTCTTTAGAAGTAGCCTCCTGGACCCCTGCTGCCTGTTGTTGTGTCTCTATATTCAGACTAGCTACGTGAGGGTCCGTAGCAGCCTCTGCTGTTGTCTGCACATTTGAGCTGGGAGTTGACAGGGCGGCTGTTTGTTGTGTCTTTTCATCCCACTGCTCCCCGGTTCTTCTAGTGCTCACCAGATCATGTTTGGGCAAGAGGACTCTCTCTAAAACTCAGTGTGTGTGTGTGCGGGGGTCGGTTGATTAACCCCCAGCACCAAAAGGAGGGGGAAGGGTTAGTGGGAAATCAGAACGTGGGACTGACAGTCCCTGAGTGAAATGGGGAGAGGGCAGCACAATGGACAGGGCAGGCAGGGTAAGAAGAGTGTCAGGAGATAGGGGAGGGAGAGGTTGTCCTCCATGTGAGCTGCAATTGGCTGGGCCAGAGTGGGTCTGAGCTAAGAAGAGAGCAGGGATCTGAGTAGAGCTGGAGAGCAGAGCATGTCAGCCAGAGAGCCAGAACGGGTATCCAAGCAGTTATATGCCCACCTTCTAGTAGCTCCATCTAGGTTGTATTTCCCTAGTTTGCTAATGAAAAGGTCAGGGGAGACTGTATCAAATGCCTTACTCAAATCTAGATACATCACATCTACCACTTCTCCTTTATCCATGGGACATGTTACCCTGTCAAAGGAAGCTGTCAGGTTGGTTTGACGTGATTTGTTCTTGACAAATCCAGTGCATCACAGAAGCATCTAGTGTGGAGAGAGCACCCCACAGTGCAGGTTCAGTGCAGAGACAGCACCCTTACCCCTGCCCCAAGTGATGACAAGGCTGGGGGGCGAGCCCTCAGGAATCTGTTAGAGCGTTTATCCCTTCACCCTCACACTTCCCTGGTCCTTCTCACATCACTGACCAGAGAACAGCAACAGAGACACAAACATTTCAATGCTTATTGGGGTTGGCCTCCAGCAAGCACAAATCCAATTTCCTTTCCTTTTTCCCCCTTGTTCTTTCCTACCCACTTCCCATTCCCAATCTATATAGTAATTTTTACTTAACCAATCTTTCTACTGAAATTTAACTAGCCAATCCTCACATATTGTAACATGATTATCTAACCAATGATATCTCACCACCCAGCAACATTAATTATACTGCAGCCAGAAATAAAGAACCAAACAGAGGCAATACAGAGAAACAATACAGAGCTGGGAAGCATAACAACAAAATAATGAAATGTGAATTTTATAACCCCTGAGAAGTGAGTCCCTGCTGGATGGAAAGGTTTTCTTTAAATCCTCTATGCTCTTCCCTTTATCTGGAACCAACAGATTGGATCATTTTTCTCACTGCTCCAAATTACGGTGTTTCAATGGGACTGATGTGAGGACAATGTTAGTAATACAACTTCCTGCAATATATTACATCTTCTATCCTTATGTTAACTGCATCCCTGTTCCCCCTCCTGCACTCCTCTTCCCCCCTCACTGCCCTCTGGCTCTCAGAGCCCTCTGCCCCCTTCAACTCCCTGCTGTCCCCCTTCCCCCGGCTCTCATCTCTGCCCCACCCCCAGCCCTCCACTCTCTGCAAACCCCCTGGGGGCTGGCAGCAGCTTCCCTCTGCCCCCAGCAGGGACTCGCAGCCAGACCCACGGGGAGCATCCAGCAAAAGTATTTCTATTGAAAGGCCCTTTTGCTCTGTCCCAGGTACAGTCGCTGGGCTCAGAATCTCCATCGGGCAGGGCAAAAGTCTCTTTTCATCAAGAAAGGCTGCAGCTGCCCTGGGGCTCCTCCAAGCAAGTGGGAGATGGGACTGGGCCAGCCCAGGGTTCATCAGGCGAGGTAAGGGGGTGCTTGGATCTTCTCTGTATGGGGCCTTCGTGACTCCAGCCGAAGTGTCCACAAGCTCTGAGTTTATTGCCTCCTGCCCACTGTCTCTTCTCTGTTGTGTTGGCCAACACTCTCTCCATGGGGCATGATAGGCTGGCGGAGCCCTTTGTGCCCTCTCGAGGAGCTGCAGGGGCTAAGGAGTCTTCCTGATGTACAGTGTGGAGAACAACAGGCCTGTAGCCAGAGATGCTCAGATCTCAGCTCTCTTCCTTCCAAATCACTGGGTGACATTCCCTGGTCATAGTGCTCTACCCTTCCTCCCTACTGACTCTAGCTAGCTCCAGAGGGCGTGAGAATTCAGGCTAGGGCAGAGCTCCATGGGATAAACAGGAGGAGAAAGGACAAGAGTGTGTTTGTGCAGTGATTATTTTCAGGGTGGGAGAAGGTTGGAGACTCTCACATGGAGCCATGACTGCCTTGGGGAGATGGAGGAAAATTCCTCCTGGAATAGCAAGCACAGGAGCCAAACACCATGACAGGCTGCCTCTTACTTCCTCTTCCTGGGCTGTTTTCTGCAAGGAAGTACTGGTGGAGAATGTCACTGGGACTGAAGGGTAGACCAGCCTGGCTGAGACAGATGCCAGGCAGGACCAGCTAGAAGCAAGGGCTGCATCTCTTATTGAGATCAGGCATGGTGCTGGGGCTGTAGCTACTCCCAAACATTTGCCTTGATCTGCCTGTAGGCACCTGTCCCAGTGCAAAGGTCGGGGAGGTTAGGGAGATCCTTCACGCTGCTGCCTTCAGAGCTGGCTGCATGGTCAGTAGCCACAGTTCTCCAGCCACTCACCTGTACAGGCAGAGCTGGACCCAGTAGAGCGCAGAAGTGAGACAGGCTGGGGGCTGCTCTGCCCAGGGCAAGTGGAGGGTCTGGTGCTCCCCATAACATCCCATAATGACCCCCTCTAGCCAGGGTTCCTGGGCCTTGCCCACCATGGTCACTCCCCAAGGACTTTGCTGCTTCTGAAGCCCAGTCCCCTGCCCCAGCAACTCTTATGCCCTGGGTCCAGGTCAGCAGAAGCAGGAGGAGATGAGCAGTACTGTGGCTGCCTATGACAGCAGCTGCTCTGCAGTGCCCAGCTTCAGCTTTTGGCCCCTGATCTGGCCTGGGGGCAGGGGGGTTGTCACTTAACTGAGGAGCAGCAGCCAGGGCACAAAGAGAGGTGGGCTGTTGGGGGGCACAGCTCACCCAATATTCTAACTTTAACTCCTCTCGAAAAGCAGGAGCAAACTGCATTTACAAAGACACCCCTCCGAAAGAGGCTGGTGCCACCCCCATTGACCATCCTGTGGCAAGCCTGTGAGCTAGAAGCCCTGAGCTTTGGCACCCCCTGTGGGGCTGGAGCGTGAGCCCCAGCTCGCCTGCTGTGGGGGAAGTCTCTCCCCTTGGGTGAGTCAGGGATGGGTTTTGGTTTTTTGCTTCCCACTTTAGGAGTAGGGTTGCCAGGTGTCTGGTTTTGAACTGGACAGTCTGGTATTTGAGCTTTCTGTCCAGGAAACAAATTGAGAAAATACCGGACATATAAATGTCCGGTATTTTCTAATTAAGTTTTTATTATTATCACGAGTATCAGTACATAGCTGCATACTGCCCGGCTGGTAGACACGCTCACGCTGCATGAGCATGTCTACCAGCCAGGCAGTATGCAACTGCGCAGTAGAGAGGAGGGGGGCTGGGATGGAATCCCCAGGGCCAGACTCACTCCTGCGTGGGACTGTGCGCGGGACAGGCAGCACCCTGGGATCTGCGTGCACCCGGGCCAACCCCGCTCCCCACCCGCCAATCTCCCTCGGCCAGCCCTGCTCCCCTCCCAGCCAGTCCCCCCCAGTCTGAGATCAAGTGTGTCCAGTATTTTTTTTTAAACCATCTGATAACCCTACTTAGAAGCACTGGGCGCAGGTGAGCAGTGAGGTGTTGGGAATTTTTCCTTGTGTGTGGCCCCTGGCTGACTGTTCTGTGGGTCTGTGACCCCTGACCGAAAAAAGGCTCCCTACCCCTGGGGTACTGGGTACCACTGCTGTTTCCTGGGGAACACACTTTGTGCTTTACTCCCACTCTCCACAGGGTGTCAGTGCTGGTCTGTGGGAGAGACATTTTATGCACTATATGGACTGGTCACAGCGTGCCTGTGCTGGTCCATGGGGGAGAGACTCTGAATTATCCTGACTGGCCCCCAGGCAGGATAGCGCTGGCAGGGCTTGCAGGAGCTGTAGCCACCCCAAAGTTTGCCTTCACCCTCTGGGAGCTGCCCCTCCTAGCAGGACAGTGAAATGTTTGGCAGATACTGCTTTGCTGCTGCTGGCAGTGCTGCTGACCCATTCAGGCCCAGACCCTCGACCTTGCCCGCTGCGGTTGTTGCTGTCTGGGGGTTCTGCTGGCCCCAGAGCCAGGACCCCACATGTAAGTGCTGCTGTAAGCACCAACATGGTGCTGTCCAGAGCGGTGCTTAGATCAATGTAACTTATGTTGCTCGGGGGTGGTTTATTCACAACAGATGTTATTTGATGTGAGCTGTAATGGAGCCCTAGTCCGAGACACAGGTGCTGTCACAGGGCTGACTCACCACCATGGTGCCTCCAGCTCGTTGCTCCAGGAATTAGCTTGATGACTGGCTGGAAGCCTCCCTCTAGCTGGTGTCTCCCCATGTTTCTCTTTGACCACGGTGTTGTCTTCAGGACACGGCCCTCCGGCAATGCCCACGCCAGTGTCCGAGCCCCTCTTCTAGGGGTTGGTGTTTATCCTGCTTGCACTCCAGGGTCCTCCCCTCCCCAGGGCACCCTGTTCTCCTCCCAGGGAACACCCAGTTCCCCTGGACCCACTTTGCCTCATTGACCCACTGCCAGTCTTCATCTAGCCCCTGTCTCCGGGGCAAACTGCAGTCTGTAACGGCCACTTCACTGGTCAAGGGGTGTGGACCTGCTGCCCCTGCCTACCATAGCTGCCCCTCTACAGACCTAGTAGCCTCAGGCCTTGCTGCAAGCCCTGCAGCCTGGGAGCTTGCTTGCCCATAGCTTCCCCAGCTCTGCCTTCCTTCCCCAGCACTGTTCTACCTCCAGGAAGCCTCCTGCTTCCTTGGCAGTCAGGTCCCTACTACTCTCTGTCTAAGGCAGCATTCAATTCTCCCTTCCTGCCAGGAGTCCTTCTTTATATAGCCCAGCTGGGGCTTCATGCTCAGCCCTCACTCAGGACTGGGGTTTTACCCTTAAAGGACCAGTGCGGGGCAAAGGCCCTGTCACAGGTGCCTATAGCTCTCTGTGCAGATCTATGGAGGGGGCCCTTAAAGCTGCTGCTGTCTGAATGTGTTCTTGTAATGTGGGCCCTGATGCAGTATGAGTGTTCTTGTCTTCTCTTCCCTTTGCCTTCAGAATGTGATGCCTTGTGTGCAGCTGGAGGTCTGTGCAGTGATGTATCAATATGGGTTTGTTTGTTTGTTTTGGTATTTTTGTTTTGCAAAGACCCCACAAAGGATTCAAAATGTATTTCCAAGAATAACCGCTGGCCTCTCTATATCTTGGGGGAGTGTCCTGTAGCCCCCATATTTTTCATCTCCATATAAATGTGATATCGCAAGTAAAGCAGGCCATGTGAGGTCTCGGGGAAAGCTTCCCATCTGCTGAAAGTCATTTCTCTAGCCATATACGTATGTTATCAGTGCATATGATTATAAGAATTGGGTGGTATGGATTTCACCAGATTATGTCCTGGGTTTGGGAGGCACCCAGATACCAGCTCTCCAGACAGTGACAAAGGAAGTTACAAACACCTGGGTGGATTCAGTTGAACACACATCACCAGCCATTGTCCAGGAAGGGAACTGCAAAGCAGTGACTCACCTGCATGAGGCCACACTCTCAGGGGAATTGCTCAACCTTGCCTGAGGACTCAGCAATGTCCCTGAGGTGCCTGGACTTGAGTTCTCCCAGCACAGCTACATGGGCTAAGAAGGGTATACAAAACAAACACAGGCCCAGGTTTTGCCTTTCTCCTGTAAGCAAGAAAGACGGCAGACTGAAGATTCCAACAGAGGAGGCTGTCCCAGGTTTAAGGGTCAAACTTGTATATTAAGGACAGCAATATCCAATGGAGTGAGGGAAACTGCCCAATCTAGTTGTTGCCCAGTCTAATAAATTGAGAATTTAGACCACAAGCTTTTATTTAACTTTGGTAACCACTCTGGCTTTTCCCTATCATTTAATGCCACTTAAAACATATTTTTATATCAGCAAACTTGTTTTACTGATAGTCCAACCCCCTGCTCGAAGCAGGACCAACTCCAACCAAATCATTACAGCCAGGGCTTTGTCAAACCAGAACTTAAAAAACCACTAGGGATGTAGATTGCACCACTTCCCTAGGGAACCCATTCCAGTGCTTCACCCTCCCTCCCAGGGAAATAGTTTTTCCTAATATCCAACCTAGACCTCCCCCACCGCAGCTTGAGCCATAGCTCCTTGTTCTGTCATCTGCCACCACCGAAAACAGCCTGGCTCCATCGTCTTTGGAACCCCCCTTCAAGTAGTTGGGGGCTGCTATCAAATCCCCCCTCACTCTTCTCTTCTGAAGACTAAATAAGCGCAGTTCATAAGAACGACCATACTGGGTCAGACCAAAGGTCCACATAGCCGACAGTGACCAATGCCAGGTGGCCCCAGAGGGAATGAACAAAACAGGGAATCATCAAGTGATCACGCCCCTGTCATCCATTTTCAGCTTCTGATGGAGGCTAGGGACACCATTCCTACCCATCTTGGCTAGTAACCATTGATGGTCCTAACCTCCATGAATGTATCTAACTCTTTTTTGACCCTGTTAAAGTCCTGGCCTTCATAACATCCTCTGTCAAGGAGTTCCACAGGTTTACTGTGTGTTGTATGAAGTAGTTCCCTCAGCCTCAGCTCATTAACCATGTGCCTATGCCCCTAATCATTTGTGTCGTCCGCTGGGCTCTCCAATTTGTCCACCTCCTTTCTGCACTGGGGCCCCTTAAATTAGACACAATACTCCAGATGTAGTCTCACCAGTGCTGAGTAGAGGGGAATCTTCCCTCAATCTGCTGGCAATGCTCCTACTAATGAAGCCCAATGTGCTGTTAAACTTCTTGGCAACGAAGGCACACTGCTGATTCATATGCAGCTTCTCGTAATCCCCAGGTCCTTTTCTGCAGAACTGCTTAGACAGTCGGTCCACAGCCTGTAGCAGTGCTTGCGATTCCTCTGTCCAAAGGGCAGGACTGTGCACTTGTTCTTGTTGAACCTCATCAGATTTGTTTGAGCAACAAGAATGATTAAATGATTAAAGGTCTAGAGAACATAACCTATTAAGGAAGACTGAAAGAACTGGGCTTGTTTAGTTTGGAAAGGAAGACAGAGGGGACACGATAGCAGTTTTCAGGTATCTAAAAGGGTGTCACAAGAAGGAGGGAGAAAAATTGTTCTCCTTGGCCTCTGAGGATAGGACAAGAAGCAATGGGCTTAAACTGCAGCCAGGGAGATTTAGGTTGGACGTTAGGAAAAACTTTCTACCTGTCAGGGTGGTTAAACACTGGAATAAGTTGCCTAGGGAGGTTGTGGAATCCCCATCTGTGGAAATATTTAAGAGCAGGTTAGATAGACATCTATCAGGGATGGTCTAGACCAGGGGTGAGCAAAAGGGCATCCGTGGGCCACATCCGGCCCGCCAAGCCGGTGGATCTGGCCTGCGGAGGCCCATTGCTCCCCAACCCCCAGGCCAATTAGGGCCTGGGGGCAGAGGAGTGCCCGAAGCCTTCTCTGCTCTGCTCCCGCCCTGCGAGCAGAGCGTGGTGCTTCAAAGCACCACGTGCTGCTCGCAGGGTGGGGTGGAGCACAGAGGAGGCTTCACGTGCTCCCCCGCCTCCAGGCCAATTAGCGCCCGGGGGCGGGGGAGCTGCCTGAAGCTTCCTTTGCCCTGCCCCAGCCCTGCGAGGAGCCTGCGGCACTTCAAAGCACCACGTGCTTCTCGCAGGGCGGGAAGAGACTTTCCGCACTCCCCAGCCCCCAGGCCCTGATTGGCCTGGGAGTGGGGGAGCGTACCAAGCCTCTTCTAGGGCATGGGTGCCTAGTGGGAATGGGGGCAAAGGTAGGGTTGCCAAGTGTCCGGTTTTGAACCGGACAGTTCAGTGTTTGAGCTTTCTGTTCGGGAAACAAACTGAGAAAATATAAATGAGAAAATATAAATGTCCGGTATTTTCTAAATAAGATGTAATGTAGATTGTGATGTAATGTCAAGTGTGTCCAATATTTTTGTTGAAATCATCTGGCAACCCTAGGCAAAGGGGCTCTCCCACCCACAGACCAATCATGGTCTGGTGGTGGGGTAGCCCTGCCCCTTCCTGTTTAGGCCCCGTCCTTTCCAGAGTGGCCCGGAGCTAGTTCACAAATTTTTGAAGTGGCCCCCCCCAGGAAAAAATTATTGCCCGCCCCGGTCTAGATGGTACTGTGTCCTGCCATGAGAGCAGGGGACTGGACTCGATGACCTCTCAAGGTCCATTCCAGTTCTAGTGTTCTATGATTCTATGATTTTGGCTCAGTCCTCCAATTTGTCAAGGTCACTCTAGACCCTGTCTCTACTCTCCAGTGTATCTATCTCTCCCCCTCTCTCAGTGTCATCTGTGAACTTGCTGATAGTGCAATCCAGCCTCTCATCCAAGTCATAAATGAATATGTTAAACAAAACTGGTCCCAGGACCAACCCCTGGGTATTCCACTTGATACTGGCTATCAACTAGATATCGAGGCATTGATCACTACCCGCTGAGCCCGACAATCTATCCTTCTTTTTATCCATCTTATAGTCCATTCATCCAGGCCAGACTTCTTTAAGTTGCTGGCTAGAATACTGTGGGAAATTGTATCAAAAACTTTGCTAAAGTCAAAATATATCATATGTCCACCACTTTCCCCATATGCACAGAGTCAAAAGTAAAAGTAAATCAGGTTGGTCAGGCATGACTTACCTTTGGTGAATCCTCTTTCCCCACCTACTTGGGTTGCATCACACCCATCCCAGAGATCACTGCACATCACCCAATTCCTTCTCTCAGTTAACTGTATGGAGGGTCTGCACCCAGCCGTGATCACTCTGTGCAGCACACAGTCCCTTCCCCACCTACCGGGATGGGATCACACCTACTCCAGTGATTACTATGTATATTTCCCAAACCCTTCTTCAAGCTAGCTAGTACACTTCCACACCCACTCCCTTCCCCCAGTTAGCTCTACAGCACTGCACGCCCCCATATTCAGTGTGCGGCACCCTTGCTTCCCCTTTGCTAGTTGTGCAACACTGCACTCAACCCCCGCCATAAGATCTTTGTGTGTCACCCAAACCCTACTCCCAGCTAGCTGTGCCATACCCCAGCAACGTCCCCACCCAAACTCTTCTCCTAGCGAGCTGTGCACCACCAACCCAGCCGTGATCACGTGACCCCCCCAAAGTCTTCCCCTAACTACCTGTGCATTGCCACACCCAATCCCCACAAGCACTGCATGACTCAGTCAAACCCTTCCCCAGGTAGCTGTGCAGACCCACATCTCACCCATGATGAGTGTGTGCATCACCCAAAACCTTCCCACAGTGAGCTGTACCGCAACCCACCCAACCCTCCCCATTATAATGGTGTGTAACATAGGAATGTTAAAATGTGTTTGTTTTGGTACCCACTGAAATGTTCAGCAAGTACACGTTTACACACCGGGGAGAGGTGGCTCTGCTGGAGTTGGTGTGTGAGGTGAGCTGGCTTTTACAGAGACAGCAGCCCTGGAGCCAGTGCCTGCGGAGAGCCATCTTAAAAGCTGGCTCCCCACAACCACCAGCTTCTGCCTGCCCCTGCCTGTGTTACTGCCTCAGATGCAGAGGTGGGGAGGCAGGAGAGGAGAGGGTGCATGGAACCATGGAGGTTAACCTATGAGCCTAGGCTAACCATTAACCATTTACTCATTTACACTGTGACATCCCTAGTGCGCCACCCAAACCTTTTCCCTAGCTAGCATGTGTGGTGCCACACCCACCCATGATCACTGTGTGCATCACCCAATGCCTTCCCTCAGCTACCTGTGCAACAGCACATGCACAACCCCATGATAACTCTGTGCATCACCCAAACCATTCCCCTTCCTAGCTAGTATAGCACCCCTCCGCCCATCAATGTGTGTGCCTCCCAAATCCTTCCTGCAGGTAGGTGTGTGTTGATTTACCTACCATAGTAATCACTGTGTGCGCATCACCCAAGCCCTGTCCCCAGCTAACTGTGTGGGGCTGCATCCCACCCATTCTCATTGTTTGCCTCACACAAACCCTTTCCCTAGGTAGCTAGTGTGGTACTGCGCACCCCTCCATGATCATTCTGTGCTTCTCCCAGCTAGCCCGCTACTTGTGTGGGGCTTAGGGTTGCCAGATGGTTTAACCAAAAATACCAAACACCTTCCCCCCCCCCCCAAAAAAAACCCACCAGGAAAAAAATTCTGTTGAGAAAAAAAAGGAGGAGACCAAAGTTGTTGGGGGGAAAAAAAAAAAGTACCCCGACAGCAGTTATTAAGAAAAAAAAAAATCAGAAGAGGCTTTTTTTGCCAGCGGCCATCTTGTTTTTCTGCTTCAGCCACAAGACATGCCCCTGCGGAACCAGGTAAGCGGGGGTGTGCGGGGGGTCCTGGTGGGGGAGTCCAGCCCAGTTGCTGAGTGTGTCGTAGGGTTGCCAGGTCTCCCGTATTTTTGCCTCCTGGCAGGGAAAAAAATCAGAAAATACTGGACATTTTAGGTGTCCGGTATTTTCTGAATTTTTTTTACTGGACAGGAGGCGAAAATACCGGACTGTCCAGGTCAATACTGGACACCTGGCAACCCTAGGGGCCACACCCATCTGTGATCACTGTATGCATCACTCAATGCCTTTCCCCAGCTAGCTATGCAACACTGCACTGCTCACCAGTGATCAGTATTTGCATCCCTGAAACCCTTCCACCAGCTAGCTGTGAAGCACCAGACCCCCCCCCCGCCACATCACAGTGTGCATCACCTAAACTCTTCCTCCAGCAAGCACTGCACCCAAACCAATGATAACTGTGCAGTTCCCAAACCCTTCCCCCAGCTAGTTAGTAAGGCACCACACCTGCCTGTGATCACTGTGTGGGTCAGGGAGCAGAGCTGGTTTGGGGCAGGAGGTGAAGCAGTGGTGCAGGCACCACAGGGAGTGGGAGCACACCATAGCTACAAGCTGAATAGGCATAGGGGGTTGAGTCAGGGGCAACAGAGGCCTGTTACTGTAAAACCCTCTTGATAGTGTGTCCCCTCCCTATCAGCCAGCCCAGCCTCCTTGTGTACCACATCCATGGGCCAGCAATGAGCTATTACAAGCCTTAAACATACAGGCTATGTCTACACTCGCGGCTTCTTGCGTGAGTAATATGCAAATGAGGCTAAGCGTGGAATATCACCGAGCCTCATTTGCATACCTAATGAGCCACCATTTTTTTCAGAAGAGGCTCTTGCGCAGAAGGGCGTCTACACTGCCCCTTCTTGCTCAAGAAAAACCCTCTTGCACAATGCCGTTACACCTATTACTTTTCAGGAAGAACGGCATTGCGCAGAAGGTTTTTCTTGCAAGAAGGGCAGTGTAGACGTTCCTTCTTGCAAACCTCTTCTGAAAAAATGGTGGCTCATCGTATGCAAATGAGGCTCGGTGATATTCCACGCTTAGCCTCATTTGCATATTACTCGCGCAAGAAGCCACGAGTGTAGACATAGCCACACATTCCACAATGCCAGAGTCAGATGGGACTCCCAGCTCTGGAGTGGCACAAGAGGCAGGAGATGTAAACTCCAATGTTATTCTCAGCAAATGTGTGAAGCATGATCAGCTTATCACAAATACCAGCGTAAGGCAGAGTAACAAATTTAAGATGACCTGAAACATCTTTGGCCTGAACACTGGCTCCTCTTTGACTGCGTTATAGTAAGAAGCCCAGATTATGATGATGGCAGTATAACAGGGGCCATGAGAAGTACAGATTACCATTGAACAGATCAATACCTGCATGCACCTCCAAACACATCTGGGATCAATAAGATTACTTTGTTAAAGCTTATAGTTAACTTGGTGTTTTCATAAGGGGTTGTGTGAAGAGCAGAAGGGGACAGAGGCAACTGTGCCCCTGCCAAAACGTTGATTGCTCAATGGGGTGCTCTTTTGTGTCCCCTCCCTGTTCCTCTGTGTCAGGGGAAGACAATAAAAAAAACCAGTGGCCCGCCAGAGTTAGTCCATGGTGGGCTGCTGCCACTATATTTACCTGCGTACTGGTAATCTCAGCTCCCGTTGGGCAGGCTTGCCATTCCCGGACAATGGGAGCAGCGGGAAGTGGCACAGAGCGGGGCACGGCTTCCCACAACTCCCGTTGTCCAGGACCTGTGAGCCGAGCCCAACGAGAGCAGCGATTGCCGGTCCCTGTGGCAACTCAGGTAAAAACAGCAGTGGGAGCTTGTCAGGGATCAACCCTGTGGGCCCACCCCCGCTCCGCTCTGTGGGGCCCTCCCTGCACCCCACCCCGCACCAGGCCCTGTGGGGGCTGACAGGTGCCAGTAAGCAGCTGGGGCAGCAGCGTGAGGGGAGCCGGAGCCCCTGCAGGCCCAGCCTGGCACAGAACCCCCCACCCCTGAGCAGTGGGATGAATCCAGGCCAGGGCCCGCTCCCCCTCTTCCTCTCCGGGAGCCCCGCCCCCGTTGCTAAGGAAGTGAGGTCACACAGTATGGCGGCCCGGGCACGGAGACGCTGAGGGGAGCCGGAGCTCGGGGGAATCCGCGTCCATCCGAGCCGGAGCCGCCCGTCCGCGAGGCGGCCGCGATGGTGGCCGGGGCCGCCGGGCTCTGAGCGGCAGCGGGAGGCCGGCGCCGGGGCCGCGCCGCCATGGAGCTGCGCGTGGGGGAACCGCTACCGGCTGGGCCGGAAGATCGGCAGCGGCTCCTTCGGGGACATTTACCTCGGTGAGGCGGGGCCCGGCCGCGGGCGGGTGTCAGGTCCGGGTCCCGGGGCGGGTGTGGCCGGGCTGCCCTCGCCCTGCCCCGCTCTGTAACCGCGGCGGGGGGGGGGGGGGGGCGAGTTGGGGGTAGGAGCAGGGGCAGGCTCCGGCTCCGGAAAGTGACTTGGACGCGAGTCCGGCCCATGGGTGCAGCAGGCCGCGGAATCGCTCTGGAGCGGCCGGAACTGCTGTCACTGCGGGTCCCTTCTGCTTGGCCTCTGAGAAATTGGCCTTGGGCGCTGTGCGTCTGCATCGTGTGTATCGCTCACTTAGCCCAGGCCTGCGTGTAAACTCTTCTGGGCAGGGATTCTCTTTTGCTTTGTGTTTACACCGTGTCGGTTACGGTGGTTCACTGGTTTGGACTGAGCCTCTGCATTCTGTTAATTTAAATCATAAACAGACTTGAGAAACTGCATCTTTTTAAACACGTTTTTAATGTGTTTGGAATAAAAGGTCTCTGGATTTTTGTCTTTGGAAGGCTGTTCTAGTGTTGGTAAGCAGACACCCTTGCTAACATGGTACATACAGAATTTGAAAAAAAACCCCATAGGTAACATGTTATCATAGGTGTCTGCTTTCGAAAATTGGAGTAGCCTTTGAAATATGAGCCAGAAAAAATATACATTCCTGCTACAACTGCTGGGAAATCTAGACATCTCTCTATATATTTAAAAAGATTTTTCTAGTGGGACATAATCATGTCACTCGGTGTCCCACAGTCCCTTCCCCCCTCAGCTTCCCTGCCTCCTCCTGTCTTTCCTGCTGCTGCTAATCCAGCAAGGATCTGCAACCTATGTCTCCCAACCAGCAGCGGCTCTAAAAGTAAGCTGCTGCTGGTGGCATGGGGGGGAAGTCAGGGAGGAAAATTACAGCGCTCCCGGGGGGAAGAGGGGGCCTGGACTGGGGGACAGTCCATCCCTTGAGTTGAGCTGGGGCTACAGATGTTAAATTTGCATCGACTATTCGATTAGTCAATAGGGCACCTCTGCTTTGCTACATTTCAAAGGCAAAAGTGCTGCAAGGAACATGGGGCCAGCAGGGGACTAAGCAGTCTCCCACTGGCCCTGTGCTCCCCGCTGCATTTCAAAGCAGCAGCGCTGCATGGAGCTGAGGGTCAACTGGGCTGATTCCAGGCTCCAGGTGGCACTGCCGCTTTGAAACGCTGTGGGGAGCCCAGCATCAGGCTGCACATGGCATTTCAGAGCGGCTACGCTGCGTGGAGCCTGGAGTCTTCTGGGATTTCCTGTGCTGACCCTGGGCTCCGTGCAGCGCTGCTGCTTTGAAACGCCATGGGGAGTCCAGCATCAGGCTCCACGCAGTGTTTCAAAGCGGCAGTGCTGCATGGAGCCTGGGGATAGTGGGGGAGTCCCCAGCTGATCCTGGGCTCCATCTAGCGCTGCTGCTTCGAAATACCACGTGCAGCCTGGGGGCACCCCAGCTGGCCCTGGGCTGAATGTGGTGTTTCAAAATACAGTGCTGCGGGAAGCTCGGCTTTGAAGTACTCCCTCCTCTCTCTCCCCCCGTTGCCTCTTTCTGATAGAGGCAGCAAGGGGGGGAAGCAAGTAGTCGACTATCCGATAATCATTTGCTAATCAGATAGTCGACTAGTTGTCACTTTCCGATCTGGGGCTGGCTGTACCCGAGGGGTGGGAGGGCGAGGAGAACACATGGCTTGGTGCAGCAAGGGCTGGAGCGGTGTGGAGAGGATGTGGGAGAGATGGAGCCAGAGGGAAAGTTGGGCCCAGCCCCTCCTGGTGAACGGGGGGGAAAGCCTGGCCCCGGCCCCGCTCTCTGCACGGGGAGGCCGGGGGAAGCAGGGCCCACCCCCCCACAGCACACGTGGACGGGGGGGAGGCAGGCAGGGTGTCCTCGGGGCTTGGCCCTCCCTAGTGGCAGGGGGAAGAGCCAAGGTGGCCTTGGACCCTCCACAGTGCTGGGGGGAGGGGAAGAACTGCTGGGATTTGTGCCAGGCCTGGCAGGATACTCAGCCAATCATGGGAGTTAGGGTTAGACTGTGGGGGAGGGAGAAAGGGCCCTGGTTAACAGGGGCACGGAGGGAAAGAGAAGGGGCGTGGGCTGGCGAGGCTGCTGCCTGCCCTCCCCGGTGGCCAAGGGCAGAACTGGGGTTGCCCTCCCCGGTTGGCAAGCGCAGCAAGCAGGGGGCACCATCCCCTAGTACACTTAGATTAAAAAGAATATCACCGATTTGTGTATGTGTCATTGCAATAATGTCATCTGTATGCAAATTAATTTACTTTCTACAGTACAGTATTTCTTATTCCAATGGACTGCTGTTCCTCAGAAATAAATTCTAAATTAAAATAGTTTGTTCACAGGCACTGAGTAGTGATTATCTTGGAACAGAACATATGTATAATGAGGTCTGAATGTTTCTAGCTGATGGTCTGTGGTGTATATAGAGACAGCTCAGGATTCTTAGGCTCTGTTAATGCCTTCATTTAGAAAACTGTGTGGGGAAGGTGGTATATGTTGTTATGCACATATAATACCTGTGCTCCAGATTCTGTACTGGCTACCTGTAGGTTTCTTGGAGGAGTTTAAGATGTTGGTTTTGAGTTAGGTGGTTTAGGGGCTGCCTATGTTAAGAGGCTGTGCCATGCAGTGCTGCCATAACTAAGATCAGCAGAGGCATTTGAGTTGGTATTTCCTTAGTACAGTGTTTCCCAATTTTATTTGGCCACGGAACCCTTTTAAACTCAAAAGAATTTCGTGGAACCCCTAATAACAGTCTCATATGTGGAGCAGGGTGTCAGACCAAGCTGGGAATGCGGAGTCTTGGCGGGGAGAAGGGAGTGAGTGCAGGGGATTTGGGTGTGGGGTCTGGGAACGAGGGGGAACGCTTACTTGGCTTGGCGCCTGCTGCAGCAGGGAAAGCCTCCAAGCAGCACGCTCTTGTTCCCCCAGCAGGGGGGTAGGAGAGGGAACTCAGGTGTCCCCCCACGCAGCGGGGATCTCAGCGCAGCTGCAGCACCAGGTCAGGCTTCCTGTGTAGAAACCCCGACCTTCCCTGCCAGACCAGACTCTGCCGCTTTCCCAGCAGGGTGGGGAGGAGTGTGGGGAGAGAGACTAGCGGCGCATGGGGGGTAGCAGGCACGAGCACACCCCAAGGGGGGTGGCAGAGCTCGAGTGCACCCCGAGGGGAAGGGCAGAGCCCCAGCCGAGTTCCGCACAACCCTTGCTGGGGTGCAGGTAGCAGTTTAAAAATGCTGAGGTCCGGGAGTGGCTACTCGTCACCTTGGGCCCAGCCACTCCTCCTCTCCCGGCAGCAGCGACTGCTGTAACAAGCCACTTCCTGCATATGAGGAGCAGGAGGCTGTGCGGCACCGGAGGCACTGTGGGACAGGGGCAGACCTGCGGGGTGAAGAGGGGAGTGCATGGTGGTGGAGCAGCCGCAGTGGGTGGTAGAGTGGCCAGAGCTGTATGCTGCCAGAAGCTTTCCCCCGCTGGCAAAGCTCCAATGGGAGCTGCCTACAGGCTCTGCAGGGGAAGGGGAAGTAGAATTTTCTTGCGGAACCCTTTGTTTCACTTCACAGAACCCCAAGTTCCGCAGAACACCATTTGGGAAATACTGTCTTAGTATATTCATTAGGAATGGTGGTAGAAGCAAGAGAGCAAGCCAGTGCTTGTCATCCCTATCTACAGAAAAGCTTCTATTGGTGGAGGTGCTCAAGTGAAGTATTAGTCCTGTATTTCCTAACCTAGACCTGCCCTAAGAGATTGCCTACAGTACAGGGGGAGATCTTGCTAAGTTAAGCAACTTCAGCTACGTGAATAACATAGCTGAAGTCAGCATACATAGATACACTTCTTGCATTGTCTTCTGTTGACTCCCCCTGTGCTTCTTGTTCTGGGGAAGCACCAAAGTCCACGGATGGTTGACAGGAAACCCCACTGGATCAAGCGCTGTCCCGTTATCCTGCAGTGAAGACATGCCCTTAGAGATGTTTGTGGAACATCCTGCAGGAGAGTGCTCAATTCTTTTGGTTCAGAATAGCCAACTAAACTGAGCTCACTGTTAGGGCATGCTGCCAAAAACATGTTTTTTGCAGACATCTGGGAAGAGTTTCCGTTTAAGAGATGTGGCTAATGATGTGGACTTTTTTGGGTGGGGGCAGGGAAAGAGAATCTGTTTTTTCTCAGGAGCTGGCATGAAATGTTTTTGTGAATAAAAATTCTTAGTTTTATTATGTTTGTGCCTTCAGCTACCTAGAATAGGCACTGTTTGTCTAAATGTTGAAATAGCATAGTCAGCTAATATTTGTTTCTGTTTACAATTTTCTAAAGCTAGTTTATTTCCATAATTGTGAAGCGAGTATGAATGGGGTATAACTAAGTCCAGACAGCTTCTGAGATCATTTTGAAACTAGTTCACTGCCTAGCCAATAATGGCTTTTAATAGTTACACACTAGTTTTTTAAACTTCTTCTCAAATTTTAGATTGGGGTTTTGATTCCTTTCCCTACCTTATCCTCATAATTCACTGCAATTATAGGATGTGCTGGGAGGCTAAGGCAGCGGTTCTCAAACTTTTTGGGCTCCGGAGCCCTTTACATATGTAAAACTTTATGCGGAGCCCCAGCGGTCTACTGATTGTATGTGTTGTACCTATCAATGTTTCCAGTTTGTCTACCTCGCAGAGCTCCTGGGGCTCCACGGAGCACTGTTTGAGAAACACTGGGCTAAGGTAACCTGAGTATGGAGAAAGAGGCCGTCTCAAATGACACTTTTCAGAAGGGAGTCAGCAGTTCATCCTCTGCCACTTTCGGATTCTGTGCCTTCTTCCTCAAATTGTGACCATGCTGGCTGTGTAGGACTTGATAGGGCAAATTTCAAAATCCAGAGAACTTTAAAGTGGGAATTTAAAAAGAACAAACTAGGGGTTTAATATGCTTAAATCATTTGAAATTGCGCCACTGAGAGGAAAAGGGGGGGAAAGTTGCATGAATTCTCAGGTATCTTTTTAAACAGTCCCAAGGATGGATAATATATAGATAGAGAAGAATAACAAATTTAAAATAGGTATCTGTTCTAATGTTTAATGCACTCGGTCAGAGTCTTTGGAATCAAACTGGTATTGATTGCAAAACTTGGCCCTCTTTCAGACTCGAGCATGACATTTGTCAGCTTGGCAACTCCTTATTCTAAGTCAAATTTTCATAACCTCTGTACATTTACTATTAAAAGTAAAATTTAAAAAATGTATACTACTGCTACATTTGACCACAAACCATGAAGATCATTTCAAAGTTGTTCTGGAAACTTCCTTTTCTTTTAGAATTGTAATAAAATGCCTCACAACTCTCTGATCACTCTCAGCAGTTGCTGTCTACCAGTAGGGAAACACTGCTCTGAAGTATAATCCTGTATGATTTAATTCCTATATAAAAGAACAGAATAAAAACATTTTCATTAATGATGAGAACATTAACAAGTATCTAGACTTGAAATGAAGGAGTAAAGAACTAGGAATGCAAAATTGTATGGCTTAAAACATCACTTTGTTCTTTATAAAGTTACAAACAAAAGCCTTGTAATACTCCCGTTTTACTCTCCCAGGAACTGACATTGAATCTCTTATTCTGTCTCATTTGCCTGTCTTTAAGATTGGGGATGTGAATGTTTAACCGGTTAACTGGTAACCCTCGCCCTAACCGGTGGGGGCTACTCTAGCCCCTGCTCCACTGCAGCATCCCCTGCCTGTAGCCGGGGGGCGGGGGCACTCCAGCCCAGTGGCAGGCGGGGAAATGGGGTGCTCACCCTCCCCATCAGTTAACTGGCTAAACATGTTTAACCAGTTAGCCAATTAAACAGGATTTTACATCCATAGTTAAGATCATAGTTTGTTTATTTGGGTTTATACAAAAGAGGGCCTATCCAAGGCTCTAGGTGCTCTTTACACAAGTTACAAGGAGAAACATTAAATAGCAGCCTAACCCCGTATCCAGCAGAACTCGATTCCTTACAAAACACAACTACCTGTCTCCACACAGATCTAATCCCCCTCAAATCCTATCCTCTTCAGCAGCTGATGGAAATAGATGTGCCTTGTAGCATGCCCTGAAGGTTATAAGGCCAGGCTACTTTCTTCCCCTAGTGAGAAACAAGGCTATTTCTAGAGGTGATCTCTAGTAAAGAATGTCTCACTATCAGTCTTCCCTTTCAAAGTGTGTGATCTCCATCTGGAATGCTTTTACTGGTTCCAGCTGCAGTAGTATGGTCACAGGGTGGGAGAGAGTCTCTCTGGTGCAGTGGTTCTCAACCCACAGAATGCATGTGGCCTAGCTGTGTGCTAAAAAAATTCAGTATTTACCACTGCAGTCTGGTGGGGGGCTGGGGGCAGGCTGAAGGGGAAAAGGCATCAGGAAGCTCTCCTGGGGCTCTTCTGCCAACAGTCAAGCCAGTGATTTCGGAAAGAAGCAGGGGAGGGGGTGTTTGGGTGGCTCTAGGCAGTGAGGGATTTGTAGAAAGGTGTTGGGCAGCATGGATTCAGGAACGAGGAGTGGGAGGGGAGGTGCAGCACCTGAGATTTTATTTGCGGCTCCACTTCTGGCCCCGTGCACCTCGGTCTCAGCTTCCCACCCTGGGTGTTGATACTGTGGAGGAGTCTCTGGGCATAGAGGTCTGTGCATGATTTTAGCTGGGTGGGGGTGCTGGGCATAGGGGTTTGTGGTGGGTCTCTGGGCAGGAGAGCCATAGATACAGACACCAACCGCCTGGCCAGCCCCTCCCCCAAATCCCTATATCAGTGGCCTCCAACCTTTTTATACTCAAGATCACTTTTTAAATGTCAGGGCAAGCCAAGATCTACCCCATCCCTTCCCCGGTACCCCACCCCTTCCTTGAGGCCCTGCTCTCTCCATTCCCCTCGTCTCTATCACTTGCTGACCCCAGCCCTTACTCACTCTCACTGGGTTGAGACAGGAGGTGCGGGCTCTGGAGTGGGAATGAGGGATGTGGGTGTGGGAAGGGGTGAGGTGTGCAAGTTCTGGGAGGGAATTTGGGTGCAGGAGGAGGTGGAGAAGGGGATGCTGGCTCAGGGAGGGGCTTCAGGCTGGAGAGAGTTGGGGTCAGGTGGAGGGTTGGGGTGCTGAGCAAGCTACAGGCTTGGGGGTGTGAGTGCAGGAGTTTGGGCTGGGGTGTATGAGGGGCTCGGGAGTGTGGGGTTGGGTATATGATGGGCTCGGCACAGGTTTGGGGTTGGGTATATGATGGGCTCGGCACAGGTTTGTGGTGCATGAGTGTTGTGGCAGAAAACTGGGGATGTGAGCAGTTCAAGACAGGAGGTTCAGGTGTATGATGTGCTCAGGGTAGGGTTGCCAGGTGTCCGGTATTGAGAAAATATTTATATGTCCGGTATTTTCTAATTAAGGAAGTTTTTCTGCTTTTCCCGGGTCTGGCTTGGCATCCAACAGTAGCCCACTCGGGACATACGATCGCATTTTGGCCTGAATCTCTAAATAAGTTACTAAACAAGTAAATAACTTTTCCTTATTTTTATAGACTTCTATCACATCCTGTTTTAGTCTCCTCTTTTCTAAGCTGATAAAGTCCCAGTCTTTTTAATATCTCCTCATATGGAAGGTGTTCCAAACTCCTAATCATTTTAGTTGCCCTTTTCTGACTTTTTCCATGCCAAGAAATATTTTTTTGAGATGAGGCAACCACATCTGCACACAGTATTCAAAATGTGGGTATGCTATGGAGTTAGAAAGATGCAATAAAAGATTCTCTGTCCCTTTTTAAATGATTCCTGACATTTTGTTCTCTTTTTTTGGCTTCTGCTGTGCATTGAGTGGATGTTTTCAGTGAACTGTCCTCAATAATTCCAAGCTCTCTCGAGTCATAATAGCTAATAGTCCCCACTATTTAGTACCTATAGTTGGGAGTATGTTTCCAATATGCATTATTTTGCATTTATCAACATTAAAATCATTTGCTGTTTTGTGAAATCCTTTTGAAGCTCTTTGCAGTCTGCTTTGGACTTCCCTATCTTGAGCAGTTTATTATCATCTGCAGGTTTTCCCAATTCACTGTTTACCCCTTTCTCCGAATCGTTTATGATTATGTTGATTAGGATTGTTCCCAGTACGAACCCCTGTGGGACACCACTGCAGGTTGGACCTCCCTGGTCTGGCACCCTCGGGACCTGACTGGTCTCAGATGAGGGATTTTGCTGGACCAGGGAAGGTCATTTCTGGGGTCCCCCTGCCACCGGCTCCCCCAGCCATGGCCTTGCTGCCAGCCTCCCAACCAGCTTCCCCCTGCCACCAGCCCCTCTGCATCCAGGGCTACTGGCCCCACTGTGGCAGCCCTGCCACCACCCGCACAGCCCCATTGCTGGGGTCCAGGTATGCCACTGGGCAGCAGCCCTGCTGGGCAGCTCTGCTGCCTTCTGGTCTCACCGGACAGCTCCTCTGGGTGGTAGTGGGGCTGCCGGGCTTTTTGCTGTGCTGTGGGCAGCCCCACTCCTGGGCTCCTGGCCTCACAGGGCAGCCCTGCTGCTTCGTAATCCCGGTACACTGGTGGGTGGCAGCAGGGCTGCTGGGTTCCTGGTTGTGCTGCCAGGCAGCCCTGCTGCCTCTCGGCCCCCGTCTCCCACCCCGTAGTGTCACCACCGTGCTGCAGCTTTGCTGCTGGGATCCCAGTTTTGCTGCCACTGGGCAGCCCTGCTACTGGGCTGCAGCCCTGCTGCAGGGCTCCTAGCCACCAGTCCTTCACAGGACTCTTTGGTCCCGGTCCAGAAAGTCCTGGTTAAGAGAGATTCAACCTGTAGTTACCTCTCTCCATTCTGAAAACTGACCATTTATGCCTACTTTTTGCTTCCTATCTTTTTAGCTAGTTATCAGTTTGAGAGGACCTTCCCTCTTATGCCATGACCGCTTACTTCACTTAGGAGCCTTTAGTGAGGGAACCTTTCAAAGGCTTTCTGGAAATCGAATACGCTATATCCCCCTGAATCTCCCTTGTTCACATGCTTGTTGACCCTCTCAAAGAACTTTAGTAAGGCATGAATTCCCTTTACAGAAACCATGTTGACTTTTCCCCAACAGATTATGCTCATCTAGGTATCTGACAATTCTGTTCTTTACCATGGTTTCAATTAATTTGCCTAGTACTGGTGTTAGACTTACAGGTCTGTAATTGCCATGGTCACCTTTAGAGCCCTTTTTAAAGATATGCATCTCATTAGCTATCTTCCAGTCATTTGGTACAGAAGATGATTTAAAGCAGGGCTACTCAACTTTGGAAGCTCTGGGGGTCACAATGATACTCATAGCACTTGCTGTGGACCACAACTTAAGTGTGGTTGCATTTACATGCAAATATATATGCAAATAGCTTCTTTTGCAGTGATGGACATGAATACAAAGATTAAAGCAAGACTACACAACACACAAGCCCCATTTAAGTCAGTTCTGCTGATATTAATAAAATGCAATATTTACCTGATTTCCACCCATCTGACAGCACTTTTAATGAGCAATGACAGTCCAGGAATTTAACTACTAAAACACATATCAACAGAAGACCATTATATTAACTACATGCAGGCTGCATGTCAAGCCCCGTGTAAAGCCAAACTGCACCGCTGGCCACAAACAAACGGGCTGCGGGTCGTGCGGGCCATGTGTTGAGTAGCTCTGATTTAAAGGATAGGTTACAAACCAGTTAGTAGTTCTGCAATTTCCAAGAGTGAATGCCATCTGGTCCTGGTGACTTGTTACTGTTTAATTTAACAATTTGTCCCAAACTTTTTCTAATCACCCTTCAATCTGGGACAATTCCTCAGATTTGTCACTTTAAAAGAATGGTCCAGGCTTGGGAATCTCCCTAACATCCTCAGCTGTAAAGAAAGAATTCATTTAGTTTCTCTGCAATGACCTTATCATCCTCAAGTGTTCCTTTAGCACCTCAGTTGCCTACTGGCCCCATTGGTTGTTTAGCAGGCTTCCTGCCTCTGATGTACTTTAAAAAATTATTGTTGTTTTTTAAATTTTTGGTTAGCTGTTCTTCAGATTCCTTTTTGGCCTTCCTAATTATATTTTTACACTTCATTTGACAGAGTTTATGCTCCTTTCTGTTTTCCTCACTAAGATTTAACTTCCACTTTTAAACAATGCCTTTTTGTCTCACTGCTTCTTTTACTTGGCTGTTAAGCCCCGGTGTTACTTTTTTGGATCTCTTACTTTTTTTTGATTTAGGGTATACATTTAAGTTGAGCCTCTATTATGGTGTCTTTGGAGAATTTCTGTGCAGCTTCAGGGATTTTGCGTTTGGCACTGTAAGTTTTAGGAGTGGTTCTCAACCACTTTTATACCATGGACTGGCAAACCCATTCACAAACTTTTGGCAGACTGGTATAATTTAATTTGCATATTCATTATGCAAATAGTAAATAAGCATATAAAATGTTACCAGTCTGCCAAAATATGTACCCCAGAGCCACCGCAAACAGCCGACTTCAGCTGCTGCAGCTGCCCGCCATGTGGCGGTTGCTGGAGCTAAAGCCAGCTGCTGTGTGGCAGCTCCGGGGGGTCGTCCCCTGAGCCACTGTACAGCAGCTTCTAACATTTGTATTTAAGCACTTAGAAAACCTGTTAGCTGCCTGCCGTTACGTGATGTTTCACATCTGATCTTAAGCATATCTTCTTATGTTCCATCCTCTCCTTTTTATTAGGAAATGGAGAATCTCTATTAATAGACCCTCCCCTACGAGATGTCTCTGTCTGATCGATGTACTCCTCTGCATCTGTTGGCTTTCCTTCAGCCCTTAGTTTAAAAACTGCTCTATGACCTTTTTTCATTTTAAGTGCAAGCAATTTGGTTCCATTTTGGTTTAGGTGGAGCCCATTCTTCCGGTATAGGCTCTTCTTTCCCAAAAGTTTCCCTAGTTCCTAATAAAGCTAAACCCCTCCTCCCTACACCATTGTCTCATTCACACATCAAGACCCTGCTGTTCTACCTGGCTACCTGGCCTCACGTGTGGAACTGGAAGCATTTCAGATAACACTACCATTAAGATCCTGGATTTCAATCTCTTTCCTAGCAGCTTGAATTTGGCCTTCAGGACCCTTCTCCTATGCTTCCCTATGTCATTAGTACCTAGATGTACCACGACCAATGGATCCTCCCCAGCACTAAGCATAAGCCTATGTAGATGTCTTGAGAGATCCTCAACCTTCGCACTAGGCAGGCAAGTCACCACCTGGTTCTCCCAGTCATCACAAACCCAACTGTCTGTTTCTAATGATTTAATCCCCCATTACTAACACCTGCCATTTCCTAATAAATGGAGTTCCCTCCTCCGAGAGGCATCCTCATTGTGAGAGGATACCAAAACATCATCTGGAAGGAGGGGCCCAACTATGCAATCATTTTCCCTCTGCTGCAGTTGGATGTTGTTTTCCCTGAGCCTTTCACCCTTCTGTCCCAAATTGCAGATTTGCTTTTCCAAATCATGATGGTTCACCTCTAAGTTTTAACCTGTTTAGAAACTGCCATTCATTCAGTCAGTGGGAAAAAAAGCCATTGTGGCTAACAGAGCTTGTGGTATAACTTTGAATCCCAATAAGGAAAGATAGGATTTTGACCTATAGAACTGTATTACCAGAAATTAGACTACAGATTGGGTCCATCTTTTAAAGAGAAATGGCTATAAATTGGCTAGTGATCCAGCCCTTCCTCCCCACCGTCCCACTGTGGGGCTGGAGCACACAATCTATTAGCCTGGCCTCCCGTTAGGTTCTGGTGTATAAGGAGAATGTCAGGAGTGTCTTTTTGCTTCTCAATTAGGGGCCATGTCGCTTGTGTGTGGCCCCCAACTAATCTTTTTGTGGATCAGTGACTTAAAACCCAAAAAAGGTTTCCTACCCCTGCTTTAGATGGTCTTAATCCTAGAATGGTTCACAGAAATATATCTTAACTCAGAAGTGGAACAGAGAAGTCAGTTCATGATCAGATAACAAAGGTTTTCCTTTTAACCTGTATTGACACATACAGGCCGAACCTCTCTAGTTCAGTACTCTCTGGTCTGGCATGATTTGAGTTGCCTGGATGTCTGCTTGTCATGGGTGTGGTCAAGTTTCCCCGCAGTCCCATAAAGTTTTACAGCCACCAGTCCTGGCTCTCAGTGTTCTGTCCTGTTGTTTAGCTTTAATACCCCTAAATGTCTCCTAAAAGCCCAGCACACACACAGCAGAAGTGTTGGTAATGCAGCTAGATAATATTGACCTTCCATGGTTCCGCACTGGTGAGGTCCCAAGGGTGCCAGACTAGAGAGATTCATCCTGTAGTATATAGAGTATCATGGTGTGGGTTCAAAGAACTAATAACAGAAGAACTAGATTAACATCCTTCCTCCTCCTAGAGAAGGTGCATACTATGCCACAATATAGTCACATTTTTAATGCAGTGTACTCAAAGATATTAACCCTAACTCAATAAAGATTAGTTTTATTATCAGTCTGTTATATGATCAGTATAAGAAGAGTTTCAGTATCTTGTTTAATTGAAATTACCAATTTCCATACAGGGAAACAATTTAGAAAGAAATATCTTGCTTTTCTTGCATCTTAGTGCCAACTTTTCTGTTCTTAGGAACCGATATTGCTGCTGGTGAGGAGGTTGCCATCAAATTGGAATGTGTGAAAACCAAACATCCTCAGCTCCACATAGAGAGTAAAATCTACAAAATGATGCAAGGAGGAGGTAAATTTAAGTTTCCATCTAGTAAGAGAGTATTGTCTGTGTTCATAGCTATCAGCTTAATGTTCAGGTTCCTATTTGGAGTTGAGGAGGTTTCCTTGTTTTTTCTGTAGTGGGGGATATGCACCCAACATTGTCGTTACCTAATGCAATTAACATGGCTCAGAGCTTATATTTGCACATTTGAAAAGTTTTTAAAACAGGTGGTTATCAGCTTTTAAAGTTTTCTGATGTTCTTCTATATTTTTTATATTTTAATTACATTTTGAATTTTTATACAATGTAAAGTTTTTACCTCCAAAAATTACTTTCAGATAGAGCACAAATTGATATAAACAGAAAAAAACCCTGAAGATGCCAACTGCTTGCATTCTCACTTCTGGCTTTTTAGCTTCTTAAAACTTTAGAACAAAGAATTACTTCTTAAATAATTTTGACCTCCTAAGAGGAGGCGTAGAGTAGAACATGAATTTTAGTAGCCACCACAAGCAATGGTAGATAAAAATACTGAAGTTTTATTGACTTCAGTGTACCAACAGTGGTTTGGAGCTTAAAGGTAAAGTCAACTCAGTTTTATTGTTAACTAACTAACTAAATCCACAAAGCACAAAGATATGCTTTTATTTTGATATGATCATAGTTCTGGAGACCAGGAAATTGAGTTCTGAAGTGTGTTCTGACAAGCACACTCTCTATGACTTTGCCTGAGTCGCTTGTCACAGATTCCCCTTTATATAATGGAGCTGTTTACCTCCGTAACAGGGACCGTATGAATATGTGAAATTTTTTCCGAAGCCCTGATCCAACAATGCACCAAAGCGTGGGCTTATAATGCAAACCACAAAATGTGTCAGTTCTTTTTTGAAAGAGGAAGATGCTAGTTTAGATATCTGCTGCTAAAAATTTTGTTAGCTCTCCTACAGAATCTTAAGGGTTATGTTCTCAAAAAGCTTTTTAATAGTGTAAAATATTATGCATCACTGGAAACACAAAATAGCCCTCATTGGGAATATATCAAATTATCAAAAGATAATGGTGGTTTTTAAAACTGTCTTAAGAGGTCCACCTCCATAACCTATAAAAGGATTGTGATTATACTATTTCTTTCTGTTCTAGTTGGTATTCCAACAATTAAGTGGTGTGGAGCTGAAGGAGACTATAATGTAATGGTGATGGAGTTGTTGGGACCAAGCCTTGAAGACCTATTCAATTTTTGCTCAAGGAAATTCAGTCTGAAGACAGTCCTGTTGCTTGCTGACCAAATGGTAGGAAGTTGTTTTGATGATAAAATCTATTTGGCATATTAAGATTTTCAAAGAGATTTTACTCAGCTATATCCCTTGTTAGGAAGTCATAGGTGGATGTGGTTTGCTATCTCTTTTAAAACGTAAGATTCAAAATTAGGTTTATTTTTGTAAATGCAAAACTGTAAATCAGTAATTTTGATAAATGTTTTAATTTAAACAGTTTTTGTTGGAATTTAAATATTCTTCTGGATTATTAACTACCAAGACATTGTCACATTGAGCTAATGCAATAGAGCCAGAAATGAAGCTGAGTAGAAATAAACATCAAATTTACTAAGGTGAGGGAACTGAAGGAAGATATGAAAGCAATATAATGAAAAGTAAACTATCTATGTTTGTAAAATCCATTTCTTTGAAGAATCTAAAATATTAAATGATAAAATAGATAAGGAAATATGTCTTTTTTTAAGACCACATTTCTAGTAAAATAAGTTGATGCACAGTGTCTCTTGAATTAATTTCTTCTCTGTATCTAGATTAGTCGGATTGAATATATCCACTCTAAGAACTTCATCCACCGAGATGTAAAACCTGATAACTTCCTGATGGGTCTGGGAAAGAAAGGCAATCTGGTCTACATCATAGACTTTGGGTTAGCCAAGAAGTATCGGGATGCTCGAACTCACCAGCACATTCCATATCGTGAAAATAAAAACTTAACAGGAACTGCCCGTTATGCATCTATAAACACTCATCTTGGAATTGGTGAGCTGGAGGAAGATAGCTTTCTGTCTAGCAAAATATGCATCTATCATTTGAGTTTTCAGTTAATGAAATATATAAGCTGGATAATTCCTTTTAGCAAGCGGATATTCTTATGTAGCTGATGCATTGAAAGAAAGTGCCTTTTACTAACAACTGGCTAAGTTTGCAAGGCGTTACACTAAACTTGTGCTGCCTATTTGTCATGTGATAACTTTTGAATACTGTGGGTGGGGGCATTAGAAAACTGAAAGCTTGCTAATGTGTGAGGAGGCCACAGTCTCTGCCTCTTATTTAGTAGAGCCACAAGTTCAGGTACCTCTGCAATTTTCTATAAATCAATAACTGGTTGTTGGCATCACTTAACACCTTCCGACACAGTATCTCTATGTCATTTCTGGCCATCCTTCCAATAGAGCTTAAGATGTTGACACATTGAGTCCCAGTAGGAAAGAAAAGAAATAATAGTGGGAGTGAGTGGGAAGCATGGGAGTGCACTTGGCACATAGGTGGGTTTCTGAGAGTTATTGGAAATAGAAGGGGATGGAAAGGTGCCAAACTGGAAACATTGCGATGGGAAATGGATGAAGGCCAGGGGACCCCCCCCCCCCCAGTCAGGGCCTGGTGTATGCAATGAGCTTGGCCTTACGTGTGTGTTTACTTTAGGCTTATGTCTGAAGGTGACTATAGAAGTAGGAAACTAATGGTTATAAGGAATTAGCAAGTTTTTTGGATAACTGCTAGAAGGGTAACTGTTTCTAGTTATTGGCAAGTGTAAGATGGACTTATTGACCTTCAGCCATATTTTATGTATTTGTAAGATTTCAGTGACAATTTGTGGCATAAACATTTTTGTACCTTCACACCACAATATCAAATCTAACAACTCCACTTTTACACTCTTGTAGAGCAGTCTCGCAGAGACGACTTGGAGTCCTTGGGCTATGTACTGATGTATTTTAACCTGGGCTCCCTCCCCTGGCAGGGATTGAAGGCAGCAACAAAAAGACAGAAATATGAACGTATCAGCGAAAAGAAAATGTCTACGCCCATTGAGGTTTTGTGTAAAGGATATCCTTGTAAGTTATCCTTTTGATGGTATATTGACAAAGTTAGCTTTTCTTTTTTATTTTAACATTGAATGGTAGGTCTTATCAATATTGATGTATTTAACTTATATTAATTTAGCAATTACTTTGATTTCTGTTAATAAATAGACACATCAAACTCAATGGTGGCCTAATGGTTCATGCAAGTGGACAATGTTTCCTCTAAGTTTTTACGTCCATATGCAGAATGTGAATTTTTTTATGTGCACCAATATAGAAGTGACATGGCCTGTATGGGACCAAGGGGTTCAGAGCATGGGAGGGAGCTTAGGGCTGGGGCAGGACGTTTGGGTTTGTGGTGGAGGGTTCCAACTAGGGAGGCAAGCAACTAGTTGACTAGTGATGTGACTAGTCGCTCTCCCCAACCCCCCTTGCTGCCTCTATCAGAGAGAGGCAGCAAGGTGGGGAGCAGGAGCCAGCTTAAAAGCTGGTTCCCCCCAGCACCGTCTCCATGGGAAGGCACAGCGGGAAATGGCATAAACGGGGACTGAAGCAGTGTCCACTTGTGCCGCTTCTGCTGCGATTCTGCTTTGGAAATGTACAAGAGCCTCACTGGGGCTCTTATACGTTTCAAAGGCTCAGGCGGCACTGGGAGCGCTGACCCCACGCTCCCTGCAGAGCTTCTGCTTTTGAACTAGGCAGAGGCATCCTTATAGACTGATCGAACAGTCGATGGAAATCCCATCAACTATTTGATTATTTAATCTACATTTAACATCCTAGTTTCAGTAGGGGGCCAGGCTCTGGAGTGGATCCAGGAATGAGGGGCTTGAGGTGCAAGCTGCCCTGGGGCTATGGCGGGGAAGGAGGACTCCCTTCTCCCCAGTTCTCTCTATCTTCATAGAAGCTGAGGGAAGTGTGTCTCTCTCCAGTCTGGGCAGTCCAGAGGGGCTGAGCTGGGGGAGGGACATCTCTCCTTGCCTGTGTGGCCCTTGATTGTCTGCGTGTGGCTGTGCAGCGTACAGGGAATTTAACACGTGTATCACGCTTGCTTGCCAGGACCCTTTCCCATCCATTGACCAGCTCTCTTCACCTTCAGATTTATATTTTTATGAATGTGCCTTCACTGCGAATTGGGGGTAGAAAGCTAGGTCTCCTGATTCAGTACTTTTGTACTCTTGTAAAAATGCCATGCTGTCTGAAGACAGACACAAATCATTAGAGGTGTTGACCAGTTGAGGTTTTCATCCCTTTATATGAGTGGGCTGGATTGCAAAGTCCAATGCACCAATTGCATCTGCTGTACTAGGGAACATGGAGTATAGGAACTACCACATTGGATCGGATCTGTGATTCATCTGGCACAATATCCTATCTCTGACAGTAGCCCACAAGAGGCCTTACATTGCACCAGTATTTCCCCCTACATTTGAACTTGGGGCTCTAAAGTTTTACATTGTTTTGGGTTTTTTTGTGCAGTTATATAATAAAAAAAAATTACATTTGTAATTTCACTTTCATGGTAGAGTTCATACTTCAGTACTTGTATGAGATGAATTGAAAAATACTGTTTCTTTATATTATTTTTATTACAAATATGTGCACTGTAGAAATGATAAAAGTGAGCACTGTACACTTGATATTCTGTGTTGTAATTGAAATCAGTTTTGAAATATAGTAAATGTCCAAAATATTTAATAAGTTTCTGTGTGTGTATTCTGTTTAATAGTACGATTAATCATGATTACATTTTTGAGTTAATTATGTGAGTTAACTGCGATTAAACGATAGCCCTAATTTATACCCTTGAACCAGTTCTTAATGTCTTTAGTCTTTAGACTTTCTGTAAACTAGGCAGTGTAAATATTACATTTGCTCCAAAGGTCATGAAAAAGAAATAGCTTGGCAGCTAAAATGGTGCTGTAACTTCGTTTGCTTGATGCATTTGAAGGAATTGTTGGGAAGATAGTGTTACATGTAGAAAAGGATGACAAAACTGTGCTATCCCAGTAAACAGTACATTACTTTTTGGAACAATTATTTAAAAGTAAATATGAAGCTAGTAAATTAAATTTCTCTTTTTTCATAGCTGAATTTGCTACGTACCTGAATTTCTGCCGTTCTTTGCGTTTTGATGACAAACCAGACTATTCGTATCTGAGACAGCTATTCAGAAACCTGTTCCATCGACAAGGCTTCTCCTATGACTATGTATTTGACTGGAACATGCTCAAATTTGTAAGTAGAGTACATTGTTGACTTAGTCACAGAGGTCATTGGAGGAATCAAAGTCTATTTAGGATTGCTGCTATATATTGATTTCTTAGAATCATAGAGCTGGAAGAGACCTCAGGAGGTCATCAAGTCCAGCCCCCTGCCCAAGGCAGGACCAATCCCAACTAAATCAACCCAGACAGGGCTTTGTCAAGGCGAGACTTAAAAACCTCTAGGAATGGAGATTCCACCATTCCACTACTTCACCACTCTCCTAGTGAAATAGTTTTTCCTAATATCCAACCTAGACCTCTCCCACTGTAACTTGAGACCATTGCTCCTTGTTCTGCCATCCGTCACTACTGTGAACAGCCTCTCTCCATCCTCTTTGGAACCTTCCTTCTAGAAGTTGAAGGCTGCTATCAAATCCCCTTTCACTCTTCTCTTCTGCAGACTAAACGAACCCAAATCCTTCAGTCTCTCCTCATAGGTCGTGTGCTCCAGCCCCCTAATCGTTTTGGTCGCCCTCCGCTGGACCCTCTCCAATGCGCCCACATCCTTTCTATAGTGGGGGGGCCCAGAACTGGACACAGATGTGGCCTCACCAGAGCTGAATAAAGGAGAATAATCACTTCTCTGGATCTGCTTGCAATGCTCCTTCTATTGCACCCCAATATGCCATTAGCCTTCTTGGCTACAAGGGCACACTGTCGACTCATATCCAGCTTCTCATCCACTGTAATCCCCAGGTCCTTTTCTGCCGAACTGCTACGTAGCCTTTCGGTCCCCAGCCTATAACAATGCTTGGGATTCTTCCATCCCAGGTGCAGGACTCTACACTTGTCCTTGTTGAACCTCATCGGACTTCTTTTAGCCCAATCCTCTCATCTATCCAGGTCACTCTGGACCCTATCCGTGTCCTCCAGCGTATCTACCTCTCCCCCTAGCTTAGTGTCATCTGCGAACTTGCTGAGGGTGCAATCCATCCCCTCATCCAGGTCGTTAATAAAGATGTTGAACAAAACCGGTCCAAGAACAGATCCTTGGGGTACTCCGCTAGAAACCGACCGCCAACCTGACATTGAGCCATTGATCACTACCCGTTGGGCCTGACAGTCTAGCCAGCTTTCTATCCATCTTACAGTCCATTTACCCAATCCGTATTCCCTTAATTTGCTGGCCAGAATATTGTGGGAGACCGTATCAAAAGCTTTGCTAAAGTCAAAGTATGTCACATCCACTGACTTTCCCATATCTACAGAGCCAGTTACCTCATCGTAGAAGCTAATCAGATTGGTCAGGCACAACTTGCCCTTGGTGAGTCCATGTTGACTATACCTGATCACTTTCCCCTCTTCCAAGTGCTTCAAAATGGATTCTTTGAGGATCCCCTCCATGATTTTTCCGGGGACTGAGGTAAGGCTGACTGGTCTGTAGTTCCCTGAGTTGTCCTTCTTCCCTTTTTTAAAGATGGGCACTACATTTGCCTTTTTCCAATCATCCGGATCTCTCCCGATCTCCACGAGTTTTCAAAGATAATAGCCAAAAGTTCTGCAATTACACTTGCCAACTCCCTCAGTACCCTCGGATGCATTAAATCCGGGCCCATGGATTTGTCTGTTTAGCTTTTCTAAATAGTTCCTAACTTGTTCTTTCCCCACCAAGGGCTGTCCACCTCCTTCCTATGCTTCGTTGCCTAGTGCATTTGTCTGGGAGCTGACCTTGTCTGTGAAAACAGAGGCAAAGAAAGCATTGAGTACTTCAGCTTTTCCCACATCATCTCTCACTAGGGTACCTCCCTCATCCACTTTACTAACAGTGTTTGTTTTGACTGAGCTACCCAAAATTGCCAGTGCTCAAACAGCATTTGAGAAGGCCAAGCTTTCTTTGCGTGTTTACGTGCAGGCTGATTGTTTGAAGAATCAGATTTTTCTACAGTGCCTCTTCATTTCAAACACACAGAGAGAGAGAGAGTGGCCATTGGCTTTAAAAAAATATCGATGTCCCAAATAAGGATGTTAAAATGCAGTTATCCGGCTAATCGTATAGTTGATAGGACCATTCTGCAGAGCCACAGCGGGGGTAGCTCAGCTCTGCATTTTAAATGTTGTAAGATGAAGGCCTAAGACATAAGCCAATGTAGCACAGGCCAGGTCTGAGGCCTAGTTAACAATGGACAAAACATGGCTAACATAAAGCAAAGCTAAGCTGTGAGCGAGAGGCAGGTCCCTGCTAACAGAACTTGGCATGAACAGGGCGGAGAGTCCAAAACACTAATTGGTAATAGGTCTAGATGTAGAACAGTATTTGGTACTGGTCATAAGAGGAAGGCACATGGTACCGCCAGCTCATTAAAAAAGACATTGGTACCCACTGCTCACAGATACCGACCTATGTTCAGGAAAGGGTCTAAAATGACAGCATGATGGATAGAGATGATCTAATCGTTCCACGAAGTACAGGGCGATGGGTGGTATCTAACTAGCGTCAGAGGTTGGTAACCTGACACGTCAGCAGTGATGTGGAATTAGTTTGTACCTCTGTATAAAGTGGTGTCTTGCGGGGGGACAGTCTTTGTCCAGCCAGGGAGCAGTGGGAGTTTCTCACTGGTTGAGCTTAGGCCATGGTTGTAAGCTGGGCTTGACAAGCTGCGGTGAGCCCCCCTCGCCAGCAGCGCGGTTTGGCATGCTGCGCATGCGCAGACCGCGCTGCAGAGCCGTGCCGGGCTAAAATGCCACGGGCGAGTAGATTGCCCTAATTGTCAAGCCCTGGTTGTAAGTACGTATGTAGTGATTCAGTAGATTCTACTGATAACTATTACTGTACTTCGCTTAACAATAAACCTGGCCAGGCACCTTCAATCCTTATCTGATTTGTGGTCTTTGGGGAGCCCTCTTAAGGTCTGTGGTGGTCATTGGGCCCACATCATCGAGCACACACGCAAGCAGCCTTCTGGTTATTATCGACAGAGCCAGAGACCTGTCTGAACACCATGGCAGTAAATCCTAACTACACTGCCAGGCTCTTACTACATTTAAAATGCAGAGGTACAGTGATCAGCATGAGCCAGGACTGATGGGTCCCTGCTTATGCTGAGTGCAGTAGCCACTGTTTGTGGTGGACAGCACTGTCCACTGCAGACAGGGGCTGGTGCCAGAGCAGCCTCTGTTCACAGCGGCCAGGTTTGGCCGCAAACAGTAGCTGCTCCAGCACCAGCCCCTGTTCGCGGCAGCAGCCTCTGTCCACAGGGGGCTCCCAGCTCCTTGCTGGGACACCTGTGGAGAGGGGCTTCTTCGCAGCAGCCTCCCCTATTTCCCCGCCCCTCCCTCCCTTCCCCACTGCTTCTGATACAGGCAACTGGGGAGAGCAGGCGGCACCCAGGAGACAGTGCAGGGTGGAAACATCTTTTAAGCTGGCTCCCCCCCAACCACTGGCTCCTGCTCCCTTCCTTTCTCTTGATAGAGGCAGCAAGAGAGAGGGAAGCAACTAGTCAAGTCACTACTTGACTATCCGATAAGCTTATGCTTATTGGGTAGTCGACTAGTCACGTATATCCCTAGTTCCAAATTGATTAGTTCATTCCTTATACTAAGAATAAGACGCAAAGGGGAATTGGAACTCCCCATTATGAATTAATCAATGGTAAGCTGTCAATTTTCAAATGCAATGACTATTGAAACTCTAATAAATTTTTTCATCAACTTGGGGCGCCAGCATCCGCGTTTTAGCACACAGACCTGAGTCGAACCAACCATTTCCCAGACTCTTTGGTGCCTTCCTGAAACATAGCTGCTTTAGCCCTTTGACTGTGGTGCACCGCAGGAAAACTTGATTCCTAACCTCCTCTCCTGCAAGTTTGAACATCTAGCCAACATGTATTGCTGAATTGTCATTTTGGTCTCTGTGGTTCCATCTGCTGGAGGAGGTGTCTTTCCAAGAACGTTTCCCTTCACTCCTGTGTCAGGAAACAAGCAGAGTTTCTGTGAGCCTCTGGTGGATATTGTGGCAGTGTGTTTTGCCCACCAAAGGCAACTGAAAGCAATTATGATGGGTCGCGAGGAAGAGGGAGGAGAGGTGAGGGAGTACGTAAGCGTGGCAGACTCTCACTGGCTAAGGGTGCTCATGGCACTTGATATCACTGCTCATGCCCACTATGCAGGGCCACAAGCACAGACCAATAGAATCATGTCATCATCAAGACATGGGATGATCAGCAGAGGTTTCCGAAATTTTGTATGAAGAAAGTTACCTTTCTGGAGCTTTTTGAACAGGTTTTCCAACCTGAAAATGTAAAATCATGCATGATGCTACCCTTACCATTCCAGGAGTGGGGATGCAATAGCCATCTGGAAATTGGTTACCCCAAAGTGCTACAGGTCTGTTGCGTACCAGTTTGCTGTTAGAAAGTGTACTGTAGGTGAAGTGGTGGCAGAATTTTCTGAGGCAATAAGGCATGTGGTTTATCCCAAGGTGGTGAGCATAGCAAATATTCCTGATGTTAGTGCTGATTTTGAGAGAATGGGGTTGCCCAGATTATACTGGGGCTATTGATGGGCCTCCTATGCCCATAGTTTGCCCTCTTCAAGGAGACCATGCATGTGTAAACCACAAAGGGTACTGTTGTGTTCCTACTATTCTGAGAGATTGTTTGCAGATGGACTGTTGGTCTGGGCTCCAGCCTCAATGTGTGCCCAGGCTTATGTTGAACCAGTGTTGACCTAATCAGTCATCACTAGAAATCACTGTACCAGACTAATGGATGTCTCATACCTAGAGTAGAAAGATCAATTCTTTTCCTGTTCACAAGGGAGAAATTTGGCATAAGTGGCTTTCCCCGAAGTAGGAAGTTTTTAATCAAGCGTCTTCACTTAAGAGTTCCACTCTTCTTGTGGTCTGCCAGAGTGTGATCAGTTTTAGGGTACAAAGTAAGATTAAGTATAACTGAATCTTTAATTGGTATTTGTCGTGTGATTCTGGTTATTAGATACGAAAGGAGCCAGCAGACACCAAGGATAAACTCTATTCCTAACTTTATTATGTACAGAATAGTAAAGTAAAGCAATGCAAATTTACACAGATCTATTTCAATGAATGAGATATGTAGCAAAGACAGTATAACAACATCTACACCTAGGACAATACACGAGATATTCAAGTTTATGTATAGCCATATCCTTATACTTATTTCTATAAATCACACACAGTTCCACCGCTAAGATCCTTACGATTGTCAGATGGGAGGTCGCAGCCTCCTTGTTTCCCCACGTTCAGAGGTGTCCACAATGCATCGGTTGGTAGGAACAGGCACAGCTTCTAGTTGCAGTGAGTAAGGTAGTAGGGACACCTTGCCCAATCCCTCCCACTGATTCTTTTCTACACCTATATTTATTCTCGACTTGGTCATTCTAGTAATATAAGAACATAAAACATAAGAACATAATATATCTACCAATTGATTATGTATTGCATAAAATACCTATTATGCCCATATTTGGGATACATCCTGCTATTCAGACTATTGCAAAAAAAACTATACTTGATTGACAGTTCTATGGCTTGATTGACAGTATCTGTGATTTTTGTTTATCTGAACTATTATGTACCTGTACCAGGTTTTTCCCAGTGTTCTTGGCATGGTTTCACTGTACCATACTCCCTACGCACGATTGCTTAAAGCACTCCTGATTCTCAAAGCTCCCCCTCCGCCTCGACCTGGCCTGCATGCATACGTGCACCAGACTTGAGACAGGCCTGGCTTTGCTTTGTTAGAAATCTGCACTTTGGGCAAGACAGCCATTGTTAGTTCAGTCAGGGTAGGGCCGGACAATGCAGACATTATTATTTTGGGTTGTCCAGACTCCCCCCCTACAGTATTTTCCCATCAAAACAGGTTCTGGGGTTTGTGAAGTCAACTTTTGAGTTTTTGAAAGAAGGCAATTACTGTTACTTGTAACTATATTGTGAGGTACCAGGTGCCCATACAATGAACATGTTAGTTAGGCTTTCTAACACCCCAGTCTTTCTGATCGCTACAATATATGCATGCTAGAATGAAATACAAATTAAATTCAGTACCAGAGTTTTGATGAAAACTTGCAGGAACAAACTGCCAGATTCCATTTTACACTTCGTGTGTTAAATGTTATTTTAGCCATTAGTAGTTGTTTGAAATGCAATACTCAGCTCAATACTCGGCCTGATTATTTATGGTCTCATGACTTAACAGGGAGCAAGCAGAGCCGCTGAAGATGCTGAACGTGAAAGGAGAGAGCGAGAGGAAAGACTGAGACATACACGAAATCCTGCAGTACGTGGTTTGCCCTCCACTGCCTCTGGGAGGCTGAGGGGAACACAGGACGTAACTCCTCCTGCTCCCCTTACCCCAACTTCGCATACCGGTAAGTCATCCAACTCCTGGGGCAGACTCAGGCTGCAGATTATGCTGTTCTTCGACTGCTTCCTGATTATTGGAAATTGATGCATGCCATTTTGTTGTCCTTCAAAATCAACTTGAGTAAATAATGAGGAGTAGGGAAATATTTTATAAACTTACTCTCTGTAAATGCTGTTCTTTCCATAAATTGCTGAACAAGTTTTCCTTTCTATTGTGCATAGTAATGGTCTCGCTACTTGCTAGTCTGATTTAGATTGAAATCACACCTTTTCCAATCTACAGGATGAACCTCTGAAATCCAGGAGACTCTGGCCAGCGACATCCATAGTCCAGTAAGATCACGGATGTTGCTGGATCAGAGAGCCCCGGCATCCGGGAGTGCAAACCGCCTGGGAGCCCCGGCCAGTGGAACTGGCAAGCTCCATCCCTGGGGAGCCCCGGCTGGGCGGGGCAGTAGCAGGACCGGCAAGTTCTATACCCGGGGATCCCTGGCCAGCTGGGGCAGCAGCGGGGCAGCCAGCTAGCCCTGTTCCGGGGGATCCCCAGCAAAAGAGGGGCAGTGTTCAGCAGAAGTGGGGCAGCTGAGAAGCGGGGCCATGGCAGCTGGGGAGCTCCATCTCTGGAGAGCCCCAGTGGGCTGGAGCTCAAGTCCAAGCCTTGCAGGCTGGAGCCCAGTGGCAGTGGGGCTGGAGCAGAGCCAGCTGCAGGGAGGGGGAACATCCTGGGAGGCCGGTGGCAGGGGACCTCCCCTGATCTGGCAAATTCCCTTATTAAGGAGAGGGTTGGTCCCGAGAGTGCCGGTCAAGGGAAGTCCAACCTGTAACTTAATCTCAGGACATTACATTTATATAATGTTGTTCTGTTTTTAAGTGTTCTGCGGAGTCCGCACTTCAGACTAATAATGAATTTTATTAGCATAGACAAGCAATCATATACACTTTCAAAAAAGTAAGTAAAAGTAAAGAAATAAACACCGCAGCTCAAATACGCAAGTATGTTAATTGATCTTCTACTCATCTTCAAAGCCCTCGAATTCGCTGTTGTTAGAATCATCCTCGAACAGACGAGCAATATCTTCTGGGGTATAGCCCTCAACATCTTCATCCAGGTAATACAAGTCATTGTAATCTTCGCATAATTCGCCCTTGGTCTATTCATCGTCACTCGGATCCGTCCACAGGGCATCATCTTCGCTGCCATCCATAGCATTAGAGATGCTGCATTTCAGAAACCCCTTCCTTATGATGGCAGGATCAAGTTGAAGCCAGACATCCGCTATCCACTGGGTCACGTCTTGCAGCGTCGGAGTTCGCATACGTCCACCTGCAGTAAATGTATGTTCACCTTCCAACAACCAGCTGTTCCATTTCCTGCATAGTGCGTCTTTCATTGGCTTGTTAACTGTCACGTCAAGCAGCTGCAACATTTTGGTCATTCCACCAGGAATAATTGCCAAGTCTGTTTTGTACTGCTGAAGCCTTTTCTTGATGGATGGCATACGATGACAACGAAATGCATCCAAAACTATTACAGACCGCTTTCTCTCATAAGTCCACCCAGCCGCTTCGCCCAAACCGTCTGTAGCCAATCAAGCATTAAAGCTTCTTCGTCAATCCAGCCTTTAGGGTGAACACGCACATGAACAGTGTTCAGGAATATAACATTCTTTGGCATTGTCTCGCACTTGAAGACAATATAAGGAGGCAGCTTTGTTCCGTCAGCCATGCAAGCAAGCATTACAGTGAACCTCAACTTTTCATGCCCTGTGGTAGCAATTGAGACGGTCTTAGCACCTTTCACTTCAAGCGTTCTATCGTAAGGATTATCGAAATGTAAAGGTGTCTGATCTGTGTTACCGATTAATGAAAGGTCGTATCTGTGCTCCTTGCGTAGTTTTATGATAAACTTTTGAAACTATAGTAACTTGGTGTCAGAGTCCACGGGTAGCTTCTGCGTGATTGTCGTTCAGCATTGGACCGATAGGCCATGCTGATGCATGAACCGATCACTCCAGCCATGCGAAGCTTTAAACCCGGCTGTTTTCACAAAAGTTTTCACAAAAGTCAAAGCCTTCATTCGAACCTCTGCAATGCTAACACCACCGCCTTGCTGTTGACGCTCAGCAATCCACTCAAGCAGCTTGGCCTCCAGCTCAGGATATGCAGGGCTTTTACCTTGCTCAGCCATCTTCATCCGAGGCAACGCTTGCAGGCACTCTTTTTGCCATCTCCAAAGCCGAATGTTAGACTCTGCTATGCCATCAAATTCACAGCTGGCAGCTCTGTTGCCATGAGCCTCAGCATACCTAAGTACCTTAAGTTTTTCAGCTGTAGTGTAAGATCGCCAACAACTCATGGTATCACAAAGAGAGCATCGAAACACCGCGCATTATATACTCGTGCGCTCACATGCAGTCGACTGGCAATACAAAAGGGCAGGAAATACAGCAAATTCAGAGTGCGCATTATAGATAGGTGTTAATTTTTTTCCATGATTTTGACATAGCAAAGTTAGGGTGCGCATTATACATAGGTGCACATTATACTCGTAATTTTATGGTATTTTAATTTACCTTTGGTCTCACCCAAAATTAGGAATTGCTGAATCAGAGCTGTGATCCACCTGGTCAGATGTTCCGTTTCAGACTGTAGTCAGTACAAGATTCTCCACAGGAAGGGTTGAGAGAGCCCATAGTAGACAGAAAGTTTTGTTCCTTTTCCGTAATTAGAAATTGCATTGAACTGTGATGCACATATTATATAACACTTCCATACTCTTTAATATTAGTCATTATAATGCTACATAGTCTTTGTTTGCGCTCGTTCTGAAGTGTGCTAAAGTAGTGTCCTCATCAACATCCTATGGCAGTGAGTTTCACAATCAAATTATTCATTAAACAATAGTATTTCTTTATATCAGTTTAGAGTTTGCCACATTTCAATTTCTTTAAATGTCTGTTGTGTAATGAAACGGAAAAAGAAGCTTCTTATATTTGTTCCCTAGACCATTTATTATTTTTGGTACTTCTATCATTGCTCCATTCTATTGGTGTTGCTCCCTCAGACCTTTTTATGGTAGTGACTAGAACCAGGAAATATGTAAAAGATCCATTTCTCTCAACATGTTTGTGAATGCCTCCAGACAAGATTTGGAAACATGTTTAGGATCTCTGGTCTTTGGAAGCTAAGAGGGGCAGCTCTACATAAACTGAGGGCCAGCAGGTTGGCTCAAAAATCTTTTCACCACAGATATGAGATATAATTGTATAGTCTTGGCAGAAAGTAATCAGTCTGTGAATCAGTGATGGGCAACCTAGGCTATTAAGTGGGCCGCATGAGTGTCCCTCCTTCACCTCAATGGGCCTCAAGATTGCCGTAACCAAGACAGTCTCCGAGGATAGGCTAGTTTTGCCAGTTGCACTTGCATGCCTAGAACTTGCAGGATGTGCTGATTGAGACTTAGCTGCACTTTGATTGGAAGCAGCAGAAGTGCACGGCTCTCTGTCAGTGTTGTGTGTAATCAGCATGCACTTTCCTTCGTGTGCTTCTGCTTTACGTCTGTCACTTTAGAAGTACCGGTAGGAAAAACCCCCTATGTGGATGGAAACCAGTAGAATCTGGCAACCCTGTGCATGGGCAACAGTAAATAAAACGTCTTGTGGTTTGCACCCAGAACCCTGATGGCCTCCATGCAGCCCTTGGCCTACAGGTTGCCCACCACTGGTGTGGGTGGTGTGATGACTTTGAAACAAAGAAGTCATTAAGATCTTTACCAAGAAGTTTCATGATGAAGTGATGTCTAACATAGTGAATGTTAGTGGGAATGGGGTAGGTTTAGAAGTTAAAATAAAAATGGAACAAGTTAAAAATTATTTAGAAAAGTTAGATGTCTGCAAGTCACCAGGGCCTGATGAAATGCATCCTAGACTACACAAGGAGCTGATAGAGGAGGTATGTGAGCCTTTAACTATCATCTTTGAAAAATCATGAAAGTCAGGAGAGATTCCAGAAGACTGGAAAAGAGCAAATCTAGTGCCCATCTATAAAAAGGGAAATAAGAACAACCCAGGAAACTACAGACCAGTCAGTTTAACTTGTGCCAGGAAAGATAATGGAGCAGGTAATTAAGGAATCCATCTGCAAACATCTGGAAGATTATAAGGTGATCATTAAGCATGGATTTGTAAAGAACAAATCATGTCAAACCACTCTGATAGCTTTCATTGATAGGATAACAAGCCAGGTGGGGGAGAAGCAGTGGATGTCGTATACCTAGACTTTAGTAAGACATTTCATACGGTCTCACATGATATTCTTACTAATAAACTAGGCAAATACAATTTAGATGGGGCTACTATAAGGTGGGTGCATAACTGGCTGGATAACTGTTCTCAGAGAGTAGTTATTAACGGTTCACAATCCTGCTGGAAGGGCATAATAAGTGAGGTTCCGCAGCGGTCTGTTTTGGGACCGGTTCTGTTCAATATTTTCATCAGCGATTTAGATGATGGCATAGAGAGCATGCTTATTAAGTTTGCAGAGGATACGAAGCTGGGAGGGGTTGCAAGTGCATTGGAGGATAGAGTCAAAATTCAAAATGATCTGGACAAACTGGAGAATAGTCTGAGGTAAATAGGATGAAGTTTAATAAGGAGAAATGCAGAGGAGTCCACTTAGGAAGGAACAATCCATTTCACACATACAGAATGGGAAGCGACTGTCTAGAAAAGAGTACTCCAGAAAGGGATCTAGGGGTCATAGTGGACCACAAGCTAAATATGAGTCAACAGTGTGACACTGTGCTCTGGAGTCCTCCCCTTCCCCCCCAGTCCTGCTGGGTCAGAAGATCTGGTGTCTGTCAGCCAAGGCACAGAATTGGGGTCACCATTTCCTCCTGCAGAGCAACACAGACACTGAATCAGCTCAGCTCTGGGAGGACCAGGTTGTAAGGCTGCTGATAGCACCCAGGAAACCAACCCACAAAAGGGACCAAAACTCCACATAAATCCATCTTACCCTGTTTTACACAGAGAAAGCTCATAAAGATGTTTGTCCCTTTATGAATGAAAGAGAGAAATGGAGTGGTTACTCCTCCCCCATAACAATTTGCGCTGAGCTTGATAATAACCGAAAGTGTTTTTATTAAGTATAAAAAGTAGCATTTAAATGATTGCAAGTGAAAGCAGACCAAAAAGTAAGTTAATTAAAATAAGCAAAAGACCCCAGCTAATTGCAATACAATATGAAACTTGTTACATGCAAATTCTTACTCTAAATAGTAGTTTTCAGGTCAAGTATTTCAAGTCAGAGTTGATCTTTACTCTGGCCTGGGTTTATAGCTTTTCAGATCAAGCAGAGATCCACCATCTGTGTTAGACAGCATTTTTCACTAAGAAAGAGCTCCCCTTACACCTTCCCTCCATTTCCATACATCCCTGAAATATTTATGAAGATTTGGCAGAAGATACCCAGAATGATCTTAGTCTCACCATTCTAGACGTGGCAGACTTGGTTATACCTGAATTCTTGCATCTGTCCAGTGATCCATCTTCTTTTCCCTCTTCTCCCTGCCATAGGGCAACAAGATCAGGTGCAGCTGACTGCTGGTCCTTCAGCTCACAGCACAGCTGAGGAATTTCTAGGGCCTGATGTTTTGTACTTGATATCAGGAGATCAAGGCAGCCCTGTTAGTCTTTTACTAGATAGAATAGGTTGACATAAATAAGTCTGTTTTCCTAGCAGAAGGAGGTGAACAGTGGGGTGCCCCTGCAATCTGTCCTAGGACCTATACTGTTCAACATATTAATGAATGATCTGCAGAAGGGAGTGAACAGAAGTGCCAGTGTTTCTGAACAATATTCAGGATAGTCAAGTTGAAAGCACACTGCGAGGAGTTACACAGGAATCTCACAAAACTGGGTGATGGGACAACAAAATGGCAGATGAAATTCAATGTTCAGTGCAAAGTGATGAGCATTGGAAAAAATAATCCCAACTATAAATACCCAGAGATGGATTCTAAATTAGCTATTGCACCCAAGAAAGAGAACTAAGTTCATGGAGGTGCTTGTCCCATGTCCTGATTAACAAAGGTGGGTTTTTTTTGTTTTGGTTTGGTTTTTTTTAGGGTCTTAAAAATGTGTACCCTCCCATCCAAAAAACTACTGATCCTTCAGACTGGAAAATCGAAATCCTCAGATAGTGTAAAATGTCTTTAGACCCTTAATCTGTTGAATGGAGACTGAAGGGAATTGTATGCACCCATTAACTGCTAAATTACTACTTAAAGGTTCTGCACCTGTGATGTGACTAGACACGTGACTTGTATAATTTGGCTATGTGGAAGCAGTATATTCAAAGAACAAGAAATACTTCAGGAAATATCTCTAATCCTTTTTAACTGTAGTACAAGATAGGGATGTAAGTGAGTAGCTGAGTCATTACTCGACTAGTTGCTTCCTCTCCCCCTTCCCCCCCTCCGCCTCTATCAGAGGCAGCAAGGTGGGGGAGCAGGAGCTGGTGCTGTGGGGAGCTGGCTTAAAAGCTGATTCCCCCCAGCACTGTCTCTGCAGGCGGGCAGGGGAGGCAGAGGCACGGGGGGACAGGGTGCAAGCCGGAACAGCTGAGTCCCAGCTCGCGCCTAGTCCCCCCCCCGCCCCGTGCCTCTGCCTTTTAAATGTCGTAAGAGCCACTCAGGGTCCCACACCATAGCTCTGCAGTTCCCTCCCTTATCAACTAATCGAATAGTCAATGGAAATTCCATCGACTGCACGATTAGCTGATTAAATGCAATTTAACATTCTTACTACACGAAAGTTAAGTAGTGATAATATTAATACAATCTTTCTCACAGCTAACGCCTCTCCTCGGCCAGTGTCTGGAATGGAGCGAGAACGGAAAGTTAGTATGAGACTGCATCGTGGTGCCCCTGTCAATATCTCTTCGTCTGATTTAACAGGCCGCCAAGATACTTCTCGCATGTCAACTTCACAGGTACAGAATAGCCATTTTTTTATGGGAAAGTTTAATTTGAGTACGTATTTTGATCAGGCTGTTGTACTTTCCTATGTCAATTTACCAGTTAATCAACGGGATTTCATGCCGAAGAATATTCACTTCCTTATTTTGTAAAAGAGCTTAGAATATTGAGAGATGTAGTTCCCACCTTTTTGCTTTGTTGGAGGTACCTGTGGAATATGTTAACATTTGCCACTCATAAGGCCTTTGTCTTACAATTTCAGTTCAGCATATAACAGTGTGTCATACTGATTTCTAAAGAAGTGAACAAGGGGGATTTTTGTTTTAATCTCCATCTTTATACTACTTTGTGTACTGCCAGTGGTGAGCCTTTTAATGGCATGGCTGTATTAAAGAGCCATACAAGATGTTCGGTCTGCATTAGAAGCCCCATTGGTCTCACATGCTGTTGGTGCAACCTATGGTATATATTTGTTTCACTAAAGCAGTCAGAACAATGCCATATATTTGCAATAAGAATAATTACAGGTACTATAGTATTAAGGATCTTAAAGAGTCTTAAAATTATCTTAGTAATTTAACTGCACAATTCAAAAGTCTTGTGCAATCTAGAAAACATGGCTTGTGCGGTTTAGTTCTGTGGTGGTTTTTTTAACTGTTGAGAGGATATAAATATAGCAATTGCTGTAATTCTGAGGGGGAAATGTGATATATTGCACTTAGTAAAGATAATTAAGTCTCAAAATACATTTTTTGTCTATGTAATCTTTTACTTTTCTATTCTACCTTCTTCACTATATCTTTCCTATTTTGATAGATTATTTCAGGCTTCTGCCCACCTATTGGGTACCTTTCCTTTACAATTCCTGGATTTTTGTCTTAACTCTGAGTACTTATAGTTTGCTTTTAAAAATGTAAAAGTAAAATGTTTTTAGTTTACTAGCTTTTTGGATATTTTGTAAACATTGGCTTATTTCTTCCCATCTGTGGATTTCAAGGAAAAACAAAACTGCTAATTGATTATTTAACACTTGTTTGACAAGCAAATCATCACTTTGAGAATTCAATTTGTATGCCTTCTGCACAGTTCAATGTGTCTCTGCATTAATGTGCTTTTTAACAAGGTTTCGAATTAACAGCTTTTTAATTAGCGAAATTAGTAAGCTTTTAAAAATGTCTGCCATTGTGTTTTCTATACTGTAGACACACGCCTAGCCTAGCTATTTGTATAAATAGTTAAAATTGTGGGTGCAACCTGTGTAGCATGGTTGTAGGCAATAGTGTAAATGGTCATATTGTGGTGGTGTTCGTGATAGTATTGCCTTTAAATCAATGCAGCGTTCTTTGTGTCTAGGGAAGGTAGGAAATTCTAGATTCAACAGAATCTGTGTCTTAAATTTTAGAATATATATGGCTTGTCTTCGGGATCTGTAGAATACAAACTTATCTCCAGATAAGTTAGATTGTGGAGACTTCATCGGTGCATTTTCTTTGAAACGTCATTTATCGACAGTGTCCTTCTCTTGTTCATGTAGTTAATCTAGTTAATATTAGGGCCATCAGTTAATTGTGATTAACTCAATGAATTAACTTGATTAAAATAATTAATCATGATTAATTGCACTGTTAAACAATACTTGTTTTAAATTTATTATAAATATTTTGGATGTTTTCAAATATAGATTGGACCTCTATAAACTGAACTTCCCTCATCTGGCCACATCTGTCATGCGGCATGCATGGATGCTCCAGTGTTGGAGCATGCATGGAGAAAAGCCGAGGGAGGGGCACTCAGTAACTCGTCCCCCATCCTCCCAGGCCTTCAAGAGCGCTGAAAATAGCTCAAGCCTAGGGAGGGAGAGGGAGTGGTGGGGGTGCTCAAGAGACAGAGCAGCTGCCTCTTCCCCAGAGCACCCCCACTCCATTAATGCCAGCCCATCTGCTGCCAATGGCAGCAGACAGCCCAGCATTGACCTTCCCTGTGTGGCAGCGTGTCGGGGATCCCCCCAATCCTGCACCCCCGAAGCAGCAAGATGAGTCTCCACCAACCAGTAAAATACAGCACAGCATAGACATGATGTGGGTATAAGGAGTTAGGGCCAGGCAGCCTCAGACCCCTTCAGTAGGGGTCCACAGGCCTCTGACGCCTCAGTACTCAGCTTAGGCTCTTCCCTTCATGTTTTGCGAGACCACACTGACCCTTCCCCAAACCACACCCTTCCTTTGTTCAAAACTCCTTCCCTCTTGCGTGAGAACCAGTTGGGCCGTGATCTACACATCAGGGCCTCAGGCGACCCCATTGGGCAGTGCTTACAGACAGAGGCCAGTAGGGGTCACCCACAGCCCACATCCCAAGCATAGCACCCAGTGAGTGGACCATACCCCCACTACATCACACCCTGGTCCAGCAGATTCCCTGGTTCAGGACTGGTCGGGTCCCAAGGGTGCCAGACTACGGAGGTTCAACATTTAAATTGATTTCAGCTACAACACAAAATGCAAAGTGTCCAGTGCTCACAAATATGTGCACTATAAGAAAGATTTTTAAAAAAAGAAGTATTTCTGTTCACTTCATACAAGTACTATGGTGCGATATCTTTATTGTGACCGTGTAATTTACAAATGTAGATTTTGGTTTTTTGATTTTTTACATAATTGCATTCAAAACCAAAACAATGTAAAACTTTTGGAGCATACAAGTCCACTCAGTCTTCCTCCTTGTTCTGCCAATTGCTAAGACAAACAAGTTAGTTTACCTTTACAGGGGTATTGTTGCCTGCTTCTGAACAATGTCACCTAAAAGTGAGAATAGGCATTCACGTGGCACTTTGGCAATTGGTGTAAGGTATTCATGTGCCAGTTTTGCTAAATAATCATATGCTCCCTTCATACGTCAGCCAGTATTCCAGAGGACGTGTTTCCATGCTGGTGACAGGCTCTTCTTGATAACCAAAGCAGTGCCGACCAATGCACAGGCCCGCTGACGGGAAGCAAGCGGGGCAACTGCACTGGGTCCAGTAATTCAGAGGGGCTCAGGGTTCTTTAAATCGCCACTGAGTGCTGCATGGTGCACTCCAAAGCCCTGGTCAGCACACTGTGGTGGGTGCTGAGGGCTGGACGGGGGCCAGTACACTCCAGGCAGCACTGAGGATTGGCTGCCTAAGCCCCCGCCTATTCTGGGAGTATGGAACCCCTCCCCCCATCTCCACGCACACACCTTATCGGGCCTGGCAAGTGTCTCAGCTCCCTTGCTGATGAATGTTCATTTTCATCATATGAGTCAGATGCCGCCAATAGAAGATGGATTTTGTTTTTGGTGGCTCATGTAAGGATGTTAAATATCCAGTAATTTACTAGTCAAGTAGTTGATGGAATTTTCATCGACTAGTCGATCGGCATTTCCGCATTCTTCCTTTGAAATGTACAGAGTCCCCCACTGATCCCGGGCTCCATGCTGCGCTGACACTTTGAAATGCCACGCGGAGCCCGGGATCATCCTGGGTTCCGCGCGGCATTTCCTCAGAACCCAGGATCAGCTGGGGACTCCCCAGCTGACCACGAGTTCTGCGTGGCATTTCCCCAGCTGACCCGATCTCAACGTGGTGCTGCTGCTTTGAAATGCCGTGGCAGCATTTCAAAGCAGCACCACCACTGCTTTGGAATGCCACGGCAGTGTTTCAAAGGGGCAGCGCTGCATGGAGCCCCGGGTCAGCTCCTTGCAGCGCTGCTTTGAAGTGCCGAGGCAGCGTTTCAAAGGAGCAGTGCCGCACGGAGTTTGGTACAGGCTCCATGCGGCGCTGACACTTTGAAGTACCCCCCTCACCCACCTTGTTGCCTCTATTTGATAGAAGCAGCAAGGGGGGGTGGGAATCAACTAGTCAACTCAACAATAGTTGACTAGTCCTTAACATCCTTAGGATCGTGTTCTGTAGTGTCCAAATAGGAGTATTACGCTTTCAAGATTTCTGACATCATGTTCCATGCTTCATCCCCCTCAAGTTTTGGAAGGCACTTCAGAGTCTTAAACAGTGGGTTGTGCTATAGTTATCTTTAGAAATACCTTCTTTCCATTTTGTCAGCTCTATAATGAAAGCGTACTTAAATCAGACAACATATGCTGGGTTGTCATCAGAGACTGCTGTAATACGAACTGTATGTCAGAATGTGAGTAAAATCATGGCGTAGGAGATGTACAATTCTCCCCTGAAGAGCCGAGTCACAGATTTAATTAAGACTTTTTTTAACAAGCATCAGCTTGGTAGCAGGGCCTCTGAAATGATGGTTGAAGGATGAAGAGGCATATGAATATTTAGTGTATTTGGCACATAAATGGATTGCAATGCTAGCTACAAAAAAGCCATGTGAATCATAGAAATGAAAGGAACTTGAGACGGTCAACTAGTCTACCCCCTCACTCGTGGCAGGACTGAGTATTACTTGGGCCTTCCTTACTGGTGTTTATCTAATCTGCTCTAAAAAAATCTCCAATGATAGAAATCCCACAACCGCCCTCAGCAAGTTATTCCAGTGTTAAACCACTCAGTTAGACCTTTTTTCCTAATATCCAACTTAAACATCCTTTGATGCTATTTAAGCATGTGGTTTCTTGTCTTATCCTCAGAGGTTAACAAGATCAATTTTTCTCTCTCCTCCTTGTAACAACCTCTTGTGTACTTGAAAACGGTTATCATGTCTATCTACTCCCTCCTATTTTTCTCTTTTCCGGACTCAACAAATCCAGTCTTTTCAATCTTGCCTCATAGGTCATGTTTTCTAGACCTTTAATCATTTTTGTTGCTCTTCTCTGGATTTTCTCCAATTTGTCCACATCTTTCCTGAAATGTGGTGCCCAGAACTAGATACAATAATCCATTTGAGGTCTAATCAGCACAAAGTAGAGCAAAAGAATTACTTCTCATGTCCTGCTTTTTTTTGCAACAGTGTCACATTGTTGACTTATTAAGTTTGTGGTCCAGTTTGATCCCTAGATCCCTTTCTACAGTACTTCTTCCTAGAAAGTGACTTCCCATTTTGAATGCATGAAACTGATTTTCCTTCCTAAGTGGAGTACTTAGGATTCAATTTAATAAGGACAAATGCAGTTTACCTCAAACCATTTCTCCAGTTTGTCCAGATCATTTTGAATTATGACCCTATCCTCCAAAGCACTTACAATCCCTCCACAGACTTTATAAGCGTACTGTCTATGCCATTATCTAAATCACTGATAAAGATACTGAACAGAATTGATCCCTGTGGGATCTCACGCATTATGCCCTTCCAGCATGATGACTGTAAACCAGGGGTCTCAAACTCCCAGTCTGAAGACCATTTGCAACCCAACCACTTCCCAAATCTAGCCCATGAAATGTTTTGAAAATTATTTAATCAGGCCTGTGTGGCTGCTGGCCTGGGGGTACACTGGGATTCATCCTCGCACATGGCTCCCAACAGCATCTTGGCCCCCAGCACCCACATAGTCCTGGCTGCCTGCACCATGATGCAAACCATGCTGGCTGGGGAGCCACCCAGCAGGGTTGGACTGGTGGGTTTTACTTTTTGGTTTTGAGTATGCAGGTGTTAGCCAAGGTTGGGGGGAAAGGCATTCCAGCATGCGGACTTGGGGGTGTCAGAGTAAGGACTCAGTTTCATTTCTTTTGTAGGATTCTGGGCTCCTGGACACAGGAAGAGATCCTATCATTTGTATATACTATATTGCCAACCCCAAGTATTAAAAACTCATGAATCAATCACCCCCATCCCAAGAAAATGGCTTTTTAAAATCATAGACAAAAATACACTTGGGGACCTTTTTATTTGGCAACTGCCCCCAGCCTAGCAACAGAGTGGGGGCTAACCTGTTTATTAGACCCAATGTAGCATGTATGATTGCCTGACCTACAGACAGGTGGCATATGTGTGCATTCGGTGCAAGAAGCTCCCGGCCCTCAGAGACCACGTACTGGCTTTGGAAGCAAGGGTGGCTGAATTGGAGGAGCTAAGGGAGGCCAAGAGGTACATAGATGAGGCTTTCCGGGACACTGTAGAACTGTCCCATCTCCAGTCAGACAGCTTCTGTGCTGTTAAGAAAGATGAAGGACTCGGAAGGAGAACATTCAACTGGCGCAGAGGGAAATGATCCCATAGTTGGGAACCTCCTTCCAGATGATGTTATGGTATCCTCTGGGGGGAGGGAACTCCAGTCATAAGGAAAAGGCAGGTGTTAGTAATGGGGGATTCAATCATTAGAAATATAGAGAGCTGGGTTTGTGATGACCGGGAGAACCATATGGTGCCTGCCTAGTGCGGAGGTTGTGGATCTCTCGAGACATCTACATAGGCTCATGTATAGTGCTGGGGAGGATTCAGTGGTTGTGGTACATGTAGGTACCAGTGATATAGGGAAAGGTGGAAGAAAGGTTCTGGAGGCCAAATATAGGCTGCTAGGAAAAAGAGAGAAATCCAGGACCTCAATGGCAGTGTTATCTGAGATGCTTCCAGTTTCACGTGCAGGGTCAGGTAGGCAGGCAAAGCAATGTGTGGCTGAGACAATGGTGTAGAGAGGAGGAATTTAGATTTATTTGGATCTGGGAAAACTTTTGGAAGAGGGGGAGCCTATACAAGAAGGATGGGCTCCACCTAAACCAAAATGGAACCAGACTGCTGGCACTTAACATTAAAAAGGCCATAGAGAAGTTTTTAAAGTAAGGGCTGGGGGAAAGCCAACAGGTGTGGAGGAGCACATTGTTCTGACAGAGACATCTCTTAGGGAAGGGTCTATTAATAGAGATTTTCTATGTTCTAGTCAGGTGGAGAGGATGGAAGTATGGGTCAGATTAGATGAGACACAATCAAATGAAAAGAGTTTAACACATCACGAAATGGCAGACTGATAAATAGTGACAATTTTTTAAGTGCTTATACACAAACGCTAGAAGTCTAAATAAAATGGGTGAACTAGAGTGCCTCGTTTTAAAGGAGGATATTGATATAACAGGCATCACGGAAACTTGGTGGAATGAGGACAATCAATGGGACACAGTCATCCCAGGATATAAAATATATCAGAAAGACAGAACAGGTCATGCTGGTGGGGGAGTGGCACTATACGTGAAAGAAAATGTAGAATCAAATGAAGTAAAAATCTTAAATGAGCCAAAATGTTCCATAGAATCTCTATGGATAGTAATTCCATGCTCCAATAATAAGAATATAGCAGTAGGGATATATTATCGACTACCTGATCAGGACAGTGATAGTGACTATGAAATGCTAAGGGAGATTAGAGAGGCTATCAAAATAAAAAACTCAATAATAGTGCAGGATTTCAACTATCCCCATCTTCACTGGGTATGCATCACCTCAGGATGGGACGCAGAGATAAAATTCTTAATACCTTAAATGACTGCTTCTTGTAGCAGCTGGTTCTGGAACTCACAAGGGGAGCGGCTATTCTTGATTTAGTCCTAAGTGGAGCGCAGGATCTGGTTCAAGAGGTAAATATAACTGGTATGCTTGGAAATAGTGACCATAATGTAATAAAATTTCACATCTCTGTGGTAGGAAAACACCTCAGCGGCCCAACACTCTGGCATTTAAATTCAGAAAGGGAACTACACAAAAATGAGGAGGTTAGTTAAACAGAAATTAAAAGGTACAGTGACAAAAGTAAAATCTCTGCAAGCTGCATGGAAACTTTTCAAAGACACCATAATAGAGGCCCAAATTAAAAAACACAGTAAGAGAACCAAAAAAGTGTCACCATGGCTTAACAACCAGGTAAAAGAAGCAGTGAGAGATAAAAAGATATTTTAAAAAGTGGAAGTCAAATCCTAGTGAGGAAAATAGAAAGGACCATAAACTTTGTCAAATTAAGTGTAAAAATATAATAAGAAAAGCCAAAAAGGAGTTTGAAGAACAGCTAGCCAAAACTCAAAAAGTAATAGTAAAATGTTTTTAAGTACATCAGAAGCAGGAAGCTGGCTAAACAACCAGTGGGGCCTTGGATGATCGAGATGCTAAAGGAGCACTCAAAGATGATAAAGTCATGGTGGAGAAGCTAAATGAATTCTTTGCTTCAGTCTTCACGGCTGAGGATATTGGGGAGATTCCCAAACCTGAGCCATTCTTTTTAGGTGACAAATCTGAGGAATTGTCCCAGATTGAGGTGTCATTAGAGGAGGTTTTGGAACAAATTGATAAACTTAACAGTAACAAGTCACCGGGACCAGATGGCATTCACCCAAGAGTTCTGAAAGAACTCAAATGGGAAATTGCAGAACTATTAACTGTGGTTTGTAACCTACCTCCACCTAATGACTGGAAGATAGCTAAAGATAGCCAATGATTTGCCAATATTTAAAAAGGGCTCTAGAGGTGATCCTGGCAATTACAGACCGGTAAGTCTAATGTCAGTACTGGCAAATTAGTTGAAACTATAGTAAAGAATAAAAAATTTTGAAAAACAGGTAGCCAAAACCTCAAAAAGTAATATCAAAATGTTTATTAACTACATCAGAACCAAGAAGCTGGCTAAACAACCAGTGAGGCCTTGGATGATCGAGATGCTAAAGGAGCATTTAAAGATGATAAAGTCATGGTGGAGAAGCTAAATGAATTCTTTGCTTCAGTCTTCACGGCTGAGGATATTGGGGAGATCCCCAAACCTGAGCCATTCTTTTTAGGTGACAAATCTGAGGAATTGTCCCAGATTGAGGTGTCATTAGAGGAGGTTTTAGAACAGATTGATAAACTTAACAGTAACAAGTCACCGGGACCAGATGGCATTCACCCAAAAGTTTTGAAAGAACTCAAATGTGAAATTGCAGAACTCTTAACTATGGTTTGTAACCTATCCTTTAAATAAGCTTCCGTACCTAATGACTGGAAGATAGCTAACGTGATGCCAATATTTTAAAAGGGCTGTAGAGGTGATCCTAGCAATTACAGACCTGCAAGCCTAATGTCAGTACCAAGTAAATTAGTTAAAACTATAGTAAAGAATAAAATTGTCAGACATGTAGATGAACATAATTTGTTGGGGGAAAGTCAACCTGGTTTCTGTAAAGGGAAATCATGTCTTACTAATCTGCTGGAGTTCTTTGAGGGGGTCAACAAACATGTGGACAAGGGGGATCCAGTGGATATAGTATTCTTAGATTTCCAGAAAGCCTTTGACAAGGTTCCTCACCAAAGGCTCTTAAGTAGAGTAAATTGTCATTGGATAAGAGGGAAGGTCCTTTCATGGTCTGGTTAAAAGACAGGAAACAAAGGGTAGGAATAAATGGTAAGTTTTTCGAGTGCAGAGAGGTAACTAGTGGGGTCCCCCAAGGGTCTGTCCTGGGACCCATACTATTTAACTTATTTATAAATAATCTAGAGAAAGGGGTAAAAGGTGAGGTGGCAAAATTTCCAGATGGTACCAAACTACTCAAAATAGTGAAGACCAAAACAGACTATGTAGAGTTTCGGAAAGATCTCACCAAACTAAGTGATTGGATAACAAAATGGCAAATGAAGTTTAATGTTGATAAATATCAAGTAATGCACATTGGAATAAATAATCCCAACTATATATACTTAATATGATGGGGACTAATTTAGCTGCAACAACTCAAGAGAGAGCTTGGAGTGATTGTGGATAGTTCTCTGAAAACATCCACTCAGTGTGCAGCGGCAGTCAAAAAAGTGAATAGAATGTTAGGAATAATTTAAAAAGGGATAGAGAATAAGACTGAAAATATCTTATTGCCTCTATATAAAACCATGGTACGCTCACATCTTGAATCCTGCATACATATGTGGTCGCCTCATCTCAAAAAAGATATATTGGCATTGGAAAAGGTTCAGAAAAGGGCAACAAAAATGATTAGGGGTTTGGAACTGGTTCCATATGAAGCGAGATTATAAAGACTTGGACTTTTCATCTTAGAAAAGAGGAGACTAAGGGGGGATATGATAGAGGTCTATAAAATCATGACTGGTAATGGAAAAAGTGAATAAGGAAAAGTTATTTACTTATTCCCACAAAATAAGAACTAGGTGGTCACCAAATGAAACTAATGGGCAGCAGGTTTAAAACAAACCAAAGGGAATTTTTTCTTCACACAGCTCATAGTCAACCTCTAGAACTCCTAGCCAGAGGATGTGATGAAGACTAGGACTTTAGCAAGGTTCAAAGAAGAGCTAGATAGTCATTGATGGACTTAATCTCCATGAATCTATCAGCCAGGATGGGTAGAATGGGGTCCCTAGCCTCTGTTTGTCTGGAGGTGGGTGACAGGAGAGGGATCACGTGAGGATTACCTGTTGTGTTCCCTTATTCTGTTATTGACCACCGTTGGCAGGCAGGATATTAGGATAGATGGACCTTTGGTCTGACCCAGTCTGGCCATTATGTTCTAAGGGGATCAGATTTTTAAAATCTGTTCCCCATACAGACAGGCTCCCGCCTGCTCTTTTCAGTGGTGACAGATAGCAGAACGATGAGCAATGATCTCAAGTTGCAGTGGGGGAGGTCTAGGTTGGATTTTAGGAAAAACTCTTTCACTAGGAGGGCGGTGAAGCATTGGAATTGGTAGCCCATGGAGGTGGTGGAATCACCATCTTTATACGTTTTAAGGCCAGCCTTGACAGAGCCCTGGCTGGGATGATATAGCAACTGAGCATTCTGTATAGCTAGCGTTAAACATACTCTTGTATTAGAAATCTGTAGATGTGGCATCTATGATGCTCCGATCAGGAAAGTGTCTCGCCTCAGTCAAGAGTTCCCCAGAATGATATTGCCAGTTACTTTTAATTTTGTTTCAGCTGTAAGCGAGGAAGAGCTCTGGAAGGATATAGCTGTGTGCTCTTCAAATAGTCTGCACCCATCCCCCTTCCTAGGATGCACCAATGGTGCAGCCTGGGCCAAGGGAGCTTTCTAGTGCCCTGCTTGTCAGTGTGCTCTCGCACACATACTGTCCCTTCCCTCGCTGCTCTACATATGGGGAATGAATGACTAGAAGGGGGCATGTCCTGCCAACCACCCCAGTTTTTTCCAGCCCTACTAGCTGGCAAACCAGGAATCTGTCTGTCTTCCTCCAATCTGAATTTGATGGAGCTGATCATTCCCAGGGCAGTGTAGTTTATTACTTAGCAACTAAATTTCTTTTCTTTCACTGGGGATTTCACAGGGGCTCAGATCCCCCACTTCCCAGTTGATGAACTGAATATCACAAAAGTTGAGGTTCTTGATAGGCCTTTTGCACTGCTGTCTTTCATGTTTCAGATGCACATGTGACTTGTTTGGTGTTCTTGGAGGAAGGTCTTCACTGTCTTAATCCTCTGAAGTTTCAGAATCAACTCCAAGCTTTGCTACTCGAGGAAGCATTAGCCGCTAAACTTTCTGGCTCCAAGTCAAAGGGATCCACAAGTCCTGACAACCAGAGTCCTCCCTGATCAATGATAAGTCCAGAAAGCCCACAGTGCAATCTAGTTGGAGCCTGTCCTAAGCTGCCAGTCAATGTGAATCCACTTTATTGGATCACATTGTACAGAAATCCTGGACTTTACAGGTGTTGGACTCTTCTGAAAGAGCCAGACTCTGAAAACAAGCCATTAAGGATCTTGTTCCTTGCTAATAAATGCAAAAGTGTTCTTTCAAGTTTTCAGTCTTGGAAGACAGGGGAAAATCAAATGATGACATGGAGGACCAAGGTTGCAATATAGAACCATACCCTCCCCCTGATCCAGGGCCAACAGTTAGCTTGAAAATTAATTAGAAACCTAATAAGACATATGTTGCTCCATGGTTCAGTAATTGTCTTTTTGTTCTATGTTTATTCCCTGGTATTTCTAGTTGTTTATTCCCCTATATAGCTTGAATTGGTATACAGACACAGAATCATAGATCACTAGAACTGGAAGGGACCTCGAGAGGTCGTCGAGTTCAGTCCCCTGCCCTCATGGCAGGACCAAGCACTGTCTAGACCATCCCTGATAGATGTCTATCTAACCTGCTCTTAAATATCTCCAAAGATGGATATTCCACAACCTCCCTAGGCAATTTATTCCAATGTTTAACCACCCTGACAGGAAGTTTTTCCTAATGTCCGACCTAAATGTCCCTTGCTGCAGTTTAAGCTCATTGCTTCTTGTCCTATCCTCAGAGGCCAAGAAGAACAATTTTTCTCTCTCCTCCTTGTGACACCCTTTTAGATACCTGAAAACCGCTATCATGTTCCCTCTCAGTCTTCCTTTCCAAACTAAACAAGCCCAATTCTTTCAGTCTTCCTTAATAGGTTATATTCTCTAGACCAGTGTTTCCCAATTTTATTTGGCCACGGAACCCTTTTAAACTCAAAAGAATTTTGTGGAACCGCTAATAGCACTCATATATATGGAGCTGAAAAAGTAGACCACAAATAAGTAAGGATAATAATAAAGAAATGCTAAACAAGGTCATGAGATCAACACAAATGAAAACTGTTTTCAATAAAATTCATAAATGCTTAATATTAATTTTTTTTTTAAATAATAATGTTATTGTAATGGAATTTTCTCGCAGAACCCTTATTTTCACTTCGCGGAACCCTGGGGTTCCCCGGAACACCATTTGGGAAACACTGCTCTAGACATTTAATCATTCTTGTTGCTCTTCTCTGGACCTTCTCCAGTTTTTCCACATCTTTCTTGAAATGTGGTACCCAGAACAGGACACAATACTCCAATTGAGGCCTAATCAGTGCAGAATAGAGCAGAAGAATGACTTCTCGGCTACGTCTAGACTGGCATGATTTTCCGCAAATGCTTTTAACGGAAAAGTTTTTCCGTTAAAAGCATTCTTGCGAAAACGTCTAGATTAGCGCGGATGCTTTGCAAAAGCACTTTTTGCGGAAAAGCATCCGTGCCAATCTAGACGCGCTTTCTTACAAGAAAGCCCCGATCGCCATTTTAGCCATCGGGGCTTTTTTGTGCAAAACGGTTCTGGGTTGTCTACACTGGCCCTCTTGCGCAAAAGCATTTGCGCAAGAGGGCTTTTGCCCGAGCGGGAACGTCATTGTATTTGCGCAAGAAGCACCGATTTTGTACATTACAAAGTCAGTGCTCTTGCGCAAATTCAAGCGGCCAGTGTAGACAGCTGGCAAGTTTTTCCACAAAAGCAGACGCTTTTGCGGAAAAACTTGCCAGTCTAGACGCAGCCCTCATGTCTTGCTCACAACGCTTCTGTTAATGCATCCCAGAATCATGTTTGGTTTTTTTGCAACAGTGTCACACTGTTGACTCATATTTAGCTTGTGGTCCACTATGACCCCTACATCCCTTTCTAGAATACTGTTAAACTGACTGGTCTGTAGTTTCCTGGGTTGTTCTTATTTCCCTTTTTATAGATGGGCACTATATTTGCCCTTTTCCTGTTTTCCATGATTTTTCAAAGATGGTATCTAAAGGCTCAGATACTCAAGGAGCTGATAGAGGAGGTATTCTAGGATGCATTTCATCAGGCCCTGGTGACTTGCAGACATCTAACTTTTCTAAGTGATTTTTAACTTGTTCTTATTTTATCTTCTAGACCTACACCCTTCCCACTAGCATTCACTATGTTAGGCATTTCTTCATCATCAGACTTCTTGGTGAAGACCGAAACAAAGAAATCATTAAGCACCTCTGCCATTTCCAAGTTTCCTGTTATTGTTTCTCCCTCCTCACTGAGCAGTGAGCCTACCCTGTCCTTGGTCTTCCTCTTGCTTCTAATATATTTATAGAATGTCATCTTTGTTACCCTTTATGTCTCTAACTAGTTTGAGCTCGTTTTGTGGCTTTGCCTTTCTAATCTTGCCCCTGCGTACCTGTATTGTTTGCTTATATTCATCCTTTGTAATTTGTCCTAGTTTCCACTTTTTATATGATTCCTTTTTGATTTTTAGATCATGCAAGATCTCCTGGTTAAGCCAAGGCCGTCTTTTGCCTTACTTTCTATCTTTCCTATGCAGAAGAATAGCTTGCTTTTGGGCCCTTAATAATGTCCCTTTGAAAAACTGCCAGCTCTCTTCAGTTGTTTTTCCTCTTAATCTTGCTTCCCATGGGACCTTACCTACCAGCTCTCTGAGCTTACTGAAATCTGCCTTCCTGAAATCCATTGTCTCTATTTTGCTGTTCTCCCTTCTACCATTCCTTAGAATCATGAACTCTATTATTTCATGATCACTGTCACCCAAACTACCTTCCACTTTCAAATTCTCAACCAGTTCCTTCCTATTTGCTGAAATAAAAACTAGAACAGCTTCCCCCAGTAGCTTTTTCAAGCTTCTTAAATAAAACATTGTCTCTAATGCAGTCCAAGAACTTATTGGATAATCTGTGCCCTGCTGTGTTAGTTTCCCAACATATGTCTGGATAGTTGAAGTCCCCCATCACCACCAAATCCTGCACCTTGGATGATTTTGTTAGTTGTTTAGAAAAAGCCTCATCCACCTCTTCTACCTGGGTCGGTGGTCTGTAGTAGATCCCTAGCATGACATCACCCTTGTTTTTTTTTTTACCCCTTTTAACCTAACCCAGAGACTCTCAACATGTCTGTCTCCTACATCTGAGGAGCATCCATCTCCTACTCAGTCCAGTACAGTCAGTGTGTACATTTTTAATATATAAGGCAACACCTCCTCCCGGTTTACCTCGCCTATCCTTCCTGAGTAAGCTGTACCCTTCTATACCACTATTCCAATCATTTGTATTATCCCACCAAGTCTCTGTGATACCAGTGAATAAACGCAGAACAAAAGACAGTTACTGAATCTTGGAGCAAGATAATGATTTGGTTTCTTTCTGAGTTCCCTATTGTTTCTTCTTTATCTTTGCTCTAATTGACCATGCTTCCCCACCCTAACCCCCAATTCCAAACCCTTTCCCAAGTGTCCATATTTGTGACCTATCTATAGGTTTTTGTCTCCTGTCCCCATTGATTCTGGGTTAAAACCCTCTTTCCTAGATTAGCCAGTCTCTCTCTCAAGACATTCTTCTACTTCATCAATAAGTGGACCCTAGCTCCTCCTTCATGGAACAATATCCTGTGGTCAAAGAAGCCAAACCAAACCCCTTTGTAATGAGGAGTGTTAAAATACTCCTCTAAGTCCTTAATGAAAAGCAACCAAGCACTCTGTGTAGCTAGCCTTAAACATACTCTTGTCTTTGAAATCTGTAGATCTGCCATTTGGAACTCACGTAGTTTCACAAAACATTGGTCCTATATCAGATGCTCAGTTTGTAAAGTAGTATTTCAACCTTTAGTTAATCAGGCATCCCCATCCCACCACATGGGGGGAGGAGCCTTGCTTCCCAAATTCCCAAGAGTGGGAATAAACAAAACAAAACAAAACTCAAGAAGAAATGAAAGCTACTGACTTGTTACCAGGGTTCTTACAGATAACCTCTGCACATTTACACTGTAACCACTTTTTCTTCTTGTTTGGAATGCTAATTTCAACTACATCAGTCTGGGCAAAATTACGGAAAAGCTGCTACATTAACAAAGAGTTGAAAGAAGCCAATATAATGATAGTCAACATAACTTTAAGGAAAATAAGTTTTGTTAAACAAATTTGATTTCATTCTTGGTAGATGTAATATACTTAAACTTTCGTAAGGCATTTGATTTAGTACAATGTGACATTCTGATTCAGTAAGTGGCCCTGCACAACATCAGTGACACCCATGTTAAGTGGATTAAGACCTGGCTAACTGATAGCTTCAAAAAGTAGCTGCAATGGGAAGCCACCTCATTAAATGCAGGTATTTCTAGTAGAGTTCTACAGAGATCAGTTCTGGGCCCACTGCTATTCAGCATGTAAAATTGCTGTTGATACATTGGACAGGTGACATCTGCAAATTATTTGACAATTGACATTTGATAGACATGCCTGGCCTGTCAAATCTGTGTATACAGAGATTTTACTGAAATCAGTTTATCATTTCAAAGGACATATTGCAGAAGCTGTAAAGAGGTTCGTTGTGTAATAGAGTAACACCCTGTTAAATGGAGAGTTCTGGCAATATTCCTGTGTATTGTCTCTTTAGTGATATTTACATGGCAAGGATTTGTAAACTAGTAAAAACTATCAACTATTTTAAAGCATTGATGAAGAGTTGCAGGAACACTAATGGTGGCAGAATGGTAAATAATGGTGAGGACAGGGCATTCGTACATGGTGATTTGGATTGAGTGGTAAACTGGGTCAATTCCAAGCAAATGCAGTGTCGTACATTTGGACAGGAAGAATTCAGTCCATACCTAAGGAATGGAGACTGTATCCTGGAAAGTAGTGACTCTCTGGGAAAGGATTTAATGGTCATAGTGAACAAACAGTCCCAGTATGATGCTGAGGCAAAAAGATCTAATGTAGACCTGAGATTTATAAACAAAGGAATAGGAATTAGGAGTAGGAAGGTGCGTTTAGCTATGTATATGGCACCGAGGAGAGTAATACTAGAATACTTGTCCCATTTTGGTGTTCACATTTCAAAAAGGATTTTGAAAAGTTGAAGAGGATGCAGATAAAACCTCAAATGAGTTGAGGACTGGAAGCTGTGCCTTACAGTGAGACCCATGGCACTCATCACTGTGTATACAAGTTCCTTCATGGGGAGAAAATAATTGGTACTAAAGAACTCTTAAATCTATCAGAGAAAGGCATGAGAAGAACCAGTGACTGGAAGGTAAAGCCAGACAAATTCAGATCAGAAATAAGGCACAGTGTTTTAACACTGAGGATTAACAACTACTGGAACAGATGACAAAATATGGTAGATTCTCCATCCTTTAATGTTTTGAAATCCTGAGGTTGGGTTTCTTTCTGGAAGGATACGCTGTAGTAAAACACAAGTTAATGGGCTGCACAGAGGTGGTATGGCCTGTGTGGAACAAGATGTCAGAGTAAATGATCTAATTATCTCCTCTTGCTTTAAAATGAATCTATGAACTTTGGATCTGAGAAGGCAGTAGAAGTGGCTGAGGCAGTCAGTATGTTGTACCACTTTTTATACCTACTGCCTTTGAGCATTACGTTCAGCATAGGGATGGAAAGATAGTGGTTCATGAGCCCTCTCATGGGCACTGCTACTAAAAGTTCCATTACAGACTGCACAATCAGGCACATCTCAGAACTCCAGTAACAGGTGAGTAACATTGTTTCTCTTCATACAGGGTTCAGTTCTGTAAGACTGTTTCAGTGGGATTTCTCACATGCTTAAAGTTAAGCATGTGCTTAAATGCTTTGGTAGAGGCACCTTGCAGGATTAAGCTTGTTCACTGCTCCTATTTATGTTAATAGTAGATTGAGAATTCCCTCGATAGTTGGGCAGAAAAGATTTTGAATATTTAGGAGAGCAAAGGAATATCGCAATAGGTCTCTTGGACAGCGGAAAATGTTTTTAAATCAGTGGCCAGTGCTGGCAATGAACAATCTGCGTTTTATCACCACTTTGTTGGAATAAAACAGAGGCTGGAACAGAAATGCACTTCACTCTCCACTTCCTATTGAGAGAAACTTTATTCCTATGTTAATCTTTCTAGGGATCATTTTCTACATAGATCCTCAGACCCTGAGATTGCAGCCTTCTTTGCGGAAGAATTCCTCTTTTAAATGTCTATTAGTACAGAAACAAGTCTTGTAGAGATTTGAAATTTAAGTCCTTCAAAAGTATACATAGCCTGCAAATTTGGGTTGGATTTTATAGTCAATTTTATATATTTGGACAGTAGAACTATTACAAATTGCTTCTTTTCCCCCCACCTCAGAATAGCATTCCCTTCGAGCATCACAGCAAGTAGCTGCTCATCTCCTCGTTGGAAGGCAGCACTGGGTGAGTTCCTTCTTGTTAGACCCAAATGTTTTTGGATGGGGCGGGATTAAATCCTGTGGAAATCTCAAATTTGCCTCTTCCTCCTCACATTAATTCTTACAATCGTATAGTTTATCTCTGTGCCCTAGATTCAGGTATCAGGTACTTGACATGGCCTTAGGAGTCCTTCTGATTGTAAAAGTAAACATCTTTCCAAGAGCTGAAGTCCTTATTTATTATACTTACATTCTTAGTACAGTTAATTAAATTTGGTGATTTGGGATGTCCCATTGACTATTCAGGTATTACTAGTAAAATAAGCAGAGCAGCAGCTTTAAACCAAGTCTGCCAGAACCACTAGTCATTCTGTAATTATGCTCCCAATCTCAGACATCCCTTCTAAACTAGATTGAGTTTTTACAGTTCTCAACTGGATTACTTGTTCTGAAGGCTTGTCATGGAGAACAGACTTCACTAACTCAAGTAAGGCTGTCTTGGCATGAATGGAACAAGTTATTAAAGCTACCTTCATTTTTCTGCTTTTAAATTCTCTTCCATCCCCTTTGAGCTGCCAGATGAAGTTATCTTTTAGTGTAGCTGAAACATGGGCACCTTTAATATAGGCAGACTTGAAGTTGGATTTGCAAAGTTCTTTGCCAGAGGACAGTGAAATTATTTCTGCCTTTGTGCACAGCTTTGTAGTATTTCAGCCAGTTGTGGTTTAGCAATAGAAACAATTGTGGATCAAAATCTGTACCTCACTGTTGAAGGATACTGATTCTTCAATTCTTTTAAAAGCTTCTTTGCTTTGCTATATATTTTAAAGGCACTCATATTTTTCTGTTCCTTGTTAAGTTCTGTAGTTCTTCCTGCTGCTTTACTTTCTCTGTCAAGCTCTAGCTTGTACTAATCCTACACCTGCAGTTGGCATAGCATTCTTCTCTTCCTCTTTCTTTTCATTTAATTGTCTCCAGCTGTTCTGTGTACTTGCCTGACACTAGGAGCTGCTTCTTTCTTAAATAGTTGTTGTCATATTCAGAACTGTCTGCAAATGATAGTTTACAACTTTAGAATTCCAGTTTACTCCAGCAAAACACCCTTTGAAGTCAGTGGGAATCTTGCATGAGTTAGGGCTGCAGGACCCAGCCTGATAAAGTTCAAGAACAACAGACAAGATCTTGATGTGCCAAAAATGTGGTAGCTACTTAAAATTCTGTTTCTCATTCTTAGAGTGATTCCTCTACTTTGACATTTGTAACTTCTCAAATTAAGTGTACTGATGTGTGATGCTTTTAATTTTTTGGAGCGTATGCTACTTAAGACATACTCAAGTAAGTAATATTGTGAAATGTGTTTAATATAGCATCACCAATAAAAAGCCAGAGTTCTTTTTTTTAACATTTTAAATTTCGGTTTGCGTTTCTTCAGCCTTGAATTTCTATCAATTTATTTTGAGAGCTAAGCAGTTTAATCTGGTTTTGTTCTTTTTTTGCATGCATGTTTTCACTCTGGTTTATTTGTTCTTCAGACACTTTTTGCTTAAGAGGTGCATTTCCTTGTGTTATTCTTAATACAGAAGGAAAATGCAGATAACCTGATGTGGCTATACAGGTAGGTGTGAAATAGCCTGTGTAGTACATTGGATTGTTGATTCTAGAAATACCATATTTTCTTTTACCAGGGTTCTTGTGCCCATATATTTTGCAACAAGTGGCTGAAACAGTTTTGGAAGAGCCAGCTACATGCTAGTTAAAATGACTTCTGCTGATGTTTTTTTGTTCTTTGGCCCTGATAGATTCCTGCTCGTGTGACTCCCAGTGCTCTCCAGTCTGCTGTGCAACGGTGAAACTCATTGTGTGATAGACGGCAGATAATGCATGGCTGATTGCCTATGTCACAATGGCTTTTGTAGCAGAAATATCCCGAGAGGGAGCAGAAACCTTACAACTGGAGCTCTCCAGGCCACTTACTAAGAGATACTTGCAGGAACATGGACAGACTCCATTAAAAAAGGCTCTTGCCAGAAACCCAATGACCTTAAGTGAACTCTGTAGCAACAGGGCTGGAAAAGGAAGAGATGGTTTATGGAGTTAACCGCCTGTTATTGAATAGCCATTTCAGTTCTCCCTCTACAGGCGGCAGACTTTACCCATTTTTATTATTCTACTGTAACTATCAATCTTTTACCTGCTTGGTTTAAGAAAATTTTATATCATTTTGCTAAGATTATTAGCTTAATTCTGTGTAAAGAATTCTGTCTTGCTTACGTCTGATTTAAAAATGTCAACTATGAACAATCCTGAATTAAAGACGATGACTTGAAATTTCTTGTAAAGTTTAGTCTGGCAGGGAATATGTAAATTGATTAAAACCATCTGATTTTATTTAAACTCTATACTTTTTTTGTATGGTCCCATTCAGGGTGGGGGAGTTCTGCTGAGAGTTTTTAAATATGCGTTATAGTTTTATTACTTTGCTTCTTCCACATTTTAAATGGAAATCTCCATGCTATACAAACATTTTTGAATTTTTTACTCTTCTCTAGTACAGTCAGAGAAAGCAAAAGATGCTGGACAGAAGGGTCTAGGCCCCTTAGAGGTGGTGATTGTTGGTAGTTAACTTATTCCTAAAGAATGTGAAGAATAAAGAGAGAGAAGGGCTCTGATATTTAAGAGGAATTTGTTGGAGTTAAGAGATGGTAACCACGGCCTGTCATTCTCTTTCATTTGAGATGGAGGACTGTGTATAAAACACTTTTTCATTGGTAAGATCTAGTTTTCTACACTGTGAGGCTGGCTGCTTTGCGGACAGTTGCAAGTGGAACAAGAATTACTGCTATTGCAGACTGAGTGAATTTGTACTACATTTGCTTCAGCATCCATATATGTAAAAACAAGTGATTTTGGTTACTGTGTATTGCCAGGACTCAAAAAGGAATTATAAACAAAATATTCTTGATGTGAAATCCTGAGAACTGATGATTTTGAGGCATGAACTACATTCTTAATATAATGTAAGCTGTATATTTCTGGAATTGCTATTAATTATGGGGAGTTAAATGACTTATTTGTATGCCTAGAATGTCCAGTATAAAAAGTGCTCTTGACAGATGTCCCTATTAAGGAATATGGAAGGATCTTTACATTGTTTCTAACTTAAAACATTTTCGTAAAGTAATGCTACATATTTTATCCTTGCAGTAACTTGAAAAGTAGAATTATTAGTCATACTAAATATTATTCAAGCAAAATAATGTCAGTTTCCCTATCGAAGATGAAAGTGCAATACAAGTTATTTGAAAGATTCTGTCCTATTTGGAAGCATAGACTAAAAACAAATCCATTAATGGTATCCTTGTGCCTCAAATTTTGTTAGGAATAGATGTTGTTGTTGTTCCAAATTCATTTTCTATCCAAAATCCACAGACAAAATCTGTTAGTCACTTTTCTTGAGAGATTTCAGAATGCTAACTAATTGCTTGTGCTTTCTCTAAATCTCACTGGGGGGAATCTGTGTGTTGGGGGAGTGCAATGGAAATATTTAAAAGTTTGGTCCCTGGATAATTTTGTGTAACAGACTCCCTTACTTGGTTACTGCAGATTTCCGTATGTAAGGCATGTGCACTACCATTTGTACAATTCTCCATGTCACTGTGCGTGCTTTGTAAATACGTGTGATTAATGATGTCATGTTAGAGAGACATACAAAGCAGCCTTTTTTCCTTCCTCTATATCCAGAACCTTAAATTACTGTCCTTAAACGCTGACTGATGCAAATTTCCAGAATTGTACTTGGTTGTGGGCTGTTCTTGCCCTTTCATAAAGTTATATCCCATCACCTGCAAAAAATAGTTGAGTGTCTGTATAAACCTGTGTATTGGTAAGTGATATCTCAGAACACCTCATTTGTACTACCACTGTATTTGTGTACTTTATCAATTGTGTAAATAATAAATTCATAATGACTTCTAGTTTTTTGGTGAAATTTGTCCTTTTAATGGATTCTTAGTACATATACGGACAAATTCCTCAGTACTGAGCACCTGCAGAAATCAAAGTGATATCAGAACGCTAGCCAGAAGATCCTGATGCTAATCCACATTGGAGTACTCTGACTTGGATTTTTCTATCTGTTCTGTCTGTTACTCTGTTCGTACACTGGGGAGAACAAAATAGGCCTCACTCCTGTGCAGGAAATACTTGTGATCACACTGATTCCTCTTCAGATGCTAAGCATTGAAAACTGGTGCCCACAATCTAGTGCCCTTTCCTAAAGGTGGGGAGGGATGAGGACAGTCCATCGTCCCTGCAATGACCAGCAAATTGGGTTGGCTTGCCTAGAGGGGAATATATATTTAAACTGGCCCATGCTCTCAGCTCGGGAGTTGGGGGGAAATTTCTGCTCTAACCTAGCCTTCTCCTATTGCAAGAGTTGATTGAAAAGCCATGATTTGACTTTGTGGTTTTGTAAGCTTACAAGGCTATGTTATCTTATACCAACCAAGGACTTAGCCCAGGAGTATATAACTCTCAGTGCTTGATCCAATGAAGTTGATGGGGAAGAGAGTAACTGAAACCAGTAACTGCAGGTAGTCCATGAGAAAATAAGGACCTAACTGTGTAGTAGCCTATTTCTTCTCATTGGAATGCCCTTTTTCCCTGATGGTAAAGTATTATTTATTTACACCATGTATAGCTTGCTTCAGTTTACAGTCTTACAAAGAGCAGCTGCTTGCAAGTGTTCAGTATTGGTTTTCCTTTTATTATCAAGCATAACTTAGTATTGATATGAAGCTTGGGAAAACACTTGCTGTTGAGCTACAAGACCTATAACTGGTAAGAGCTGTAGGTGCAAAGATGGAAGGCTGGGTTTTTTTCATATTGTTAATATCGCTTATGTATAGCTTTTCATCAGTGGACTGCCAGTGCATTTTTAATGTATTTACCTTGGCGACAATTCTGTGAGGCAGAAAAGAATTTCCCCCACTTTACAGGCGAGGAAAAGAGGCCAGAGAGGCTAAGTGACTTGTCAAAAGTCACAACAGGAAATCTGCTGTGGAGCAGAGACTGAGCCTGGGTCTGCAAAGTCCTCATAGGATGCTAGTTAGTTGTTTGGCTGCACATTTATTACAAACAACCGTTTTCTGGCATTTCATCTTCAAAATGGATACTCCCAAGTTTCTTCAGGTCTAATGTGTCATTTTAAAAAATATTAAAATTTTGTTCTGCAAGAGCATGGAAAGGTGGTGTTTACTTTGCACTTTAAGATCGGAAATGCATTGTTAAAAACAATCCACCCCTGTTGCCATGGATGTAGTACTCAGTGAGTCTCCTTTGGCTTTAAAAAAAAAAAAAAAAAAAAAGGAGCATCAATTTGGGCACCATATACCCAGCAACTATGACCATGCCTAGTGATAATTAGGTTCTCAGACTCCTATAGGGCATCAAGGCTCTTAATAGAGCAATACTGTTGCAATACTGCGAGTCAAACTGACATTCTTCCCCCAACCATCCAAAAGAGTCTGTCTGTCTCTATCGCTCTTTCTCTCACACACATACCTCAGAGTTAAGGTAATAGGCACATCTCAATAGTTGGTGTTGCCTTTCAAGAATATTAACTTTATAAAAAAAATATTTTTTTGCAGAAATGCAACATTAGGGATGCACGTCTCACCTAAGGTACTCAGATAAACTCTTTACCCAGAGATATACAGGACCATTATAGACTATCAGTGTGCACCCTGACCATTGGTTCAGAGTTGTGTTTTGATACATCACCAGTTAATTGTGTAGTTATTTTTATCTCCACGCTCTTTTTCTCTTTTCATATAAGTACTTTAATAGCATCTCTCATGGCTTCAGGGGAACTGCACTTGCCTCTCCATAGTCTACCCCAGGAGTGCCTGTTCTGGTTTCAGGACTTCATCTGTCACCAGTTCCTGAGCAGGGCCCCATCTCACTCCCTTCTGATCTGGGTGCCATGTGCCATACACCGTGATGTCCCCCCAAGCCTGTCTGGACTGTACTATAGTTTTGCTTTCTCTTGGTGGGCTGTGAACAGCATATTCCCAATAGTTACCCTCAGGTCTCATTTTTTCTTAAGGCCCATTGTCAGTTTAAACTCTATGCCAAAAGCCCTTTCTTTATTTGAACCAGTATATGCAAACTTCTCCAGTGGGTACTGTTGCTCTAGAAATGTTTAGTCTGAGACGTGCCTAGTTTCCTGGATGAGCTATGATAACTCTCCACCATGGAGACAGGGGCAGTTGGGCCCAGCTTTCCAGCCAATTTCATGCCTTGCTGTGAAATGAAAAGAATGGTGGCAAACAGTGGAACACGGTATCAGCCCTGACACTGCCCTCCCCCAAGCACACCAACATAAACCCTGTACCTCTCACTGAGGTGACTCTTAACTGTGTTGACATAGGAGGGGAGTTGCATCAGTAGGAGGAGCAATTCAGTTTGTACACCCTTGCTGTTTTGTCAGCAAAAGCCAACTTCTATCAACAAAGCAATGTAGTGTAAACAGGGCGTTGGTCATCTTCCCCTGTGTGGATGTGGTGTTTGCGGAAGGCGTGAGCACGTATCTCTCTAAACTTCACTTCTTCTATTTCTTAACATGTCAACATTTTACATTTGTGCAGCTAGGCTCTCGCTGTATGACAATGAATTTTAAATTGGCATAGGGAAAGAAGTACCTGTCACCGCCCATTTAAAACAAAAATCCTGTTGGATGTTATTGCAGGTTTGTAGGCTGACAAAACCATAGAAGAATTCATTTTCTGGTTTCATCAGCTCCAGAAGACACAGAGTGCAGTCGGTCCAAGCTGTGTGTTCTATATGCAGCGCCCTCTCTGGGTGAAAAGCTCAGTGTAAAATGTAGATACCAAATAACTTTTCCAATACTGACTGCTACTCATGTTTTGAAAATATGAAACTGACGGGGATCATAGTCTGTTGCTGGAGGAACAGAAATTGAAATAGATGGTTGTATGTGTGTCATTACTGACATTTATTTGCTATATATCACTTTAAAGGTTTAAACCAGTGTTTCTTAAACTGTGCGCACTGTGGAGAACAGAATTCAAAATGGCTGGCCTTAAAGGGACAGGCGCCTTTTTTTCTTAACTTTCCCCTGACCCTTTTTTCCCCCCTCTAACTTTTTTTTTTTTTTCTCAACAAAAAATCCTCAGTGTTCCTCATTTAAAAAAAAAAAATTGTTTGGTGTTCCTTGCTCTTAAAAAGTTTAAGAAACACTGGTTTAAACCATGCTAGTTATGTTATGCCACTGCTCCAGTACAATAATATTGCTAGTAAAAATAATGTAATTCTAACAACTTTTTTCTCCAAGTTTAGTAGTTTTTTTAACTTAGCTGAGATTTGAAGAATTAAAAATTTTGACAGAGCAACAAAACATGAACTTTTCCCCCTTTTTACTGTCCCTTAGCTTTATAGCAGACTCTTGCTTTACCATATGCACTGCTTTCTGCTTCACGCTCATTTGATACCACATGTGCATGCTACAGAAAATGTGGGTGGCTTCTAATTTTAAGTGTTCAGCCACATGGTGAGCTATTCAATATAAACAAAAATGTAAAAATAAAGCTAGCTTTAACCCAGTTTGAGGGCTGAATAATCCAACAAGCACATAGTCATACAACAAACATGAGTTCGTAGAATGTACTGACTTAGAAATTGATATTGTGGCTCCAGAGTGGTTTGCTGCTAGGAAACATAGGACTCTGTATACTTGTTGTTAAATTAATTAGTAAAACTTCAATTTCTGTTTTGACAAAGTGGTAACAAAGAGTCACTGGACTTACCATCTCTGTGTAATAAAACACTGCGCTCTTGTCCCGTGTCCATTCCGCAGTCTCATCTTAAGAGAACAGTAAAAGCTGTTTGCTTTTTTTGGCATCCATTAGTGCAGGCTGTAGTTCTGTAGAGTCCCATTGCCAATAGCAGATACCAATGCAGGAGTGTGGCCTAGAAATGCACATTCGCACTGGTCACTGTTACACTAAGATGAACGCGACAGATGGTCTGAACTGGTGTGGCAATTTTTATGCTCTCACAGTACAAAGAGAACCTTTTACCTGCAACCTCCAGTATAGACTTATCACTGTAATATCTCCGTCCACTGCCTTTCCTTCTCTGTACCCTGCTGTTAGGCACCACAGTGGGGGGTTTCTACTCTCCATTACTGCAGGCCTTTTCTCTGAGCCAAAGGCTAGGGAAAAACCCTCCAAACTGTGCAGATGGCTGAGTCCAGAGTTTCCTTTGCAGAGGATTTTCCCATAGGATTTAAACCTCCTTTGTAAAGTAAATGTGTTTGTTTACTGGCTTCAGGACTTTCTCCAAACCAGGTTTCTCAACCTTTTTTTTATAAAGTACCCTTCCCCCCCCCCAAAAAAAAAGTATCCCCAGTACCTGCAGTTTTCAGACACAATTTTTTTCTACAGTTGCAACACATTTGTTTAAACAACTTAATTGTAGCTGGGCAAGCGATGAAATTTGTGGGTGTAAAAAGTATAAAAATAATAAAACGCTGTAAAACGTAAAACAAAAATTCAGTTTTCTCCAAATTTCAGTTGTTGACATTACCCCCTTCCCCCCCGACTTCTCTCAAGTACCCCTGAGGATACTCGTACCACTGGTTGAGAAACCCTGCTCCAAACCACTAAGTCCAATATTTTCTTTTGGCTTCTTGAGGCAGGTTTTAAGGGCAGCAGGTTCCCACCCACCAGAGATTGCACACAGAGAAGAGGGGGAGCAGAAGAGCAACAAGTTTGCCCAAAGCTCAGCCCACCAGTGCCCCTGGGGCAAAGGTGAAGCACCCAGTGCTCACGTTGGAAAGGAAAGGCGATGCACTAGGCTATCGGGTGACCAGTTTTTTCCCCTTGATATTTTTGCTCTTACCCTTGCTTTTAAAATACTGCACTTTAATTTGTCTCGCTTCCACTTACACCCATTGGATCGGCTATCATTTGTCTGCTAGGCTGAAAATTCTGCTTATAAATTGGGATCGAGGTGCACTTTAACCTTCACTTTAACCAGCAAACTTGAGGGTGTGATTCCCTTGACCCTGAGCCTTTCATGGTTTCCAATCTTTTAGTCAACCTTGTGGCTCCTCTCTGAACCATCTCCAATTTACCAACATCCCAGTGCCTAATTCATAGGTAATAAAACCTCCCTATTCCTTCTCTACAGTCCCCATCTGTACACCTGCAATCACCTTTTCGGCTAGCATATCATACTGGGCGCTCCTGTTCAGCTGAGTATCTCTCCACGTTTTCCATCTTTTTCAGCATGTCTCCTTCCCAAGATTAGAGCTCCCCTTTCCTATAAGCATGGCCTATATTCCTTGCTTTTGTATGTATCCGTGAGAAAACTTCCCCAGTGTTGCCAGGGTCCTTCAGGGCAGGGGAATGGTGGTATGGGGGGAGGTGCAGGAGTCAGGGCAAGGCCTTGAGGATGGAGGGTGCTCAAGGCAGGAGGTTGTGGGATACAAGGGCCACCGGGGCTGGCTCCCTCCCCTTTGGCTCCTCTTGGGGTGGCGGGGGGTGGGGCCCGTGGAAGGCTCCCTCCCACCAGGACACTCTAAAGAGTGGGAGGGAGCTGGTGAAGGCTGTCTCCCAGCCGGGGGGAGCACTTACCAGAGCAGGTGGCAGCAGTGTTCCCTTTAAGGTGTGCACCTGCACACACCTGAGCAGAGCCGTGAAGTGGCTGCTCAGGGTGGGGCCATGTGGTGATTAGCGGCCACACCCCAGGAGCAGCAGGACAGCCACCATGTGGCCCTGGCCCTGCCTGCAGCCCTTTGGCTGCTGCCATAGCCCTGGCTGGGGCCCAAGCTGCGTGGTGGGCGGTGGCTGCAGCCACACTGCCAAAGCCGTGTAGTGGGTGGCAGCTGCTGCCGTGGCCCCAGCTGGGGCCATGTGGCAGCTGCTCTGGCAGCCCAGCCCTGAATTCAGGGTTTTCATACAAAGGTCCTGAGCTTGATGCTGCATAACACCTCTTGAGTATAGACATCTGCTCTGTGCTCCATCGAAGAGTCCAGCTCCGGTAGAGGAAGGTGAGCGTAAGAAAATTGTATCTAGTGAGCCCGGTATCCCCATAGAATCAATCATAGAATACTAGGTCTGGAAGGGCTCTCGAGAGGTCATCGAGTCCAGTCCCCTGCCCTCACGGCAGGACCAAATACTGTCTAGACCATCCCTGATAGACATTTATCTAACCTACTCTTAAATATCTCCAGAGATGGAGATTCCACAACCTCCCTGGGCAATTTATTCCAGTGTCTGACTACCCTGACAGTTAGGAACTTTTTCCTAATGTCCAACCTAAACTTCCCTTGCTGCAGTTTAAGCCCATTGCTTCTTGTTCTATCCCCAGAGGCCAAAATGAACAAGTTTTCTCCCTCTTCCTTATGACACCCTTTTAGATACCTGAAAACTGCTATCATGTCCTCCCTCAATCTTCTCTTTTCTAAACTAAACAAACCCAATTCTTTCAGCCTTCCTTCATAGGTCATGTTCTCTTAGACCTTTAATCATTCTTGTTGCTCTTCTCTGGACCCTCTCCAATTTCTCCACATCCTTCTTCCATGACGTGTGCTAGTTGCAGGCAGGCCTGCCAATAGCAATTCCAGACCCAGTGCAGAGCAGGTAATGGGCCACCACTCTCACACAAGCTGCACCCGCATGGAGGTGGTCCACTTGATACTTGGGTGGTCTGGCTGGTGCCCAGCAAGCTACCAGCTGCACAGGCAGGGCTCCCATAAGAACGGCCAGACTGGGTCAGACCAACGGTCCATCCAGCCTGGTATCCTGTCTGCCAACAGTGGCCAATACCAGATGCCCCAGAGGGAGGGAACACAACAAGGAATCCTCTCACATGCTCACCTGGTAGAGTTGCCAACTGTCTAATTGGGCAAATCCAAAGACCCTTGCCCTGCCCCTTCCCTGAGGCCACTCACCTGTCCCACCTCTTCTCTGAGACCTCCACTCACTCCATTCCTCTTCCCCTTCAGTCTTGCTCTCCTGCACACACACTCACTTTCACCAGGCTGGGGTAGGGGATTGGGGGGTATGAGGTGCAGGCTCTGGGAGTGAGTTTAGGTGGAGGGGAAGGGGTTGCAAAATGCAGGTTCTGGGAGGTAATTTGAGTGTAGGAGGGGGTACGGGCTCTGGGAGGGAGTTTGGGTGCATGGGGGCGGGCAGGGGGTCAGGGTGTAGGAGGGCTGTGGTGGTTGATGCTTACCTTGGGTGGCTCCCAAAAGCATTGGGCACACCCTTTGGCAGTGGCTTGTAGGTGGAGTGAGGGACAGTGTTCCCCGTAAGGTATACACCTGTGGGCACGCACCAACAATTTGCCTCCGGTCCACCTCAGCAGAGCCGTGCAGTGACTTGGAAATGACTGTTATAGTATTCTTTCTTCCATAACATTTAAATACATATTTAACAAGCACTATGACCTCAGTACTGGTGCACTCTGCTCATGGATGGAAAATCTTAGGGGGAACACTGGTGGCAAGCCACTCTGGTGGTGGTATGACTGCCCCCAGTGATTACTCTGAAATATAGCTCTCCCCTGTGCTCACTGACTCCAGTGGCCACTGTGAGTATCACATCCGCTGAACAGCCCCCTCCCTTTCCATGTTATGGAAAACAGTCCCATTGCCGGCACTTCCCGTTTTCCTGGCACAACCAAACAAGACCTTCCTTTAGTTGGGAGAAGTGGAAGCTGCATACCAAATGTGGTGGTGCTAGCTCTTACCATTTAGGCCAGTGTTTCTTAAACTTTTTAAGACGGAAGAACACCAAACAATAATTTTTTTTTATGAGGAACACCAAGGACTTTTTGCTGAGCCAAAAAAAAAAGAGGCCGGGGAAAAGTCATTGAGCAAAAAAGAAAGAAAAATAGAGTTGGGGGGAAAGTTATGGGGGGGGGGGGGGGGAAGTTGCCTTTAAGGGTGGCCATTTTGAACTCTGTTCTCCACGGCACACCCGTGTGCCACGGAACACAGTTTAAGAAACATTGGTTTAGGCGATGGTCTTAAACAAATAGACTCACAGACAGAAAGATGTACAGGTCTAAAATATAGATTTGAGCGTCCCTCCCCCCCGCCCCCCCAAGTGTATGGCAATGCATAAAATCACCAGGCAGGTGAAAGGGGCTGGCTGGGGGCACCTCCCAGGCACCCTTTAGTGAGGGCGGCGGGGCTGCAATTCTCTCCTCCCCACGCCCAATCATATGAGAGCATTGCTGGCTCTTCCCTTTTTCCAGTGTGTGAGGGGAAAGTGCAGTTTGTTGCATTCCTCACTCTGACTATAGAGAGCATGGGGACAGATGAACCTAGGCCTGCCAAAGCTGGGGGGACAGGCACCCCTCCCCCAACTGTGCCTGCTGGAGCTGCAGCAGCCATGGCGAGGCGCTTCTCACTTGTCCCCGAGCTGCTGCAGTGAAAGAGGGCTGGGATATTCCACCCCCCCACCCCCAGGCAGCCTGCATCCTGAACCCCGCCCCCCTTAGCCCCACCACAGAGCAATGATTCCAAGGAAGAAATAAGGACCCAAGCAAGCAACGCTAGGTAAATCTAGAGTGTATATATTTGCTGTATAAAAACACACAGTCTGTTTGCACCCCACTTCCCAAGTGATCCCGTTCACTCCTCTTCATTAGGTAACACTCCCATCTCTCTGTGGTGTTTATTTGCAAATGTGACCAGTTACAGGTCTCAGCCAAGCCACGGACACAAATGTGGAATCGCGTAAGGCCAAGAACCGATCTCTGTGGAAACCCCAGTCTTGATACAGAGGCCTCCGCCTTTGTAATTACATTTGGTGACCTAAGAGTCGTGTCTTTTATTGGATCAACTTCTGAGAGAGAGCGAGAGAAGCTTTTGTGCTACATAGACTAGGGATGTTAAATATCGGTTAATTGGATAATTGATTAACCTCATGAATTCTTATCGGTTACTTGACTATTCTGTAGTCCCTGGGGGGTGAGGCTGGCAGACAGCGTGCTTTGCCCGCCCCTCCCCAACTCCCGAGGAACCCCCGTCACTCTGTGCTGCTGCCTCTGTATCAGAGGCAGCAGCGTGGGGTTCCAGGTGGGAGCTGGTCCATGAGAGCAGTTTAAAAACCAGCTCCCCTTGCAGACTGGCTGCCTGTCACCCTGGGCTGCTGCCTCTGATACAGAAGCAGTAGGGTGGGGTGGGGGTGGCAGCAGCCGCTCTCTGGGGGAAAAAGGGGCTGTCCCAGCCCCAGCGCGACCTGGAACTGAGCCATGCTGCCTGCCTGACGCCTAATACACTTTAAATGCAGAACCACAGCAGAGGAGGCTCCCAGACCCAGCACAAGCCAGGCTGCTGGCAAGCCTGCTAAAAAAATTACTGGCAAGAAATGGGGTTGGGGAAGAATGCGTGTAGTCTATAGCATTAACCTAGACGCTTTTGCTTAGCAGTTAATTGACTACACTATTACAGCCCTAACACAGCACTCTTCGTCCAGTCTGGGAAACATCCTGCAAATGTAAAATCTTGGCCAAGGGCCACGAGCCAGTATTATCATCTGCTGGTGAATAAACTTGTTTAACAGCTACCTCATGGTGTGGTCTGAAAAACTAGTCAGTGGCTAGCTGTACAGAAGTGTCCTTCCACTTGCACATGTACACAAACTTCCTTCCACACCCTCTCCAGAGAGAGAATTTGCTTCTGCCCTCCCCCCATGTACCAGTTATTTATGAAGCTTGGGGGTAGCTGAGTTAGTCTGTACAGGATAAACTTAAGAAACAAAACTGGTCTGGTAGCACTTTATAGACTAACAAACCATGTAAATTGTATCATGAGCTTTCATGGGCACAGCCCACTTCTTCAGATGACCGGAATTTTGAGTTTAGGATGTGCAGACCCAAAATAAATAGGGGAGACGGGGGAAGGGAAAAAAGGAGGGGGAGGGCGGGAAACAAGGAGCAGAGGGTATGAAAAAAAATCAAAGGGAAAAATAGGAAGGCAGAATGGCCATCAGAAAGCACCTGAAGATTGGCCAGGTAAAACAAAGCAGATAAGGATCAAAGTCAATAGATTGGGGCGGAGGTACTAACATAGGAAGCTACACAAAGAGCTGTTTGCACCGTCATTGAATGTTAGGTTGGTAATGGCCCAGCCACCCCAAATCCTGATTGAGCCCTTTAGCATGAGAATTGAACTTGCAGATGAACTGTAATTCCAACACTTCTCTGTGTAGTTGGCTGGTCGAGTTTGTTTGTGACAAGATGGCCACCTGGAGATCTTTTAAAGAGTGATTAGGTAGATTGAAGTGCTCTCCAACAGGTTCCTGTATGTTCCCTTTACGTATATCTGATTTGTGTCCATTGATTCTTTCTCGTAGGGACTGTCCAGTCTGTCCAATATACATAGCAGTGGGGCATTGCTGGCCTTTGATGGCCTAGATCAAATTACTGGATGTGCAGGTGAATGATCCCTTGATTTGGTAGCTTATGTTGTTGGCTCCAGTGATTAATTCACTTGTATAGATATGTGGGCAGAGTTGGCACCGCTGCTGATTGCAAGGCTGGGTTCCTGGAGGCTTATGATGAGGTTGTGTAGCATGGTTGCCAGAAAGAATTTGTTTCAGGTTGGGGGGTTGTCTGTAAGCGAGAATAGGCTTTTCCCCTAAGATTTCTGAGAGTGAGCAATCATGTTCCAAAATGGCCATGGAGTACCCAGAAGGGATGTAAATATCCATCAAAACAGTTAACTGGTTAAATGTTTAAAATTACATCATCTAATTAACCATTGGTGGGCACAGGGCAGCCAGGGTCGGGGGGCTGTGGGCAGGTACAGAGGGACCGCTGTGGTGCAACTGGGGTCCCGCATGGCTCCGGACAGGCAGTCCAGTTACCCTGTAAGCTGTGGGGTGAAGACAGGCTTACTCCTGCCCTGGCCCTGCACTACGCCTGTAAACATTCCAGTAAGCCTAACACTTAGCAGGTAACTGGTTAACTTTTTACAGCCCTGGTACCTTGACTAGCAAAGGAGAGCTGAGCCCAGTTGCCTTTAAGGGGCAGCTACTCTGAAAGAAATACTGTATTCTATACTAAGGTTCCAAAGGGTCTTATGATGTAAGGTGCATTCTGTCATTAAATTGGGAAGTTACAAAGCTCTGGATTATGGTGCCGAAGTCTCCATTTCCAAAATAAAATGTTCCAACCTAGGAGTTAAATGCAGATGAAATCCAGCAGTCTATTCCCATGATGCTCTAGGACTAGTCAGCAGCAAATAAGCATCCAGCAGGCCCCACAAGTTGTGACCCTTAGTATCAAATAAATTCCCCACTCCAGGTAGCTTATGTTCCACAACTTATTTTCTGACACCATAACATTGACAATCAAATGAATATTTATTTACTACATTTGCAACAGTTGACTATAAAAGCATAAAGCAACTCTAAATCCACACCATACATTTATTTAAGTAAAATGCATTTACTTAAAAGCAGGGGCAAAAAGTGATCGTACTTGCATGAAATTGACATGTATACTCTTCTCCCCTGCACACCTGCCACCAACACAAAACAGACACAAAAGATTCTGAACTTAACAAATTACATAGCGTACAAGAGCTTTGTTCTTCTGAAAGCCCTCCATCACCACAGCTTGTTCTTAAACTAAAGTTGCTCTTTGGGAAATACTTGAGTGTGATGGAGATTTGTTTTTGAAAGAACTTGCATACACTCTAGGCGGTGGGACTCTTTGTTTGTGCTTTGATATATATTAATATTAGTGACAGCTGGGATTTTCCAATCCTACATGCTAGACATCCCTCATTCTCAGCTCTAGGCGAGCTGGTTAATTTACTAGCAGCTACTATTGAATCTGTTGCTACAGTATTTATAAGGAGGAAAAACAAGGCTCCTGTTCCCTATTTTAAAGGACTGTTGCATCATTTAAAAGTATTTGGCTCAGCTCATTCCTCATACAGCCTCCAAGTGGCTACATAAGGGTTTTACACCATGGCTACGTCTAGACTGGCATGATTTTCCGCAAATGCTTTTAACGGAAAAGTTTTCCGTTAAAAGCATTTGCGGAAAAGAGCGTCTAGATTGGCACGGACGCTTTTGCGCAAAAGCACTTTTTATGGAAAAGCGTCCGTGGCCAATCTAGACGTGCTTTTCTGCAAAAAAGCCCCGATCGCCATTTTCGCGATCGGGGCTTTTTTGCGGAAAACAAATCTCAGCTGTCTACACTGGCCCTTTTGCACAAAAGTTTTGCGCAAAAGGGACTTTTGCCCGAATGGGAGCAGCATAGTATTTCCGCAAAAAGCACTGATTTCTTACAGTAGGAAGTCAGTGCTTTTGCTGAAATTCAAGCGGCCAGTGTAGACAGCTGGCAAGTTTTTCCGCAAAAGCGGCTGATTTTGCGGAAAAACTTGCCAGTCTAGACACAGCCCATATGTTTTTATTTAGCACTATTACGTAAAAGAAATTAATACTTGCCATTGTGTAGGAGGTAGCAGAGCAGCTTCGAATAACCCTTCACTCCTCCTTGAAAATATAGCATAAAACTGGCAGCTGCCCCTCCACTTTACTTTGGGTTTGCAAGTTTTATACGTCTGCCCAAAGATCTGTAGCCAGACTATGTGTGTTCTAAAGAAACACACTTGTGGAAGAACATTATTTAAGGGCCCAAGATCAAGTCAAAAATCCAATCTAGAATATTTAATTATAATCTGTCATAAACAATATACAGGATGTACAAAGATGAAACATGTATTGTGCTGTATATTGTACACTAAAGGAAGATTTTTTTTTCTGTTCCTATTTTCAAAGAAAACTGGGCAAACTCCCTTACTTCTAAAGTATTCTGCTTACATTTTTGCATTTGTATTTTCAGATGGTTCCCCCCCACCACCCCCATAAGCCAGTTGAACGTATTCCCAAACCATAGGGCCACAGAAATTATAACCGAATTAAATATTTTGGGATGCAAATGAGCCATAGTGTTTTTTTCTGAAATTTGTGAGCGTTACAATAAATTATTTTTCAAACAATAAGATGTGCGGGTCTGCAAGACCGTTTCCTATGCCCTTAAATGTTCGCTAAACAATGTGCAATGTTATAAAAATACATTGTGACTAACTGGTGTGCTCCTGAAGTCTGTCACATAACTTGACTCCAGAGAGGTCGGATACTGCTACTGAGGCACGTGACCTGCCAGTGAAGTATCTGAGGGCTACCGCTCTTGTTCTGCACTTCTAACCCGTGGCAGTTAAAGCAGAAGTAGCATTCCCGAGTGTTTTATAAAGAGATTTCTTGCTAACGGATTGTGACTAGAAGAAGGGGCTAGGTGTGTAAGATGTAATGGCTCTGAAGGAACATTTTTCCCCTTTCCCTTTCTGATATATTTTCCAGTTACTGTTTTAAGGTAGCGCTAGAATGCCCACAATCTGGCATTGTTGCAGCATTAGGAGAAAACAGTGGTGTGCAGAGTAAGTCTGCAGGGGAACTGCGTGGCTCAAAAACTGGTGTGCTATTATCAGAGGCTGTTCATGTGTCCTTGGTACGAGGGTAAGATACTGAAAGAACAAATATATAATTTAGTCTTGGGGCAAGTCACCCTTTATTAGTTTAAATGACAAGCACCAGCATAATGCATGGCCACACAATGTTCCTTAGGTCGCTGGTGTCTCCCCACCAGGGGCGTGGCCATTGAGCTAGGCAGTGTGGGAACAGGAAGCCCAGGCTGGGCTCTGCTGGCAGCTGTTTTCTGGGAGCCCAGCTGCTTCACAGGCTCCTGGCAGGCTACCCCCCCACCCTCCACTCCCCAGGTTTTGCTCAGGGTTGGGACGCTGTCCCCCCTTGCTCCCCAGGAGTGGCTGTAAAGCCACTCAAGGCTTTTTAGCTCCTTTTTGCCCACTCCTTGCGCTGAGCTATGAATTGGACAAGACAGCCCAGCTCTGGGCAGGGAGTGGCTGGACGGGCCAAGCCATCCCAGGCTTCCCCTGCTCCCTAAGACTGGGGTGTGCGCTGGGCTTCTTGACCCCCCCAGCTCCTGCTGCATTGTCCTAAATACACGGCCCTATGCCCTACGCATCCCATGGCAGTTTTATGTCAGCTACCAGGGTACTGCTATTGGTGGGACGGCAGCTGGGGTGTAGATACTGGCAGCTTAGGTCACCCTAACGGTGTAGTTCAGAACAGCCTGTAGTGCTTAAGGCCATAAGGGATAACTACCTCAGCTAGGCCAGTGACCCTCAACCAAGGGCTTGTGCACCCTGGGGGGGGTCTGCAGGTAACCCAGGGCAGCGTACAGCAATACTGCTAGAGATTTGCCTCAGTTTACACTAGCTAAAGCACCAGTGACGTCAGCACAAAGTGCAATTTCATACAGACCCGGACATGTTTACACTGAGCTCTACATGCTACATCAAACATAAGGGCAGGATTTCTAGTCCAGTTGCTTCATGTTATAATTGTATAGTTACAACTGAGACACGGAGCAGTTTCAGGTGCTGTGCTGTGGCACGCTTGTATTTTGATGTCTGATTTTGGAAGCCACTGGTTTGAAGTGAGGTGACACTTGGGGGACTGCAAGACAAATGAGACGCCTGATGAGGCTACTGTGGTCTGGAAGGGTTGCGGGTCACTGGGCCAGGCTGGCCTCCAATATCACACAGGCTGCCACCACCCAGGAGCTGCTCACTAAATTCTGCTGACCTGATGCCCAAGGGTCACAGCCCACAGACTAGACTAGACTGATCTCCTGCAGGCACATAATGGTCTGTGTTCTGCGTAAGGCTGCACATTAGTCATGGGTAGTTTAGTAAAAATCATTGACCAGTCACAGGCAATAAACAGAAATTGGGGTCCCAGGGCCAGTGTTCCCTGCATGCTGGGGGCTTGTGTGGCCGCTCAGGCGAGTCCAGTGCCATCCAGCTGATTAGCAGCGTGCCCACAGCCAGGGGGTTATGTTTCTACTGGTGGTGCACATTTACACATGGTTTGGTGCACATAAAAATGTTAATCTCACCCAAGTGGAAAACATCTGCTCATCGATGGAAGAGATCAAAGGGCACATTGCCCAGGACCTGTCCATGACTTATACACATGACATAATCATGGGGGTGCACTCTTGGAGGGAGCTGCTGCTGGGTAGGGGGGCATCCCCAGCGGACGCTGCTCAGGGTGGGTACCATGGCCAGCAGCACCAGGTGTTCAGATCCATCCCTGGGTTGCTGCTCATGCAGGCCTCAGGGCCAGCCACACTGGGAGCTGCTCGGGCGGCCCCATGGGCCCTCTGCCTGGGCTGCCTGAGCAGTAGTCAGTGCAGCAGCCCTAGGGCCGCCCAAGTGGCTGGCGGCAAAGCCGCTCCAGCAGTGGCCAGTGTGACACGCTCCACCAACCCAAGGAGCATCACGTGGACATGAGCAGCAGGCTTGGGAGCCAGCTGCTGGGACAACCCTGGGTAAGCCAGGCTGGCTCTACAGCAGTCGGAGCTCCAGGCCCTTTTGAATCAGTGGGCCCTGTGGCAATCATGCCCTTTGCTGCCCCCATTGGTGTGCCTGGTCCCAGGCAGAAAAGCCAAGGACTCAATCAGAACAAGCACTGGGAGCATGGTGCTGAGCAAAGCTAAGGCCACATCTACACTATGGGAACTACATAGACATCGCAGCTGTGTTCTAGCCATGCTGGCACAGTCCTGTAGCACTGCTACAGTGACAAAAGATCCTGCCCCGCTTCCCACTGTAGGAGCACCACCTCTCCAAGCAACAGCCGCAAGACTGCCAGAAGCACTGTTCTGTCACGCTGGATACGGCGCCACTCAGTGGGTAGGCTGGCATAGCTTTGTTGCTCAGGGAGTGGCAACTTCCCAGCCCACCCATAGCGACACAGTCATGGCGACCTAAAAGTGCACCAGGCCGGAGAGAGAGGGGAGTTTGGGCTAAGTACTGCCTGGAAATGGGGCTTGTAATTGTCTCTTATTGTGTGAGTTCTGCCACATTCCAAGAAACAGCTCTTGCTGCATTCTTTGTAAAGTAAAAAATTGCATCAAATAAATCATCTGACTCATCCATTTTGCTTCTGAATTGGCATGACCTGCAAGACTCCAAGTTTTGGTCTAACCCTTCAGGTCAAAAGGGCTATGTCTACACTACAAGGTATTTGCGCAAAAACCAGCGGAGCGTCCACACCTCAAGCGTGTTTTTGCACAAGAAAATTCTGTGAATGGCCATCAGAGCTTTCTTGCACCAAAGCGTTCATGCAGTGTGGACGCTCTCATCGCAAAAGCACATGGCTTTTGCAATGTGCTTTTGAGGTGTGGACGCGCTTTTGCTCAAGAAGTTTTTGAATCCTGCAGTGTAGACAAAGCCAAGGGGTTTAATGCCTGCCCAGGGCCAACTCCTGCTCCCCTTACTCAGCCAGCAAGTTCTACTCCAGTCAGTGGGACTATAAACAGGGCTGATAACAGAGAGAGTTCCCTAGCGGCATTACATAATGAAAAGCGAGAATAACCCAGGGAGTTACATGGCATTATTTTTAGTGCTCTGCTTCTTCCCATGCCCTGACTACTAGTAAAGTCAGCATATTGCATTACAGAAGCAAGGAGTCCATCTCACGCTGACATCTATGAGCACAGGATGTACCAGCTGCTGGAGCTGTATGACTTTTCAGCCCATTTCAGGAGCAGAGACCTGCATGCGTGAGTGCAGTAGTTGCCATGAGGAGTCAGTGTATACTACCTTCTAGACAAAGGAAAAACATGCATAGACCTCTCTGAAACATAAAATCACCCCAAAGCCTGGAGCCAAAAAAAGCATAAAGATTTGAGTCTATACTGACAATACAAGATACTTTTTACCTATACATATTTGTAGGCAAATGCCACTTAGGAGAAAAACTTTTATTTAAAGGGTTGAAACCCATATCAGAGATTTTTTTATTGAATTTATTGAATAGATAAGGGATCCCCGGATTTCAGGCCACATCTGACAGCTACAAAATAATCTGAAGTAACTCTCTCCTTCCAAGAACTGACATTAACTAGTAAGTGAAACCCTTTTCCATACATGCTCTTATAAACCGACCGACTGGACGTTTCTGCTGCTGTCAACAATAGTGAAATAGCTAATAGTGTTGGCATTTGAATGGTCATCATTAGGTGCCTTAGTTTTCAGAATGGAACAATTTGCCTCTCAGAGCCACTGTTTCAAGCTGGGTCTGATCCAAGATTATAGAACTGCATCGATTATACTTGAGTCTACTTGGAAGGGTTTTTTTGCACCCATAAAGACTGGAGGGTTTTTGGTTTGCGTTTGTTTGGGGGCTGTTTTGTAATAACTGTAACATGAAATTATGGAGCACAGTTATGTAACAAGGGTTAGGCTCTTTGGCAATTCTAGGGCTGAAATGTGAAATAGCACAGAGCCTTGTCTAGTACAGACAGAAGGTGGGGGGCGGGCAGGGGAGAGGTTGCCCAACCGAAGGGGAAGGGATTAAAATGGGTTAGTTAAGCACAAAGAGCTTTAACACTGCTTAATTAAAATGTTAGGTAAGATGTTTACAAATAAGCCCTTTTTCCTGGTCTGTCGAGTCCCACGTGTCCCTGTCTCAAATTCTAAAAGCAGAGAGACTCCTGGGTAGGAGAATTTTAGTATCTAGCCTCTTTCCAAGGTTATTTTTCAAAATAAACTTTTACAGAATAATGGCCAGAGTGTACTGAGTGGACTGTAGAGAAAGCTGACATCAAAGATACACGTTCACATAAGCTTACCTTATTCTCTTTACAGCCTACGTAAGCACGAATACTGCTCTTGTTTCATTTTCTTTAGGTACTAATTAGGAATAGCAGTTGTATGACTTGCTAAGAACAGGGTCTCTGAATACCTTTCAGTGTACAATATTTACAAAAAAAATCCCAATTATGAAACTTACATAAGTTTAGCTGAGCTTAGCGAAAACTCAGAAATACGCTTACATAAAACAAAGGATATTCTTATTATCCAACTCAGAGTAGGGCTGAGCCAAAAACACCCAAAAATAACTAGAGAAGTAAGATGTTTCAGCAACCTACTGGAGACCACTAAGTTCCTGAGATTCCCCCTCCCCAAAAAAATCTTTCTTCTTGCCAAGAACACAGAAAGGTAAGTTATGTTTAAGTGCACCACACAAAACACAATTAATTTCACTTATATTGGATGAAAATGTACATGTAATTGCTCTCTAATTCAATTTTCTTATTATAGTGTACTTAAACACAGAGCTCAACTTCTCACTGATAATCCAGTTTTATGTGAAAAGGGTTTCTAACATAGTTTCCAAAGAGTGATTTGATTGGCCTCCCAGTGGGCCAAGTAGATGGCCCAGCCCTAACCTAGCTCTGTTTCTAAAATAAATAGAGTATTGAAATTCTTTTACTCTTCCCTAAACACTATGCCACTCATCCTGCATCCCTCACACACACGTTTCTGGGTTAGTTACAACTTCCCCATTTTTTTCAGGTTCATCTTTCAGAAACTGTTCCACTTCAATAGAGTCCACCTTGGCATCCTCAGGCGTTTTGTCTTCGGATTTGTTTAACTCTTCTCTTTCTGCTGCCTCCTCTTTTGTGTGCAGCTCTTCTGATTTTTTCTTAATACAGAAGAAATTTCCTAATGCCAGTACAAAGGCTGAAATAACAACTTCAATTCCAGCAATAATAAAAACAAACATATACCTGCCTGTTGCATCCAAGAGTTTACCTGAAAGACAAAATTCACAGGTAATGAACAAAAAATGCTTATTGGGAATGAAGTTAATGACAACTTTTTTAAACAAAACTAATTTTCCAAATGATTCTTGAAGTGAAAAATCTTACAGAAATACTGGCATTTTGAGGGAAGATTTTTCCAAGAGTGCCTAAGATATTTAGGAACATAGGTCCCACTGGATGTCTGTGGTTGCAAATCACGTAAGTACTTTTGAAAAATTTATCCTTGAAGTCAAATTAATTTTTAAACTAAATCAAAATAATTTCACATTCATTATGTGCCCTCAAGTTCCCGCCTCACATTGGTGATTTTATAGTTGCCCTTTGCTATTTTTTAAAATGTTTTTTCTATCTCCTGTTTTGTGCCAAAGACCCACGCTAACAATGCGGGTAACTACCAAGCCAATTATGGGGAGAGGTGGGGTTAGAAGTGTGGGAAACTATTTGATACAATGTGCTATCAAGTAGACAAGGTAAACAAACTGAAAAAAGAACCAATTTCTTTCCATTCTATTAATCTTATCTGTTATAAACTGTTACAAAACTAAAAAGAAGTGTCATTTTTAAGTCAATGCTTAGTTCTTGCCAAGTGACACAAAGGCCCTGATTTTGCATCCTTGCCTTCACCATGCTTCTGTTTGCACAGGAAATTTTCCAGGCCCATTAAATAGGGTTGCCAGAAAAAAAAAAAAAAAAACCACTGGGGAAAAAAATTATGTTTAAAAAGGGGAAGGGGGGGACCAAAGCTGTTGAGGCAAAAAAAAAAAAAAAAGGACCCCAAGAGTTAAGGTAATAAATAAATAAATAAATAAACCCCAGCATGGCCCCTTTTTAGAGCAGCTGGGCTCTGCCACTCTTAACAGGCTGCCAGTGTAGCAGCAGAGTGAGGGCAACAGCAACAGCAGCTCTTACTGAGCATTCTCAGTTTCACTACACATGCTCAATACACCCTAGGTATAACTTTCTGAGAGGCAGCTGTTTGCAACGCTGCACCCAGGCAGGTGATGGCCATCTTCTCTGCCTTCTCTCCCTGCTCCGGACAAGACAGCTCCCCTGCAGAACCAGGTACGGGGGAGCAGGGGAAGCAGATGGGCTGGGCCCAGTTGCTTAGAGTTGCCAGGTGTCCGGTATTGACCCAGACAATCCAATATTTTTGCCCCCTGGCCGGGAAAAAAATCAGAAAATACCGGACATTTTAGGTGCCTGGTATTTTCTGAATCTTTTTACCTGACACGAGGCGAAAATACCGGACTGTCCGGGTCAATACCGGACACCTGGCAACCCTACATTTAAATTTAGAAACCGATGTTCCTGATTGCACTTGCAACTCATGATCTTTTCTATCCACAGGTCAGAAGCTCGTCCTGCAATTATGGGGCTCCAGTATGTGTGCACAAACAGGGAGAAGACTGGCTTTTAAAAGTACGCTTAACATTTGTAGATGCTTGTGTTTTATAGGCAAAGCATTTTTCAGACATTTAACAGAAAAAACATTTGTTCGCATAAAAAATATAAATACACTTATTGTGAGAGTATTTTAACCGATTTTTCAGCTTGTAGGGTTTAGGAGTCCTCTCTTGTAATATCAACCCTAAAATATACTGAATTGTTTAAAATGTCCTGAAACTTGAAAAACAACTAAAACAAAATGACAAATCAAAAGTCAGACAGAGCTGACCCCGATTTCTGAAACAAAAGAGAAGGCAGTTCTTCATACATGTCAAAGTAAACGCTTTGCTTCCACAGATAAAGCTTGCACTTCTTACTCCTGCTTCTTTTCACTTCTAACAGCATTTCCCCCTCCTCCCAGGTGCTGCATTTTTTTATGCTTTTAGATTTATCTTTCTCTTTATAAGCAGAATCTGGAACCACAGAATCTGGTGCACAGAACTTCTCACAATTCACTTCTTAATTCAAATTTAGGTGGACTCAGGTAGGAGGATTATTGAAGTGGCAACTGGGCCCTTAGCTGCTTGGAAAGGTTTTCTGGTTTTTTGAGAGACTAAAAAAAGAACAGATACAAAAAGCCCCAAGGAACCTTTACGAACAAAATCACTAATCTTCGTCCTCCTGCTATGGTCTAGGCTGGTTACTGCAGAGGGGAGTTATATTGCATGAGTTACCACCATATATTTTGAATCCATGCTACTGTCACCTAACTTGCAGGACTGTGCAGAGCACTCTGCATGGGTTTGCAGGGAGCGAGGGGTGAGATTAAACAGAGAAGGTTAATGCTACCTGGGGCTGGACTATCGTCCCCAAACAGGGCTCCTTCATGGTGAGGATCTTTGACTCTTAGTTGTGGCCTCAACCACATTCTGTGACAGTGTGTGCCACTGTCTAATTAAGTGTTGTGTGAAAACGTAATTTTCTTTGATCACTTTTGAATTTCCCACATTTCATTCCCTTTTAATTTCCTTTTATTCTTGTATGATGGGATAGGGAGAACAGAAGCTCCCAAACTGCCGACTCTAGAGTAACTGATTATTTCACCTACTTTTACCACATTCCCTCTTACTGTCTCCTAAGGCAGTGGTGCGCAACCTTTTTTCAACCATGACCCACATATACTCATGTTGCGATCCCCCCAAGATAATTTGAGCAGTGCAGCACTTCAAGCCGGGTGGCCGCGGGCTGGGCCCGGCCATTGGCAGCCCCCCAGGAAGACATCCGCGACCCCCTTGGGGTCACGACCCACGGGTTGCGCACCAACTGTCCCAAGGTAACAATCCCTTTTCAATACCTCTTCAGGAGAGAGTTATTTCATGACACTAGTTATTCACCTTGTGAAGTTTTCCTCTTCCTTCAAATCCCCCAGAAGGAAGTAAAATCTGTTCCACTGAGTTTTTAAGTCAGGAGAGAGATTGTAGAGATGGGTCTGGACAAGCCCCCAGCTCCAAACAGGTCTGAACTTGACAAAAGTGAGAACTTTGGCTTAGGCCCATCTTGGATTCTATCAGCAAGAAGCCATATGACTGTGCATTGTTTGATTAATGGTAGGTACTTCTTGAGTGACTGATGTTACTTGGCTTTCTATCTCTTGCCTCAACACACATAAGCAGGCACCGCCAGCTTAACACAAATGGTGTTAAACTCTTAACTGAAAAGAATATTTACCTGCTGAGGGTGGACCAACTAGAACTGCTAGAGCTTCTGCCAGGAGCACCAAGCCAATGGCACTGGAAAACTTCTGAGTTCCCACAATAGTCATCAGAACTTCAAACTGAAGCGCACCCACCATTCCATAGGAAATGCCAAAGAAAATGCAGAAGGCCACCAAGCCCCCATAATTGTGAGCCATGGAGCCCATGAGATCTGTGAAACCATTAAAAAACATCGAAAAACTAAAAAGGTAGACACAGCGTGGTCTGATCCACTTCAGACCAGCTACCACTCCACAGATAGGCCGGGCAAAGATATCAACAAATCCAAGAATACTCAAAAGAAAAGCTGATTTGGTGTCTGGATATCCCAAATCTTTGGCATAGCTCACCACAAAGACTGGGGGCGCAAAGAGGCCCAACACCATGATGGAGGCAGCCACAGTGTAGACTATAAAACCACCATCTTTAAAGACACTGAAATCCAGGAGCTTTTTCTTTGGTTTCTTCTCAGTAATTTCTTTAGCTGCTTCAGATTTCTTGGGAGGCTCCAAAGGCCTCATTAGTGCCCCACAAACACAGCAGTTAAGCAGCAGTCCACCAAGTATAAGGAACCCCCCTCGCCAGCCATACTCATGTTGCAGCACTTGCCCCAGTGGGGAGAGGGTGCAGAGAAACACGGGACTTCCGGCAGCAGCAAGCCCGTTAGCTAATGGTCGGCGTTTGTCAAAGTAGCGATTTAACATGATGAGAGATGGCTGAAAGTTGAGTGCCAGACCCAAACCTGAAACAGAGGACACAAAAATCAGGCCTCGGCTTCAGTGGCCATATAAAAATCTCACCAGTTACAACATTCTTTGATTCACAAACATGGACAAAAAAAGCTCAGACTTTTCTTGCGTTACCTGGAGGAAAGATTTCAGAATAATAAAAAACCATTAAAAACATCCCATCCTCCTATTATTCTAGTATGCAATGGCTAAGGTGGGAGAAGGGTTAACGTTTGACAGAAATAATCTGACTAGCTCCTTCCAGGATGAATTGGGGTCTTCAGGGAGGCCCATGTTTGAGGATCTAATGCTTTCCAGAGTCTGCAATGGAGCTAACTCGCAGCCTGTCTAGCACCCACACCCACTTACCAGTAATGACACCTGCAGTGAAATAGAGCTGAATGATGTTGGTACAGAAGGAAGCTGCCACCATCCCCAGTGAAGCAAAGAGACCTCCAACCAGCATGACTGGACGACAGCCAAACCAATTGACACACACGCTACAAAGGGGACCTGAGCAAGAAGAACAAGAATAGGTGTGATACAGTAACCAAGGCAACCCAATTTGTGCACATCTTCAGGACTGGCTGGTGGCACCATCTCCTCCCTGCTAATTCTGCTTATTTAGCACTTTGCAGCTTCAGAGAGACTGTCCCTTTATCTCTCTGACGGATGTAGCCGGGGAACTGACAATTCATTGTTGCTCCATAGTGAATTTTTCAAAATGCCTGTTTTACCTGCAGATTAACTAAAGGCACTTCAGAGCAAGGGTGTGAAAGGTTAACCGGTAAGCATTAATTACCCTTAATAGGTGATGCTAATGGGTTCTAGCTAACCAGTGGGGGCTGGAGCAGGTCCTTGCCTAGGGGGAAGGCTGCTCCAGCTCAGGTGGGCTGGAGTGGCCCTCCCTCAGACCCCGTTAATCAGTTAACCAATTAAATAGGATTTGACATTCCCACTTTGGAGTCTCACGAGAAGGAAAGTCTTATTTGCCCCTTTGCTTCCCAGACTACACTGTGAAATAGGTACCATTTACCTGTTCCATAAAGCATAGCCAGTAGAATGGATGAGATCCATGCTGTGTCACTGTATCCAACTCCGAACTCCCGGATAAGCTCTTTAAAGAAGACACTAACCGCCTTTGGGAAGGCATAGGAAAATCCAGTGATGACAAAACCTCCAAAGAGAACAGCCCAGCCCCAACCCCCGTCCGGGGCTTTGACACCAGATGGCGCGTCATCAAGCACCACAGCTCCCATAGTGAAATTCAATGTGTTGCCTAAGAAATAATCAAGATACAGTTAGTGGAATCCATGGCTATTGGCGTGATAACCCACGCGACGTTACTCCAAAGGAAGGCATTGTACGTGCAGACACGACACGCAAGAGAACATTTTGAATCTAGTGGCTGAAGATTTAGGAAGAGAGGTTTTTGGTTTTTTATCAACTGAAAATCTCTTGCCAGTGCACAGAAATGTAATATTTGACAGAACTTTTAATGGAGGCACATCACAGACCCCCTGACATCAGGACACAGTGGGTTTCACCCAAACACCATTTCACAGAGAATGACTGAGATAAATCGCAGCCTTTCTTGCTTTCTCTTGGCATGTCAGAAACATGCTGGCCAGGGAGCTCTGCTGCACTATGCTATGCAGCTGCTTGTCGATGGCCATGCATGGCCTGGCTGCTAAGAGGAGGGGTGATTCAGTGGCTAGGGTGGTAGCTTCGCATTTGGGAGACCAGGGTTAAAGGCCCTGCTGTGCCCCAGAATTCCTCTGTGATCTGGCACAAGTGGCTCTGTGCCTCATTTCCCCATCTGTAACCTGGGCTTACTAGTACTTCACACACATGTTGTGGGGATAAATACTTTGAAGCTTTCCAGCTACTTGGACACAATGGCAATGGAGGGCCAGATACTTACTATACAATATAGACAGACAGACCTGTAGTGATAACACCCCTACAGGCAACTTCCAAAGAAGAAAAAAATAGTTACAGATTATAGCAACCCGATTCTTCATTATGATTGTCAGATGGATAAGGCTCAATTTTGGGCACTGGTCACAAATTCTGAATTATCGGAAGCAGTGGTTCCTGCCTATAGTGCTGATCCATGCAGATAATAAAACCACAGTCAACATAAATAACACTTTAAAAGAAACTAGGGGGCAGGCAGCCCCTGCTCTCCCCCTGGCTGCTGGGAGGTTGGGCCGGACCCAGGCCACAACTGGCCCGGCTCTCTCCCTCTGGCCGTCAGGTGGTTGGGCCAGGCCAAGGCTCTCTCCCGTCCCTGCTCACTGCCAGGGAGGGTCCAAGGCCCCCCCCCTCCCCAGTCCCAGCTCTTTCCCCGCTGGCCCTGGCCAAGACCACCCTGGCTCTTGCCCCCCTTTCCCTGCCCGCCTCTGGCTCTTTCCGCCACCAGGGGTGGGGAGGGGGGCTGCTCCCCTGCACTCTCCCCCCTGGCCGCTGGGGGGGAGAAAGAGGGACCACTTCCAGGCCTCCCAGGCCCCGCACTCTCTCCCTGGCTGCTGGGGGAGGAGGGAGGCCTCAGTGCGGCAGCTGAGCTCTGGGGAAAGGGCGGGAGGTGTCAGGTGGGCCATAGAGTGATGTGATGATGTCACTGTCATCCCACAGGACAATTTTTTTTAACTATATATAGAGAGATAATATAAAGGAAAAAGGATCATGAGTTGTGGGGCAAGAGAGATGGAATAAAATGCCCCTCCTGTATTACCACCATCAAGTTCTGAGACTGAGTGACGGGATGAACACTGATGCTGTCAACTGTGACAGAGAAGCAGGGAGAGTTTGAAGGAGAAATGGCTTTGGGGTAAGGTCCTGAGGTGAGACTCAGGAGATATGAATTCAGTTCTTAATTTTGCCACATACTGCCTCTGTGACCTTGGGCATATCACTTAAGATCGCTATTCCTATCTGTAAAATGCCAATGATAGTACAAAAGCTTCAGAGGGGTAGCCAAATGAGTCTGTAACAGGAAAAACTTTAAAAAACAACGAATAGTCTAGTAACACCTTAAAGCATTGTTTCCCTATTGGTGCTCCATGGAACCCCGGGGTTCCATGAAGCGAAAGTAAGGGTTCCGCAAGAACGAGGCACTCCACCACCCCCTCGCAAAGGCTATGTCTAAACTGCTTCCTTCTTGTGCAAAAGCCTATGCAAATGAAGCGCAGATTAGCATATTGCCGTGCTTCATTTGCATAATTAATTAGGGGCCGTTTTTCCACAAGAGGCTTTTGCGCAAGAAGGAGTGGTGTAGACGGCTCCTTTTTGTGCAAAAACCCTCTTGCGCAAGAGCCATTCTTCCTGAAAAAATGAGGAAGAGGCTTTTGCACAAAAACGGCCCCTAATTAATTATGCAAACGAAGCTTGGCAATATGCTAATCCATGCTTCATTTGCATAGGCTTTTGCACAAGAAGGAAGCAGTATAGATGAAGCTAAATTTGCTTGACAAATTTTACCCTGGCAACCCTAGGGGTTCCATGAAATTCTTTTAAGCTGAAAAGGGTTCCATGGCCAAATAAAATTGGAAAACGCTGCCTTAAAGACTAACAAACCATTTAGATCAGTGTTTCTTAAACTTTTTATGACCGAGGAACACCAAACAATAATTTTTTTTTTATGAGGAACACCAAGGATTTTTTGTTGAGAAAAAAAAAAAATAAAAAAAGTGGCCATTTTGAACTCTGTTGTTCTCCACAGCACACCAGTTTAAGAAACACTGATGTAGATGGTATCATGAGCTTTCGTGGGCACAGCCCACTTCTTCAGATGACAGTACAGCCGTGGTCACCAACAGGTCGATCGCAATCGACTGGTCGATCGCGAGGCCTCGACCAGTCGATTGCGAGGCGTCCTGTCCGCCCCGCCCCCATTTCCCTCCCACCCCCGAGAAGCCCCATTACTTACCTCAAGTGAAAATGGAAGTAGTGTCGGCTTCCCGGGGATGGACAGAAGTCCCGCAGCATAGCGCCACTTCCGGCGATTCCGGAAGTGCGCTAGCTGCTCTGCTGGGTGTACTGCGGGAGGGAGCATCAGCTCCCTGCACTGCATAGGAGGGGTGAGTCAGCCCCGGGGGAGGCGCGCATGGGTCAGCCCCAGGGCAGGCGCGCGCGGGATTTCCCTGCGCCGGGGGGGTCGGCCCCGGGGCAGGCGCGAGCGGGACTTCCCTGCGCCGGGTTGGGGGGGTTGGCGCTGAGGCAAGTGCGCGCGGAGGTTCCCTGCGCTGGGGGGGGTCGGCCCCCTGGGCAGGCGCACGCGCGGGGCTTCCCTGCGCGGGGGTGTGGGGTCAGCCCTGGGGCAGGCGCGCGTGCACAGGTCTTCCCTGCGCGGAGGGGGGGGTCGGCCCCGGGGCAGGCACGCGCTGGTTTCCCTCTGGGGGGCGGGGGAATCCTGGGAGGAGGCAGATGCAGGGGACTCTCTGCCTCCACTGGCACCCCACTCCCCAACCCCCACTCCCCAGCTACAGAACGCTGTCCCCACTCCCCTGTCCCCAGCCACAGAACGCTGTCCCCACTCCCCTGTCCCCAGCTATAGAACTCTGTCCCCACTCCCCGAACTCTGTCCCTATTCCCGTCCCCACTCCCCGAACTCTGTCCCCACTGGCACCCTGTCCCCAGCTGCAGAAACCTGTCCCCACTGGCACTTTGTCCTCTGCCCTCCCAGGACCCTGTTCCCTCTCCCCTGCCCCCAGCCGCAGAACTCTGTCCCCACAAAATGTATAATTATAAATGTTTCATTTTAGATTTAAATAGCATGAATAAAAAACAGACCATTTATTTCATAACTATAAACACATGATTTTAATTTTATATATCACATAATTTAAAAATAAACTGTTTATCAGAGTGTGTAAGTAAGGGCTGGGGATAGCAAGTGATGGACAGGAGGAGAATAGAGAGGGCGGGGCTTCAAGGAAGGGGCGGGGCGGTAGATCTTCGCCTGTTCTGAGATTTAAAAAGTGATCTTGGGTGTAAAAAGGTTGGAGACCACTGCAGTACAGGGAGTCCTCGGACTTACGACCCAATTCATTCCTTAGAAGTGCATTGTAAGTAAAAATGTTGTAAATTGAAACCACTTTTCCCATAGGAATCAGTGGAATAAAGGGAGGATGGGTCTGACAGACTATTTTCAGCGCAATAACCCAGATCTGTGTACTAAATTAACTACAGATGACTAATGTTTGCAAAGGACATTCAGGCATAAGCAGGGTCTGAATGATGTTTCCCTGACAGCAAGGTGGAAGGAGAGAGATCCCCTGTGCACTCTATAGAAATTCAGTTTGCTCCTGCTTTGCTTAGGTTTGCTAGATATTCAGCTTGCTCATTGTAATCAACTTAATTTGTGACCCAACACTGGCTATGTTGGCACTGAATATTGGAGTAGTGTGATACGGTTACTAATGTGTAATTACTGTGGAAAACCAGAAAAGCAGGCCTGTGCTTAATCTGTTCCAAAGGAAAGGGCTCACGTTTATCAGGAAGGACCTTGCTAAGCAGAGGCTGGACTATCAGAGCCCTGAGACAGTAAGCAGAGTGGAAGCAGGTATTTTGGCCAACAGGCTTTGCACCCTTTGGCCAACAGGCTTGACCAGTTTACCCGTTTCAAAGAACAGAGCTAAATAGGCTCCATAAAGAGCCTCTTGCCGACCTGCCAACAGCTAAATCACTGGGAGCAGAAATCACTTGAGATGGGCCAGTGTTTCTGTCCAGCCTGCAATACTGCTAAGAGAATAATGTGCAGAGCTCACAGTTGAGAATTGTATGGCAAAAGATGGTGACTGACAACCAGCAGGGCGGCGGCAGGGGATTGCTCCGGAGTGGCCAGCAGGGTGGTGGCAGGGGGACGTGACAAGCGGCCAGCAGGGCGGTGGCGGGGAGTGGGGGGGGGAGGAAGGCGCAACAAGCAGCCAGCAGGGTGATGGTATGGGGGAGGCGCTCCGAGTGGCCTGCAAGGTGGCAGCAGGAGGGTGCTGCGCGGCTAGCAGGGCGGTGGCAGGGGGGTGTGCCGAACAGCCAGCAGGTTGGTGGTGGTGGGGCACCGAGTGGCCAGCAAGGAGGCAGCAGGGGGGTGCAGGGCGGCCAGCAGGACGGTGGCAGGGGGCACAACGAGCGGCCAGCAAGGCGAATAAGATGCCTCTTTACCTCTTGCCCCCCCCAAAATGGGAGGTGAATGCTGCAGGTGCAGCTTTGAACTCTGGGTCTGCACTGATCAAGGGCAGCGTGAGTGGGATGTGGAGAAAGGTTGGGAAGGGAAGGGGCCTTTACACTGCTGGGCTTAGGAACTTGAGGGGAAAAGGACATTGCCCAACCTACTTGGGGTGGGGCTTTTACTCAAGGTTTATGTTTAGGAATCCTGTTTGTGGTGTTTTCCCAAATTAATGCCATATTACTGCTCTTTCTTTCCTGCGCTCAGACTCAGTGCTTGCGAGAGCGGCAGCATGACCTCTCTGATGTGCCCACGGGTGGGGTGTGAATTCCCAGGGTGCTGGGTGGGAGGTCAGCTGGCTCTGTGTTGGATGGAAGGAGAGGGAACCCTAGATACTGAACCTGGCCCTGGCTGCTGCTGGCGCCACCTGGTGGAAGCGTTACACAAACATACAGGCTCATGTATGCTTTGCTCAGAATGTGGCAATACAGGCTCACAAAGCCATGGATAATGACACGCACACTGAGCCTCAGCCAGTCACAGTTCAAGCTTTCTGTCTGGCTCCCAGGCTCAGCCAATCAAAAGCAAGCAGCAATCCTACGCGGCCACAAGCTACTCTGCTAGGTCATAGCCAATCATTGACCCCTTCCTGCCCCACACCACTATAACACAACCAGGACGGGATTTTAAGCCAATTTGGGATAAATTGAGCATTGTAAGGAGAAACGTGTTGCTGCGGTGAAACGGGCCGTCAGTTGAAAAGCATCGTAAGCATCCGACCAGGCAAGCTGGGGATTGAAACCAGCAGTCAGAAGTGGAGGGGATAGGGGCTGGAACAGAGCAGGGCCTGTGAGTGGTATCAAGTTGATGCCAGGCTGGAGCTCAGACTGGAAGCAGATTGAAGCAGGGCTGGAGCAAGGGGCAGAGCAGCTGGGAACATGGTACATGCTAAGCAAGCTGTAGAACTCTGTTACCGTCACATCAGCCTCATCACACCAGGCTATGACATCCACTTGCTTCATTCATTGGTAACTAAGGGATCTTTGTGTTTTTAGTGTATCCTTTCATCCAGGCTAGTGCCCTTTCAGGCATACAACATGACTTCATTGCTGTAATCACGTTAGGGAAAATTCAAACTGTTCAAGGAAAACACTGTGCACCCCTATTGGAATCCACACTACTTCAGGAATACAGTACAGCCATTGTAAGTGAAGGGCACCCAATAAACCGCTGCTGATGCTGGCTCCCTCCTTGGTTATCATTGTGATAATGCATTTTTTTTAAAGGGGAAAACAAACAAACAGCTAATTCAGTCCCGGCACCCAGACTTTCTGCAGATTCCTGCCTCTCCTCCCTCATAATTGGGTTTAATCACTGAATAGTGCAGGGAGAGAGTTTTTGTGGAGTCTCGTGTTAGAATACGTGAGATACTCCAGTGGTTCATTAATTAATTTGAATGCATAGTACCAACTCAGTAAACCTCGTCACCAGACTTCCATCCAGGTGAACCCCACTCGCAAGCGAAAGGCCCACTCAAATTAGATTTATCTTATGATAAAGTATTATTGCATTACATGGGCCTGCTTGGGCTAAGTGGTGTATGATGTTACATCATCTAGGACAGGACACAAGGGTTCAAAGTATGGCACGAGGGCCTAACAGAATAAAGTATGCCAGCAGATTGTGCTGAAGAGACAACAACCTTCTTACCTCCACACTTCTCTTTGTGCCTTTGTGGCATAATTCTAATGCTAAATGTCAGATGAGCTAGAATGTATGCCATCAGTGTCACTGCACTTTAAAAATCTGAGGTAACAAAATGAATGGATCAATTAATAAAAAAAGATGGAAACTAGCTCAGCCTGAAATATTCAGACTCCTGCATTTAGAGTCACGCTATGACTTAATAGTGACACTTTCTAGCCCTAATGGGATTTCCCAAAGGAGGTTTTTTTACATTCTCAGAAGGGGAGCTGTGTTAGTCTGTATCTGCAAAAACAATGAGGAGTCCTGGAGCACCTTATGACTAACCGATTTATCAGGGCACAAGCTTTTGTGGGTAAAAAGTTTATGCCCAAATAAATCGGTAAGTCTCTAAAGTGCAACAAGACTCTTCATTGTTTCCTTTATGTGTGGGTCACAGGGCAAGTTATTCTTTTAAAAAAAGGAGGTATAGCTGCAGACCAGCGTTCCCTCTAAGCTGCACAGCTTCACAGATGATTAATCAGCCCCGCCCAGTCAGAGACTCCATGCAGAAGCCCACTGACTGGATGGGGCTGATTAACCACCTGTGAAGCCCTGATGCCAGGCAGCTTAGAGGGAACACTGGTCCAGATCATCCTCTCCTAGTTCTGGCTCTCTGAGGACATGCAGTGTAGTTGTGGTCGTGTGAGTAGCAGTATATTAGAGAGACAAGGTGAGTGAGGTAACATCTTTTATTGGCCCAGCGTCTGTTAGTGTGAGAGACCTTTTGTTTGTTTTGTCTCTCTCTCTCCAACAGAAGTTGGTCCAATAAATGATATTACCTCAGCTGCTCTCTTTGAGGACAGGCCTTCTGGGATTTAGAGCCAGGAAGAGTCATATGACAGCAGTCTAAAAAAAGGTTGCAGGAAAGAGGCAGGCTACTATGTGCTGCTTAGTCTGAGGGAGACCCAGGTAAGAAACTCCTAAAAAGAAGCTGATGGAGAAGGTTCCTGAGAGAAGCTATCTGGAAGAAGACTGAGGAGAAGGGGTTGGGAAGGAGGCCCAGAAAGCTGGGAAGTGACTGCTCTGGAGATAAGTGAAGCAGGAATTTTGGAGGATGGCAAGGGCAGCTACTTCACTTATCTCCAGGGCAGTTACTAGCAAGGAAGCTAGTAACTAGTGTTGCCAACTGTCATGATTTTATTGAGAGCGATGCAATAGCTAGTGTTTCTCTCGAAGTCACAGCTGTGGGAGGCAAACAAATGTCAGAATCTCCGTTTCTAGCTTCCATGATTGCGGAGAGAAGTTTAAAACAAAAAGCTCAAACCTAAGAAGGCAAATAAAACATTTTTTACTCTCATTATTTTGGGGCCTCATCAGTGATTTCTGAAAGAGAGACCTTGCCAGTGCTGGCCGACTCTCCTGTACACCACGTAAAAGGCATGGAAATGCTTCCAGGCAGGGTGGTGGAGCTTAAAGAGGAAGCCTTAGAACAGAGGGAAAGACTGTGTGAAGTAGAGTTACGCCCAAGGGAAAAGGAGAAGAAAGATTGGCCCCTCAAAAGGGAGGCCAATGATCAAATGAATGTCCTGGGCAGGTCCTCTGCCGGGAGGGGGTGGGGGGGAGCAAAGGAGGCAATTGTCCCAGGGCCCAGCGATTCTAAAGGGCCCAAGGCTCCAGCCACCACCACAGAGCCCTGGACCCTTTAAAATTGCCACAGGAACTCCACACTACACCCTCCAGCCTTCTCTGAGGGCCAACGGGGGAGTGGGGAAGGGGGGTGGCACTGGGGGCTGGCTGCCCCAGCTTCAGGCCTTCTGGCCAAGGCCACATCCCTTCCAGGAGCGCAGAACTAGGTCTCTCCCCACATTGCCCAGGGGCCCAGCCATCCTATTGGCTCCCCTGCGACTGGCTGAAAAACTCAGATTTCCATTTGTTTAGACTTTTGCTACCCCAGAAGGGGCGGACTCTTATTTGGACATATCGCTCAGAAGTCGCCAATCCACTAAATCACCCTCCCAGGCAGAGGAAACCTGTAGTGATGAAGGGATCTGCATGCCAGAGAGGTAAGCTGCCTATTACTAAGCCCTACTTCTGTTCTCTTGTGAAATATTAGACAGCATTAGTCAGAAAGAGAGGAGGGGAGAGGGCAAACCGTGGGCCAGAGCAGACAAACAACCGCGTACAAAGGAATCCAATGCATCAGGGAAGGGCAGACAAATAAGCAGTGGCAAATTTTTAAAGTGCTTCTACACAAATGCTAGGAGTCTGACTAATAAGATGGGTGAACTAGAGTACCTAGTATTAAATGAGGAGATTGACATAATAGGCATCACTGAAACCTGGTGGAATGAGGAAAATCTGTGGGACACAATCATACCGGGATATAAAATATATCGAAAGGATAGAGCAGGCCGGGTGGGTGGCGGAGTGGCACTGTATGTGAAAGATAATGTAGAATCAAATGAAATAAAAATATTAAATGAATCAACATGTTCAATAGAATCGCTATGGATAGTAATTCCATGCTCCAAAAATAAGAAATTAGCAGTAGGGATATATTACCGACCACCTGACCAGGACAGGGATACTGACATTGAAATGCTGAGGAGATTAGAGAGGCTACCAAAACAAAGAACTCTATAATAATGGGGATTTTAATTACCCCCATATTGACTGGATACATGTCACCTCAGGAAGAAAGCGGAGATAAAATTTCTCAATGGCTTAAATGACTGCTTCTTGGAGCAGCTAGTGCAGGAACCCACAAGGAGAGGCAATTCTCGATTTAGTCCTGAGTGGAGCGCAGGATCAGGTCAGGAAATAACCGTTACAGGACCGCTTGGGAATAGTGACCATAATATAATAACATTCAACATTCCTGTGGTGGGAAGAACACCTCAGCAGACCAGCACCCTGGCATTTAATTTCAAAAGGGAATTACACAAAAATGAGGAGGTTAGTTAAACAGAAATTAAAAGGCACAGTGACTAGAGCCAAATCCTGCAAGCTGCATGGAAACTTTTAAAGACACCATAATAGAGGCCCAACTTAAATGTATACCCCAAATTAAAAAACATAGCAAGAGACCTAAAAAGAGTCACGTGGCTTAACCACCATGTAAAAGAAGCAGTGAGGACAAAAGGCATCTTTTAAGAAGTGGAAGTCAATCCTAGTGAGATAAATAGAAAGGAACATAAACACTGTCAAATCAAGTGTAAAAATGTAATAAGAAAAGCAAAAAAGATTTTGAGGAACAGCTAGCCAAAAACTCAAAAGAAATAACAAAATGTTTTTAAGTACATTAGAAGCAGGAAGCCTGCTAAAAAACCTGTGGGTCCCCTAGACGATCGAACTATAAAGGCGCAATCAAGGACGATAAAGCCATTGCGGAGAAACTAAATGATTTCTTTGCTTCAGTCTTCACGGCTGAGGATGTTGGGGAGATTCCCAAATCTGCACCTTTGTGGGTAATGAATCTGAGGAACTGTCCCGGATTGAAGTGTCATTAGAGGAGGTTTTGGAACAAATAGAAAAACTTAATGTTAACAAATCTCCGGGACCGGATGGCATTCATCCAAGGGTTCTAAAAAGAACTCAAATGGGAAATTGCTGAACTATTATCTGTGGTTTGTAACCTATCCCTTAAATCGCTTCTGTACCAAATGACTGGAAGGTAGCCAACGTGACACCAATATTTAAAAAGGGCTCTAGAGGCGATCCGGCAATTACAGACCGGTAAGTCTAACTTCAGTACCGGGCAAATTAGTGAAACAATAGTAAAGAATAAAATTGTGAAGCATGTAGAAGAACATAATTTGTTGGACAAAAGTCAACATGGGTTCTGTAAAGGAAATCCTGTCTTACTAATCTATTAGAGTTCTTTGAAGGGGTTAACAAACATGCGGACAAGGGGATCCAGTAGATATAGTATACTTAGATTTCCAGAAAGCCTTTGACAAGGTCCCTCACCAAAGGCTCTTATGTAAATTACATGGCCATGGGATAAGAGGAAGGTCCTTTCTTGGATTGAGAACTGGTTAAAAGACAGGAAACAAAGGGTAGGAATAAATGGTAAATTTTCAGAATGGAGAGGGGTAACTAGTGGTGTCCCCAAGGGTCAGTCCTAGGACCAATCCTGTTCAACTTATTCATAAATGATCTGGAGAAAGGGGTAAGCAGTGAGGTGGTAAAGTTTGCGGATGATACCAAACTGTTTAGGATAGTCAAGACAGAAGCAGACTGTAAGGGACTCCAAGAAGATCTCACCAAACTGAGTGATTGGGCAACAAAATGGCAAATGAAATTTAATGTGGATAAGTGTAAAGTAATGCACATTGGGAAAAATAACCCCAACTATAATGTACAGTATGATGGGGGCTAATTTGCTACGACAAATCAGGAAAGAGATCTTGGAGTTATCGTGGACAGTTCTCTGAAAACTTCCACACAGTGTGCAGGTCAAAAGGCAAATAGGATGCTAGGTATTATTAAGAAAGGGATAGAAAATAAGACCGGAATATCTTACTGCCCCTGTATAAAACTATGGTACGCCCACATCTTGAATACTGTGTACAGATGTGGTCTCCTCACCTCAAAAAGATATTTTGGCCTTGGAAAGGGTTCAGAAAGGGCAACTAAAATGATTAGGGGTTTGGAACGGGTCCCATATGAGGAGAGGTTAAAGCGACTGGGACTTTTCAGTTTAGAAAAGAGGAGACTGAGGGGATATGATAGAGGTGTATAAAATCATGAGTGGTGTGGAGAGGGCGGATAAAGAAAAGTTATTTATTAGTTCCTAAATAGAAGAACTAGAGGACACCAAATGAAATTAATGGGTAGCAGGTTTAAAACTAATAAAAGAAAGTTCTTCTTCACACAGCGTGTAGTCAGCATGTGGAACTCCTTGCCAGAGGAGGCTGTGAAGGCTAGGACTATAACAGAGTTTAAAGAGAAGCTAGATAATTTCATGGAGGTTAGGTCCATAAAAGGCTATTAGCCAGGGGATAAAATGGTGTCCTTGGCCTCTGTTTGACAGAGGCTGGAGAGGATGGCAGGAGACAAAGCGCTTGATCATTGTCTTCGGTCCACCCCCTCTGGGGCACCTGGTGCTGGCCACTGTCGGCAGACAGGATACTGGGCTAGATGGACCTTTGGTCTGACCCGGTACGGCCGTTCTTATGTTCTTATGTTCTTATGTAGCATTGTGATTCTTCATGCATTACGCATTTGGTACTTGGCTCACCGTGCTTTAGTCCGGAGAAATGCACTTCAGAACCGGAGTGTGTAGGCATAGCTATCGTTTTGGCGCAGACTTGCTGTCTAGACAGCTGCATGCTGAATACATGATCATTCTTCGTCTGAAATGAGTGTCCTTTCTATGACATTTAGACCAGCACTCTGCTACTTGGAAGAAGTAATTTCACGTTCATGTTCCAGAAATAAAACTGGCAGTGACTATCACTGATCTATTTCATAGGCTGCTCTTTAAGGGAAAAACTAACACCACAATATCTCCTTCATCTTTCTCTTTTCTTTATTCATCTTGGAAATTCAGATACAAAACTTGCCTGAAGACCAGGTGTCTAGAACCTAAAGCCAGGATAATAAAAACAGGCTATGACGCATAAAATCGCAAGAAAGTAAATATATTTTAAATATGGAGGCTAGTATTTTAAAGGTGCCATTTGAATGATTAGTCACTTCAGTGTAGGGCAGGGGTGGGCACAAGGGCCTCCATGGGTCGGATCCGGCCCGCCAAGCAAGTTGATCCGGCCCACGGAGGCCCTGCCGTTCCCCCCGCCCCCAGGCCAATCAGGAGTGTGCATGAAGTCTCCTCCCGCCCTGCGAGGGATGTGGCGTTTCTAAGCACCGCATGCTTCTTGCAGGGTGGGAGGAGATTTTGCCTGATTAGCCTGGGGGTGGCAGTGGGGAGCATGCAAAGTCTCCTCCCACCGCCAGGAGCACGGGTACCTAGAGGGAACATCCAGCTGTTCAGAACAGCTGGCGGTTCTCTCTGGGGGCAGGGCATAGACTTTGTGTGCTCCCCCACCCACAGACCAATCAGGGGCTTTGGGTGGGGAAACACGGAAGTGTCCTGGCCCCGCCCCTTCTGCCTGAGGCCCCGCCCTTTCTGGGGCAGCCCAGGGCCACTTCAAAAATTTCAGAAGTGGCCCCCAGTCAAAAATTATTGCTCACCCTGGCACTTATATGTGCTTAACTTTCACTGCTTTGAGTAGTCCCATTAAATTTGCCTTACATGCTTAACTTTGAAGATTTGGGATGAATTTTCCCTCTGGAATATAAACTGAAAAATTAAATAGTCCCATGTGGAAGAAAGAAAACAAAATGCCTTGTAGTGAGAGACTTAGAGGACTCAATCCGTTTAATTTATCAAAAGAAGATTGATACATTACTTAGTAACAGCATGTAAGCCCCTGCATGAGTAATAAACGGCTTTCAAATTTAGAAGAAAAAGGCAGAACAAGGCATTAAATACAGAGACTGAGAAATAAGTACAGTTCCGGTGTTCAAAAAATAGTTCCTGAGACACTAAGATACTAATAATGTATGTCACTCAGGGGGACTGCACAATGGGGGGCAAGGGGCATGCCCCCCGAATAATCAGTGAAAGCACAGAGCCCCTCCGGTCCTGGGGCCAGGACAGAGAGAGCAAGTTCTTCCACCCCAGGGCCCTGGCAGGAACACAGAATGTGTCCCTCCAAAACAATGAGATTTAAACACAGACAATCCAGGAAGTTTTTGGAGAATGTTGGGGATAACTTCTTGGTACAAGTGCTGAAGGAACCGACAAGGGGCAATGCGCAGATTGACCTGCTGCTCACAAACAGGGAGGAACTAGTAGGGGAAGTAGAGGTGGGTGACAACCTGGGAAGCAGTGATCACGAGATGGTAGATTTCAGGATCCTGACCAAAGGAGAGTAGCAAAATACACACCCTGGACTTCAGAAGAGCAGACTTTGATTCCCTCAGAGAACTGATGGGCAGGATTCCCTGGGATGCAAACATGAAGGGGAAAGGAGTCCAGGAGAGCTGGCAATATTTTAAAGAAGCCTTATTAATGGCACAGGAAGAAACCATCCCGATGTACAGTAAGAAAATCAAATATGATGAATGACCAGATTGGCTTACCCTTGGTGAGCTTAAACACAAAAAGGAAGCTTACAAGAAGTGAAAACTTGGACAGATGACTAGGGAGGAGTATAAATATATTCCTCGAGAATGCAGGGAAGTTATCAGGAAGGCGAAAGCACAATTGGAATTGCAGCTAGCAGGGTATGTGAAGGGTAACAAGAAAGGTTTCTACAGGCATGTTAGCAATAAGAGGGTGATCAGAGAGGGTGTGGAGCCCTTACTGGATGAGGGGAGGTAACCTAGTGACAGATGATGTGGGAAAAGCTGAAGTACTCAATACTTTCTTTGCCTCTTTCTTCACAGACAAGATCAGCTCCCAGACTACTGAACTAGGCAACACAGTATGGGAAGGAGGTGGGCAGCCCTTGGTAGAGAAAGAACAGGTTAAGAACTATTTAGAAAAGCTAGACATACACAAATCCATGGGTATGGGTTTAATGCATCTGAGGGTACTGAGGGGAGTTGGCAAATGTTACTGCAGAGCCTTTGGCCATTATCTTTGAAAAGTTGTGGAGATCCCAGATGATTGGGAAAAGGCAAATGTAGTGCCCATCTTTAAAAAAGGGAAGAAGGACAATCCAGGGATCTACAGACCAATCAGCCTCACCTCAGTCCCTGGAAAAATCATGGAGGGGATCCTCAAGGAATCCATTTTGAAGCACTTGGAAGAAGGGAAAGTGATCAGGAATAGTCCACATGGATTCATGAAGGGCAAGTCATGCCTGACCAAACTGATTACCTTCTATGACGAGGTAACTGGCTCTGTGGATATGGGAAAGTTGGTGGATTTGACTTTAGCAAAGTTTTTGATACGGTCTCCCACAATATTCTTGCCAGCAAGTTAAGGAAGTATAGATTGGATAAATGGACTGTGAGATGGATAGAAAGCTGGCTAGAATGTCGGGCCCAATGGGTAGGTTGGCGGTCAGTTTCTAGCGGAGTGCCCCAAGGATCAGTTCTAGGGCCAGTTTTATTCAAAATCTTTATTAGTGACCTGGATGAGGGGATGGATTGCACCCTCAGCAAGTTTGCAGATGACACTAAGCTAGGGGGAGAGGCAGATACGCTGGAGGGCAGAGATAGAGTCCAGAGTGACCTAGACAGATTAGAGGATTGGGCCAAAAGAAATCTGATGAGGACAAGTGTAGAGTCCTGCACTTGGGACAGAAGAATCCCAAGCATTGTTACAGGCTGGGGACCGAATGGCTAAGTAGTAGTTCTGCAGAAAAGGACTTGGGGATTACAGTGGATGAGAAGCTGGATACGAGTCAAAAGTGTGCCCTTGTAGCCAAGAAGGTGAATGGAATAGTAGGTTGCATTAGGAGGAGCGTTGCCAGCAGATCAAGAGAAGTGATTATTCCCCTTTATTTGGCTCTGGTGAGGCCACATCTGGAGTATTGCCTACAGTTCTGGGGCCCCCACTATAGAAAGGATGTGGACGCATTGGAAAGGGTCCAGTGGAGGACAACCAAAATGATTAGGGGACTGGAGCACATGACCTGTGAGGGCAGGCTGAGGGATTTGGGTTTGTTTAGTCTGCAGAAGAGAAGAGTGAGGGGGGATTTGATAGCAGCCTTCAACTTCCTGAAGGGAGGTTCCAAAGAGGATGGAGAGAGGCTGTTCTCAGTAGTGACGGATGGCAGAACAAGGAGCAATGGTCTCAAGTTACAGTGGGGGAGGTCTAGGTTAGATATTAGGGAAAACTATTTAATTAGGAGGGTGGCGAAGTACTGGAATGGGTTACCTAGGGAGGGGGTGGAATCTCCATCCCTAGAGGTTTTTAAGTCTCAGCTTGACAAAGCCCTGGCTGGGCTGATTTAGTTGGGATTGGTCCTGCTTTGGGCAGGGGACTAGACTAGACGACCTCCTGAGGTTTCTTCCAGCCCTAGGATTCTATGAAATTCCTACAAACCCCCAGCTTCCTAATTCTAGTCTCTTCCCTCCTGTTGACTTTACTGAAAATTAATTTTGCACAGCATGTTAAAATTTATTCATGTATTTAACTGGTTGGTTGATACATTTTGCTAAATAAAACCGACGGCATTTCTGCTGTAATAAATATATTCTCGCTCATTTATTTTGTTGCAAAATGAGGTGATTTGGAATTTGTTCCATTCATCATATAGGTTTTTACCAAAATACTCTTCTTGAGCAAATAGCTGAAGTAGGATTGTATTTCCAGCATGTGGAATGAAGTTACTCGAGGAAAACGTGTTTCCATCATGGCATTTTTACAGCAACTCAAGTTTATGAATGGCAGAGAGTAATAGAAGAAACTTTTTCTGTCTTCTCTCCCTTCCCAATGTGCTGTAGGATCTGGATATCCAACATAAAAAATAAACAACTTTTTCTATCACAGACAGGTCACTACTGCTTCCTGTAGATACAGCTTCATGCACCCATACTGTTTCTTTGGTGAATTTACAGCAAAGCTGTTTTGGGGGTAATCCTTTGTAAACTGACATAATTTAGTCGCTAAAATATCTGTCTGTAAAGGAGCAGATGGATTGTTAACTAAGCACTGTTAAATAGCAGCACACATTAACTCTTTCTAGAAAAAATAAAGAGTACTGTTTCCCATTGCCAGTTAGTCTAAACTGGAAGCAGGAATAATAGAGCAAATGACTATCTCTAAAATTAGATTTCCAACACTCGGTCCAGCAGGACAAGCAACTTTTTTCAGAAGCTTTTGTGTTAAGAAAATATTTTGCTTTTAGTCCAGGAAAACATTGTAAAGCAGGCACTCTTTAGATAGCAAGAAGCTGGCGACTTCTTTTCACATACAGTCCAGGTGCCAAATAAAGTCTTTGCCAAGAAATCACTGCCTTGCTTTTATAGAGTATAGCTTCAAATTTGTTCCCAAAGCCTCCTTATTCATGCCCACACCACTCTGTCAGGCTCTACCACGTCATGCAGGCATAAAACAAAAGGGCCAAATTCTGTTCTCTGTTACATTAGGGTCGGAGTGAAGCATTTAACACCTATTACACAAACAAAATATACATTCCCAGTCCCCAAAACAAGAATTCTATGCTTAGCTGAAAGAGTGCCTGTTTCATGCAGAAACATGAGTATCCAAACATGGGCACACACTTGTCCTGTAAACTTACTCTGATCAACATACAGGCAGAAGCCCAACTAGACCCTGTTCATTGCATTCATATTGTAGATGGAATATGGGTATTCTCACTTCTTTCATTTCTTTCAATTTCTTTCCTCACTGCACGAGAAATCAGAGCGCAACATAGTGAATCTCAGTGTGTTTTGGAATTTAATTTTCATAAAATGTTTATAGTTTTTTTTCCCAGCCAACTAGCTAGCTAAAAAACCCTCATTGGTTATAGAAATGCAACCAGGCTACCATTCTGGTAAAAATGGCTGTTCACCAGAGCATGTTGGCCAAGTGGTGCTGTGTAGAGATTCCTTGCAAGTTGTGTCTGGAAGCTGGGACCTCAAAAAGTTTGAACTTGGCAACAAGAAAACATTTCAATGTGAGCTACTGGAACAAGAGAACAATGTCCTGAACATCAAAGATCTCACAGATTGTGAGGCAGATGCTATGACCCTGAAATACTGGGCATCAGTGAGAACAGACTCCAGTGTTGGTTCAAGCAAGAGAAGAAACATCCCATCTATTCAGGTTGTAGTCCTGCCTGCACTCAGAGAAGGTAGCACTCACAAAGATGGAATCTGTGGGGGAAGTCACCTGTCAATTGGAAACCTACCAGCAAATGCATCATGTGTGCCAGATTCCAAACCAGCTTCCTAAAGATGTCAGTCATACAGTGCAGTGCTCCCAACAGAAGAACACAGTGATTGATGAGGATAAAGATAAGATCTAGAAATGTCTCTGAAGAGTAATTGAAGGCACTGAAATTAAACTGAATATGGTTAATGGAAAAAAAGGTGAAGCAAGTTGAAATTATTAAAAATGTTGGACAGCTTAGTTGATGTGAATCAGTTTTGGGATGGTCACCTACCATAAAGGGAGTTTTGAATGTAATGTTACATCCTATAGTATATTGTGTAGCATACAAATTGTTTTTGTCAGTTATGTTTTTCATGTATTTTTAGACCAAAAGAATGTATCTTAGATGGTGATGCATTCAAGAGAAAATGAGAACTGAAATGAACTTGGTCAGCAAATTATGTGTGTCAAAAAACTTGTAACTAGGACCTGAAATGAAATAAAACGGTGACGAATATCTTCTTGGAGGACTGGCAAACTAATGATGGGTATGATCCTTGAAAGGCAGGGGCACTGTAAGACAGGCCAGGTTGATGGGAGAGAAAAGCAGTATAATGTAGGCTGCACTACCAGGACATGGCCAGCAGAATAAATGTAGCCTAGAGCTGTCAGTCAAGCTGCCCTCTGTGTGACCTCTAGAAGTCTGCAGTTTGCATAAGGTACGCCTAGCCTGGAATATGCAGGCCTCAGCAGCTTGGTTATGGTTATGATTCATATGAAACATACTTATTTACCTAAAAACAGATTTTGGCTGGTTGATTAGTTTACCTAACAGCAGCTCAGGCTCTGTGTTGATTGGCTGCTTTGTTTACCTAACAGTTCACATGGCTCTGTATTGATTAGTCAGTTGCGTTTGCGCACACACGCACACACTCCCTCTGTTATTACAAGTTCATTGGAGCTCTCTGCTGGTTAAGTTACACCACCATGACTCTGCAAATCAGAGCTCTGGTGTCTATAAACTCACATCTTTAATAAACAATTTGTTAAATACTTTTCTGTGTCTCAACAGTCCGTTTCTGTATGGATTAGTCAGGGGGTGGCAGTCAGAACCGAGGGGGTTACTACCACCTAGGGGGCAGACAGGGGAATTCACCCCAACCCCCCCGAATGGGACACCAAAACACGATGTACTCCTCGTCATGGGTGAATAATGCTAAAGTAGGATGTGGGAACAAAGGAACAGAAAGTGCAATAGTGCAGCAAGAGTTGGGAATCATTATTTAATCAAAATGGTGAGACTCAGTGAATTGTGACCTTGCAAGCACCTTGTTCCCTCAAAGACAGAGAATTCACCAGATGGAAAACCAGAAAAACACACTGATCACACCTGCATCAGCTGAAGATACAGACTATCTGTCCAGGACGCAAGGGCATTTCAAGCAGCAGACATCTGAGTGAATCATAATTTTTCCATTGCCATAATGAACTTAAAATTGAGAAAGATCAACTTTAAACAGAAAGTACAAAGAGAATCAACAGCGCAGAACAGGAAACAAGAATTCTGCATGAAATTTGAGCTTGAACTAAGGAATGGCTTTGAGGCACTGCCAAAGGCAGAAGACACTGACTTAACCTGATGTTGCATGTTTGGATTTAATCAGTTATGATATCACATAATTAACTCAGTTACAGCCGGTCTCTGAGTTATGAATGGTCGATTTACGACCGTTCATACTTACGACCAAACCTCCCATTAAGCGGTCGTAAAGACGGTCCGTAACTCGTTTGTAAGTCGGGGACCGGCTGTACAGTGTTATTTGAGACAGACAATTGAGCAATACTTAGTACAGAACTATATAGAACAGTAAAAAAAAAAACAAATGGTCTGGTAGCACTTTATAGACTAACAAAACATGTAGATGGTATCATGAGCTTTTCCACGAAAGCTCATGATACCAGCTACATGTTTTGTTAGTCTAAAAAGTGCTACCAGAGCATTAGTCTGTTACGGAAAAAACAACAAACTTGGCTACCTCCTGAAGCTATATAGAACAGTGTTTCTCAACCAGTGGCATGCGTACCCTAAGGGGTACTTAAGACAAGTCTGGGGAGTACATCAACACAACTGAAATTTGGAGAAAACTGAATTTTTGTTTAAAGTTTGACAGCGCTTTATTATTTTTGTACTTTTTATACCCAAACATGTCATCACCTGCCCTGCTACAATTAAGTTGTTTAAACAAATGTGTTGCAATGGTAGAAAAAAATTGTGTGTGTCTGAAAACTGTAGGTACTGGGGGTACTTATAATTTTTTGGAAAAAGGGGTACTTTATAAAAAAGGTTGAGAAACACTGATATAGAACACAGAGAGGGAGACAGATGTATTAAATTTGAGACTGCAGAAATGAGGCAACTTACTTGAGTTCACTTCTGACTAACACCTTGAAACTCAGCTCTTATTTACTGTTTAAAATAATGAGAATTTTCCCTGTGCCTTAATTTATTTTGAACCCATAGCCAATTACATTTGTATCTAATTTATCACTCGAATCATGTGTGACCACAGTTAGTTTTTTTAAGGCTGACATGAATCCATACATTGTTTTGCAGATACATTCATTATAGAACATACCTACTATGCCACATTCCTTGTCTATTTAGTCAGTTACTATGTTTATCAATTACAGAGCATTTGTGAGCATCCCTTATTAATTACACTATTTTGTCCATTACAACATATGTCTATAACAGCACACATCTCTTTAAATATTTTTTCTGTGAACATCTATGAGACTATGAAAATTAACTATTGACTATGAACTTCTTTTTTGTGGTCTCACTGATATGTTAAAAAGTTTCACAGGGGTAGCCATGTTAGTCTGTAACTGAATAAACTTAAAAAACAAAAAAGAGTCTTGCAGCACTTTCGAGACTAATAAAAATGTAGATTGGGGTGGCCAACCCATTCTGGGCAAAGAGCCAAGATATCAGTGGATCCTGCGCAAAGAGCCAGGGCGAAGTTGTCGAGCGGTCATGTTTGGTCGGGGGGCGGAGGGGGGGATAAAAAGGACTGCCCCTTTAACAAAACGCATTTAGAGGCTTTTTGGCCACATCAGGCTCCCGCCAGCTGACGCCATCTTTAATGGCCAAGCCAGATGGCTCCCCTGCCCTGATGAGCACAGGGGGCATGGAGGCAGCTTTGCCAGCCACAGGTTGGCCATGGCTGATGTAGATGGTGTCATGAGCTCATGATACCAGCTACATTTTTATATGTTAAAGACATCTGAGCAACCATCCACTATTTTACCAAATCACAAACGATTTCTATTAGTCAGTGGTCACCAACCACCCTGTACCCCATCTCCACAGAGCAGAGGGGAGAAGGGATGGAGGGAGTTTGCTGGCTGCTTTTGGGAGTGGTGCAGGGCCAAGGTAGGGATGTGAGCCTGCCGTAGCCCCCTGCTCCACCACCCAGAACCCACTTGTGGTAAGTGGTGCCCAGCTGAAGCCCGCATTCTGAACCCCGGCCCCAGTCCTGAACCCCTCCTGCCCCCCAAGCCCCTGCCCCCGGCCTGATAAAAGTGAGGGAGCAGGGGCGGGAAGGAGGAGGGGCAAGGGTGTTTTGGGTTTGAGGCAGATCTTGGATGGCACTTAAAAAGTGATCTCATGCTTAAGAAGGTTGGAGACCACTGCCGTAAGTTATTATGACAGAACACATTGGTTTGAGTGATTTCCGATAACCTACAAGCAACCTTCAGTTTATTATTTGATTAACCTCAGAAACACCTGTTCCATGTTACAAGTGGTTCCTTTGTAGACAATTAAACATTTCTCTAAGCATCACAAGTTTAGAGTAAAAAAGAACCTACAGTCCATTATTTAATGATACACTAACTTAGTACAGAAAACTTTTAGCTTGTCAATATGCTAACATTAGGGTCAGCTAAAGTTCAGAGTAAGACCAGAGTGGATAATAAAATATATCTTGTAAGACAATGACATTAATTTATCCTAAACAAAACCTTCTTTAATGCTATTTAGATAGCACCTGTGACTAACAGAAAAAATTCTCAGCTGTTTAACCAAGAAATCATGAGCATTTAATATAGAGAGAATAATACAAGGTAAATATTGGGACATGCTTAGACATTTATGATTCAAGCTGCAACCATCACAGTTAGGTATGAAAATAGACAAAGCAAGAATTGGATAAACCAAGAGGTGTGGGCCAATGACAAATAAAGATGGAAAAATGCTTACAACTGAAGAAGAGCAGAACAATAGGTGAGCAGAGCATTTCAAGTACATCCTCAACAGACAAGCCTTACCTCACCATCAGAGCTCAGTTAAACAGGCAAACCTAATCAACTTGACATTAAGATTGATCCAACATGTGTGTCAGACTGGAGTCAAGAAGCTGAAAACCAATAAGTACTGGAAATGATAACATCACGGTAGAAATGCAAAAAGCACTCGACACAAATGCCTAATGAAACTGACAGAGCTGTTCAAGGAAGCTTAGAAGAAAAGAGACCCCTTGTGGCCAGTAGAAACATGGGATAATTGTCAGAATACCCCAAAACAGTAATCCTGATGACTAGAAACTGGAGAGGAATCTCTGATGTCCAGAAAGTTTTCTGTGGTGTGGTACTACATAGGATGAAAGAGGCAGTGGATGCAAAGCTGGGGAAGAACAGGCTTGGTTTTAGGCCAAAGAGATCTGTATAGATCAGATTCTCATGTTAAGGACATCACTGAAGGATGCCTTGGTCCATACAGGGTCTTTGTGTCACAAAACACCTCTCCATATCAAGCATATCAGCAAATGTTTGGATTTCTTTTGCTTTGTCCTCCCCACTATTTGTTTTTTATTTCTCAGCTTTTCCTCTGAACTTCAGCTTTGAGCTGATGGAAAGAGCTCCACTTCTGACTGGATGGTGGCTGGATTTGCCAGTCACAGAATGCTTTTCTCTCCTGGTCCAAAAGAGCTATAAACTCAACGTTGTTGTTGTCAAACTAGTCCTGATGGCAGCAGGTTGCAAAGCTGATGGATTCCTTGCAAGCTTCATGGATGGCCTGTTTTAGAGCTTCTCAGTCTTTAACACTTGCACTTGTGTTGTCATTTCCAGGTGTGCATATGGTCCGTTTCTCACTGAGGAATGTTTGGAAGTTCTCTTGGTGCACTGAGGATTGAAGCCAGTGATCAGTCCAGCAATCATCGGCTCCTCTCATGACTTGGGTGATTTGCACAACTAGACTTAGATCCTGTGTTCTTACAATGACATAGGCTAGGAGGTGTCACTTGTGATAGACTGGATCTCAGAAATCCCCTTGGAGTTGTTCCCCAATATGCTGATCAAGCCACTGATGCCTGCCTTCCTGCCCTGCTGGGCCAGAAGCTCTGGTCTTCCCCAGCCAAGGCACTGAGTTGGGGTAACTGCCCCACTGCAGAGCAACACAGGCACTGAACCACTTCAGCTTTGGGACTGCTCTGCTATAGTGCTATTTGCAGCACCCAGGAAACCAACCCCCAAAAAGGACCAAACCCCCAAATAAATCTGCCTTACGCTGTGTAAAAGCTTTATATGGAGAACGCTCATAAAGATGTTGCCCCCTTCATCAATGAAAGAGAGAGATGCACAGTGGTTGCTTCCCCTCCCCGCCAGGTAACAATTATTTGCACTGGGCTTGATAATAATCAAAAGTGCTTTCATTAAGCATAAAAAGTAGGATGAGTGATTACAAGTGAGAACAGATCAAAGTAAGTTATTAAGTTAAAATAAGCAAAAGACACCAGCTAATTCCAGTATACTATGAAACTTGTAACATGCAAATTCTTACCCTAAACAGTTGTTCTTATCTCAGGTGAAACGTTTCAAGTCAGAGTTGATCTTTACACTGGCCTGGGTCTACAGCTTTCCCCAAAGATATTTGAGTCCTTTGTTTTCAGGTTTCTTCATGTGTATCCTCTTAGGATGGGCGAGACAATTTCAAAGGCCAGCTTCAAAGGCCAGCTTGCTTTCATTCCTTAAATAGACCGTCCCTCCTGTGGTGGGAGCCCTTTGTTCAGTCTCCCCATTCCCATGGAAAAACACTAGATTCAAGATGGATTCCAGGACCAGGTGGCATGGTCATGTCTTATTAGGACCAAGGATAGTTTGAGCTAACAGGACAAACAAGGAATGATCCTGTGGCACCTTAGAGACTATCCAAAATGTATAGAATCATGAGCTTTCGTGGGCAAAACCCACTTCAGATGAACTGGAGTGGAGTCAGCCCCCTCCCGGAGTCCAGCCCCCCTTGAAACTTGAATGGCAGGTAGGCAGTTTAGGTTTACAGATGCAGATCCAGCACCCTTCTCTGAGTCCCTCCTGCAAGGTTGGAGAGACAGTTTTGCTTTCCCTCCTCAGGGCCATCCGCCACCTGTTCATCTGTAGTCATTGAGCCCTCAGCTATGACAGACCCTTCCCTGGTAAGCCCTGTATTCTTTTCTCCTTTTGAAGAGGGCTGATCTTCAGTCATCAGGCCCCCAGGTTCCTCAGCCCCCACAGTGGTTTCTTGGACTCCTGTCTTAGCCTGAAGGTTTTCTCCCAAGACACGTCTGTGCTTCCCAAGGCTGGACCTGCCCCCTGCTGCTCTGCTGCCCCTCCTGGACATTCACAGCTTGGACAGACCCTCTGGCTCTAGGCAATAACTCAAGGTAAGGGCCGGCGTCCTCCTTCCCTCCCTCTTGTTGCAAATTGCCTAGCCCACCTGGAAAAGAATCAAAGAGACAATCTCTTATTTCCTCCACAGCTGCCAGGGCCCTTCCCTCCCCCTCTAGGATTGTAGCACAAGATTCCTTCCTGCTACTCACAATTCCTGAGATGGACTCAGCAACCTCAAAAAGTCATTTCCCAAAATAAATGATACAAAGTTCTGTGACCCAGCAGCAACATTTAACTCTGCTTGTTTTTGCCCAATTTGCACCTGTACCTTGGCCAAAAGGACAAGGCTCTTATGGCCATCCAACAATTCTAATTCAGCCAAGTCCCCAACCAAGATAGCTTGTTCCTTAATCAAGTCCCTCTGGACTACAGAAATTCCTGCCCCAGGATCCCTCCATGCAGAGATGTCTTGGCCATTCCACTTGCCAGACTTCATCTGTTTACTGCCTGGCTTTGCATTAACCAGCTTTACAAACCTGTGTGATAAGTAGCCTCTGTCTGGGAAGCAGCATTTCCATGAGTCACCTGCTGCTTATTCCCCCACCCCACCAGCAGTGGGCATTTGTTCCTCAAGTGATCAGTGGAATTACAATGACAGCATCTTTTGGGCGCCGCTGTCTGTTCAGGAGACTTGGAATGAGTAACAGGAGAATGAACTTGGGGAGGACATTCAGCCTCCCATTCGCCCTCCACTTTCCTGGGGAAAAGCAGGGACTTGCCACCTCCCAGAATTACCCCACCCTCCACCCCCCGCTTCAGATTTTTACTTTCCAGGTTCTTGTGATTGCTCACACTGGTCTACAGACCAGCAAGAACTTCAACTGATTGGACCGTGCTCGACTACACCACTGTGACGGGTTGAATCACAGAAATCCCCTTGGGGTTGCCCCGTGTGCTGATCATGCCACTGACACCCGCCTTCCTTCTGTCTGGGGCTCCCCACCACCCTGTCCTGCTGGGTCAGAAGCTCTGGTCTCCCCCAACCAAAGAACTGAGTTGAGGTAACTGCCCCACTGCAGAGCAACACAGGTACTGAACGAGCTCAGCTCTGGGAGGGCTCTGCTAAAGGGCTATTTGCAGCACCCAAGAAACCAACCCCCAAAAGGGACAAAAACTCCAAATAAATCCATCTTACCCTGTTTAAGGGTTTTACACGGAGAAAGCTCATGAAGATGTCCGCCCCTTTAACAATGAAAGAGAGAGATGCGCAGTGGTTGCCCCCCTCCCCGTGTTTTAATGTTTGTTTTTTAGAAAATAAAATGAAAGTGTCCAGGCTTCATTTAAATCATTGCTCTGAGGCGCGGCTGGGGACGAGGGGTTCAGGATGAGGCTTCCCCAGGAAGAGAAGACTACCAGCCCTCTCTCACCACAACAACTTGGGGCCAGATGAGACGTGCGTCTCCCTGGCCACTGCAGCTCCATCAGGCACAGCCAGGGAGGGATGTCCCCCAGCTGGGGCAGGTCCAGGTTAATTTGCCCCTTGCGCGCTTTCCCTTCGCTCCCTGAAGCAGAGGTATAGCCAGAAATGTTCCTGTATTAATCAGGAAGGGGGCAGATTCAGCTACCCTCGCCCTTCCTAAAGAGTGCCTGGGGGGTGGGAAGCTCGGGGCTGGGACAGTCCTGGAAGAGAAGCAGCACACCCCCAGCCAGTCCCTGTCACCTGACTGGTGAGTCGGTCTCTTTTCTGTTTGGTTTGATGAGAAGCAATCCCACTGCAGGCACAGTCCATTTTCCTGGCACAACCAAACCCTGACCTTGCTTTAAAAGTTATGCTAAGAGGAAGCTGCACACCCCATGCAGTGGTCCTGGCTCTTGCCTTTAAGGAGAGTTCTTGGACAGACAAACACACAAACAGACAAGCTCTCTCAAATATATAATAGGATTTAAATGATTGCAAGTGCAAACAGATTAAAGTAAGTTATTAATATAAAATAAAAAGACACCAAGTAATTCTAATATACTATGAAACTTGTAACATGCAAATTCTTACCCTAAACTGTTGTTCTTATCTCAGGTGAAATGCTTCAAGTCAGAGTTGATTTTTACACTGGCCTGGGTCTACAGCTTTCCCCAAAGATCTTTTGAGTCCTTTGTTTTCAGGCTTCTTCATGTGTATCCTCTTAGGATGGGCGAGGCAATTTCAAAGGCCAGCTTCAAAGGACAGATTGCTTTCCATTCCTTAAATAGATTGCCCCCCTCAGGGCGGGAACCCTTTGTTCAGTCTCCCCATTCCCATGGAAAATCACTAGATTCAAGATGGATTCCAGTATCAGGTGGCATGGTCATCTCTTACCATGGTCACCAAAGATAGTTTGAGCTCACAGGACAAACAAGACCATTCACAGGTTGTTGGTTTGAGTACTGAGCCATTACATTCCTAAAATGTCCCTAATAGCTCTCATTAGCACAATTAGAATTAAAATCAGATTCACACTTATTTCTCACTTCACATACAAGAATGATACATGCACAAAAATAGGATATACAGATTCAGCAGACTGCAACTTTAAAATAATAAGAACATAAGAATGGCCATACAGGGTCAGACCAAAAGTCCAGCTAGCCCAGTATCCTGTCTGCCGACAGTGGCCAATACCAGATGCCCCAGAGGGAGGGAACACAACAGGTAATCATCACATGATCCCTCTCTTGATATGTTATGTAAAGCATCTTTAAGTTATGCATATTCATACTCATGCCAATTTTCATAAAGCATGGGGGGGCTCTGATGTCACTTTTCTGAGTGATGTACAATTGTTTTGTACTTGTTGCTTTGTCTGAAGATTGGCTTTATGATCACAAGCTCATGGTCTCCATATGTGCTGAGAAGAAAGATGCCATTGGAATTCGTCTTGCCCTCTCCTTCCTTCCCAGTGATGCTATTCCATATGTGGTGAATGGGGAGGAGAGTAATACCCAGGGCTTGACAAACAGCGGCGAAAACTGCTCGCCAGCCCCGCATTGCGCATGCACGCGCCGCTGGTGAACGGGGCACGCGACTGAAATCTACTTGCCACGGGTGAGTAGATTCTATAGTTTGCCGAGCCCTGGTAATACCATTTCAACTAACTTGTGTCTTAACGCTTCAGAGGGGTAGCCGAGTTAGTCTATAGTGTACAGGATACACTTAAAAAACAACAAATAGTCTGGTAGCACTTTAAGGACTAGCAAAACATGTAGATGGGATCATGAGCTTTAGTGGGCACAGCCCACTTCTTCAGATGACCAGAGTGTTGGATGTCCAGACTCTGGTTATCTAACGAAGTGGGCTTAGCCCACGAAAGCTCATGATACCATCTACATGTTTTGTTAGACTTTAAAGTGCTACCAGACCATTTGTTGTGTCTTAAAGTCCCCTAAGAGGATTATCTTATCTGTTTTTTGAATCAGTGGCAACATTTTATCAAGGTCAGTGTAGAAGGGTTCTTAACAACATAAGAATGGCCATACTGGGTCAGACCAAAGGTCCATCCAGCCCAGTACTCTGGCTGCCGACAGTGGCCAATGCCAGGTGCCCCAGAGGGAGTGAATCGAACAGGTAATGATCAAGCGATCTCTCTCCTGCCATCCATCTCCACCCTCTGACAAACAGAGGCTAGGGACACCATTCCTTACCCATACTGGCTAATAGCCATTAATGGACTTAACCTCCATGAATGTATCTAGTTCTCTTTTAAACCCTGTTATAGTCCTAGCCTTCACAACCTCCTCAGGCAAGGAGTTCCACAGATTGACTATGTGCTGTGTGAAGAAGAACTTCCTTTTATTTGTTTTAAACCTGCTGCCCATTAATTTCATTTGGTGGCCTCTAGTTCTTATATTATGGGAACAAGTTCTTCCTGTTCTTCAGCATCAAATGTTGATGAATATGCACTTATGATAGTGGCAAATAACTTATTGACCAATTGGATGCAGAGGGTCATAAGGTCTTCACTGATGCTGACAGGAAGCTCAGTCAGGCAGTTGACTAAAAGGTTCTTGATTGCAAGGCCAACACCATGTATGTACCTATTGCTTGCTGTTTTTTCTTCCCAGAAGAATGTGTAACCACTGCCCTCATCCCTCGAGTGGTCATGTTCCGCTGACAGCAGCAATGTCAATGCTGTACCTCGAGATTTCTTGGGCAACAATTGCTGTGCTGTGTTTGGTCTTTCGCTTCTGTGTTTGTCTAGTAGGGTACGTCCATTCTAAGTTGCAAAAAACATTTTTCGTTTTCAACTGCATTGGGGGTGATCCCCTCAGACGTGATTATCCAGTCAGGTATGGTGGGATAGCCTATTGTCTGGGGCACTTTTTCTATCCTCTTCCCTGTAGGGGATGAGCAGAGAGGTCCCTAAAAAGGTTTGTTCAATCATGCCCACTGCTGCTGAAAATTCTCCACCAGCCAGTCCTCAGTCCATCATTAGACCAAGAAAGGAAGATCTGCATTGACAAAGAAGAACTGGAAACGGTAGCACACTTTGTCTACCAGAGGGCAGACATAGATGGGATGCCAGTGCCAGCACTTTCTTAGGAAGATCCTCAACATAAAGTGTGAGGATCACCTCACTTACGTCAGTGTCCTCACAGAGGCCAACATCTTCAGAACCAATAAGCATGACCCATTCGGGTGATGCTGACTGGTTAGCCTTTCACTTCCCTAGTAACATCAAATTTGGAAAAACTTGAAAAAATGTTTTTAAGTTTTTCCTGTTACAGACTAACACAGCTACCCTTCTGAAACACCAAACTAGGAAGGCACCCCATAATACCATTCACTACACTTTACAACATATGGAAATCAATTTATACACTACCAAAACAAAACTGAATTTTCAAATAAAACCATCTCAGTTCTAACATATGGCTACAAGTGTTGGGGCCCTATTAAAAAGTTAGAAAATTAGATGTCTTTGAAAAAATGCCTTTCAAAGACTCTGGGCAGTGGATGGAGAGACTTTGCCAGCAAAGAGGTCCAAGAAATTACCAACTTGCGGCTTGTTTTCATTAGAATTAGAAGGGAGTATTGGACATAATATGGATGTATTGTAGCATGTATGCTAGATGCCAAGAAACAACTCTCACCTGAAGTAGGGATGTTAGATAACGTGTAATTGAATAGTTGTGTAACCACAAGACCATAGAGCAGATGGAAGCAGCTGCTAATGACAGAGACAGATGAAAGAGACTGGGTATTGCCCTGTGTGCCAATGCTGGTGCAAGAAGGTTGTACTAAAAAATAAACAATAAAACACTGGCTGAGTCCTGGAAATAGTTTTATCTCCCCACTTGCCTGGCTGTTGAGCCAGCAGAACAGCAACTTGACAGTGCTACAGTACAACTGACACCAGCCCTGTCACATGTTGCCACCGAGCCCTTCCCTTACCGACAGACACCTCCTCGTGAGGACTCCTGTCTTCAAGCCAGACCTTCTTGCATGTAAGGTCAAATCCATGGAGTGTCAGAGGCGAGTCAATCTGACTATGAGCAGTGCTGCAGGTGGTGATATGGCCTGCAGGCAGCTGCAGACCCATCCTGGGCCACTAAATGCACTTCTCCTCACCTGCCCTTTACCAATGGTGAACACCAAATTCTGGCAGAACATTTCAGGCCAGGAGGAAGGAATGATTAGCTCTTCAAAGTGAGAAAGGACACTTACGACATGGCAAGGGAGGGTGGTTAAGGGGACAGATTGTGTGTGATTATTATGGAGGATTGTTCCATCAATGACCATTAACCAGGATGGGCAAGGATGGTGTCCCTAACCTCTGTCTGCCAATCTAGGAATGGGCACTAGGAAAGGGATCACTTGATGATTACCTGTTCTGTTCAATCTCTCTGGAGCACCTGGCATTGGCCGGAGTCAGCAGACAGGCTACTGGGCTAGATGAACCTTTGCTCTGACCCAGTCTGGCCGTTTTGTTTGGGTCAGGAAGATGGGCATAGCAGGGTGAAATGAAGTGAAGAGACTGTCCACCAGCATGGCACAGGTCAGCAAGAGCCTATGGGTCCAGCTAGCCCTGCTCCCTAATACCTACAGCCAGTGTCAGGCCTAGAGGGAGAAGAAAAGGACAGAGGGTGACCCAGTTCAGGTCTGGCTGGTGAAGAGGCAAAAGGTAGCTACTACCTCACTTGATAGGAAGGGCCACACACCTGGCAGCCACCAGGAAGCATGTTCTATCTACCAGCAAGGGATGCTGTGGAGGAAACCTAGGAGCCTCTGGCAATGGAAGTAACTATTTGATTGCACCCCAGAGACATTGTGGGGTTTGGCTGCACCAAAACGTATAGCTGCCAGGAGGAGTCTGGGACAGTGGCAGGGGGCCACCCAGAACCCATGAGAGGCAAGCTACCCCTGCAAAATGGAAAATAGGGCTACACTTCAAACTGAAAGGATTCTGGTAGGAAGTAGCTCAGCGGCATGGATTTAGACTCCATGCTTACAGTACCCCCAATTCAGGGGCAACTCACCAAGAGGCAAGGTGAAGTGGAAGGATCTGGGACTCCCTACGCCAGTGGTCCCCAACGCGGTGCCCGCGGGCGCCATGGCGCCCGCTGGGGCACTTATGTGCGCCCGCCGCATGCCGGCTCTAGGCACCAGCAAACCAAGCACGTGCTTGGGGCGGCACATTGCCAGGGGCGGCATTCCGGCCGCCCCTGAGACACGGCCAGAGAACTCCTAACCCTTACCGCCCAACGCGGGCCTCCCTGTGGCTGCCCAAGGCAATGGGAGGGGCGGCAGAGCGCGTGATGGGCCAGCAGCGAGCCACCCTCGGCAGGCGGGCTAAGTGGGGCAAGTAGCGCTCGCAGCCCCGCCGTGATTGGCTGAGGCGTCATGACATCACGGTTCCGGGGCTGCCTCGCTGCCTTCCCTCGGCACCAGGGAGAAAAGTGCGCCCTCAAGTTAGCGTGAGAGGGCGTCGCAGAGGGGCGGCCCCGGCAGGAGCGCTGGCCACGCGCTGCTCCAGTCGCCTTCCCGGCGCAGCTGCCGCTGCCCAGCACCCAGCGGCAGTGGAGCGGGAAATGCCCGAGGGAGCCTCTCATCCATGAAGCAGACTCCGGCGCCCGGGGATAGTTCACGCTCCTCTGACTGGCACCAGCCAGTGTGGCCCGACGTGCAGGGGGGTGCACCATGGGCTTTGAGAACAGCAGCAGCGCCGGAGTGCTACGGCCCTGGTGGGCGAGCCGCTCTCCCCGGGCTGTGCAGGGCAGGCTGCACAGAGCGATCCAGGGCCGGGCAAGGGGCAGCCTGGGTCACTGCAGCCAGGGACCACGCTGCGAGCCAGGTGCCTTTGGTCATCTCTCCACCTGCCTTGCGCTTACTAGTGACCCCTCCGGCCGAAGCGGACACCCTTGGCCAAGGAGTTTGCAGGAGTGTATGTGGGGAGCGCACATTGGCAAACGGGGGGCGACTCTCTCCCCCTTTGCTCTACCTCAGTGCTGGTCGCGGAGGGAGGGGAGAGCTGCAGCCTTGGTGGGGCTGGGCAGAAGGAAGGCCCTGCCCGGGCCAGGATGATTCAAGCAGAGGTGCCTAGGCTAGGGGGAGGTGAGAGCTACTTTGCAGCCCCATCTGGTTGGTCTGGCGGCGAGGAGCCGCTGGAGGGGGCCTCACCTGCCCCGGCTCGGGGAGAGGTGTCCCTGGCCTTGCCCTTTATGTTTCCCGACTGTGTCCGTGCGCATCCCCAGGGGGACCCGAGCCACTTTCACCCCTCCCTCAGGGCGCTCCAACGTTTCTGCACATGCTGGGGGAGGGGACATGAGGGTTTGGTGGGGAGAGGGAAAGGAGACGGAGTTCGGTCAGTGGGGGGAAGTGGGAGAGGGGAGTGGACTGGGTCCAGTGGGGAGGGGGCATCGGGTTTAGCTGGGAGGGAAGAGAGGGTGCAGGGTGGATCAGGTGGGGACAGAAGGGGGCAGACTGTGTCCGGTCACTGAGGGGTCGAGTTTGCCTGGGAGGGAAAGGAGGTGGAAACTGGGTTCGGTGAGTGCGGGGGTCGGGATGTGTGTGGACGGGGATGTGTGTGGAGGAGACAAGACATGGGCTGGGTTTGGCTGGAGGGTGGTGGGAGTCAAAGAGCTGCAAGGTGAAAGGGTGCTTTCCTCCTCAGTGCCTGTCCTGCAGCAGCGGGCAGGCAGGCGGGAGCGGGAGCGGGGGGGGGGGCCAAAATGTTTTTGCTTGGGGAGGTAAAAAACCTAGAGCTGGCCCTGTGCACGCTCGGCCCTACCCCGGGCACGCGGTGAACACACGGCCCTGCCCCCGGATGCGCAGCACATGCGCGGCCCCGCCCCCAGGCACCCAGCGTACGCACGGCCCCACCCCCAGGTGCCTGGCAGCCCCAAAAGGTTGGGGACCACTGCCCTTCGCCCACTGACTGGCAGACACAGGCCAAGGAAACAAGGGTCTGGAAGTCAGGAGCTCAATGCACTAGGCTGCCTGGCCCTCCAAGCACTCTGTTCCACACAGCTTTGGCAATAGGGGATTGAGGGGAAGAGTCTCATTAGCTGAGCCATCCCCTCCTCACCTGCTCTCCTTTCACAGCAAAAGAGAGCAATTCCCCATACAAAGCAGGGTAGAAGAAAACAATCCCTATGCCTCAGTTCCTTGTACCTTCTCCTCCTAGCATAGGTCCCTCTTCTCTTTGACCCTGGATAACAGAAACGAACAAGTCTCCTATTCTCCCAACTTCTGTTTCCAGTCTCCAATCCTAGGTTTTCCATTTGCTTTTGCTAGGCTCGCTCCCTTCCCCCCACGTTCCCTTCATTGCTCCCCTCCTTCAAGCCTCTTCCATCCATGTCACTTGCTCTGTCAGACCTTCATTTCTGTGAAGTCCTGTGTCCCCCTCTCAGGCTCTCTGAGGCTCCCGAAGCCCTGCTCCTGCTACGGGGAGATGTCACTGCTGATGCGGGACAGTAGCTTGTGACCCTCGCTGTTCCCAGTGTAGCTGCACTTGGCTGGAGAGGGCCAGCCCGGAGGCGCACCTTTCCAGCCTACGTTTGCCTACATGCTTCTGGTCCACCCAGCCAGGGCTCGCGGCTCCTTCCATCTGCCCGCTTACAAACCCAGGGCAGAACAATGGAGCGGCGGCGGGACAATCGCTGGAAGCGGGAGCACTGTGCTGGGGACCGAAGGGAGCCGGTTTCTGGGGCAGAGGCGCGCGAAAGCCGAAGCCCCCCGATTGCGGCAGGAAGAAGGGGGCGGCCCGGGAGGCAGACACCCGCGGGGCACATCTGAGGGCGCAGGCAGCTCGGCGCGGGGCCCCCTGCACCTGTGGCGCGGGGAGAATGGGCGGAAGCCGCGACGTGCAGGGGGAAGGGCCGGCTGTTTGCGTTCGCCGGCGGGGGCTCGGCCGCCTCCCAGCCCAACAAAGCGCCCCCGCTGCGCGGGCTCGACGGCTGGCGCCGGGCGCAGCTGGGCGGGGGCGAGACGTGGCGGACGTGACCCGGGAAGCCGGGCGCTGGCCGCCGGCACCGCCCTCCAGCCCGGCCGCGGGCAGCCGCCTGCTTGGCCGTGCTCGCGGCACAGCGCCCCGGGGAGGCGCAGGGGGTGCGGGGCTGAGGACGCTGCTCTGTAACTACAGTACCTGACCCCGCCTCTCTGCACGCCGCGGGGCTCGCGCGAAGCGCCGGGCCTCGTAGCGATATTACACGAGCTCTGAGGCGATGAGGGGACTCGGAACAGCCTGTATCGTGAGGGCGGTGGACGCCATTGAGCCAAAGTGTAAACCCCGCGGGATGGAAACCACTTCCAGCCTGAGGGTGGGGAAGCACCCTTCGTTCCCGCACGTAAGCAAACCATCAGCTCCAGAAACCCCGAGAGGCCCTGCTTATCTTAACAACGAGCAGTCGGCGCCTCCTCTTGTGCTGTTATCTAGCCTTTGCAGAGCAGGCCCAACCAGGTTCACAAAGCCCTTTCAACCGCATTTGGCGGGGTCTGCACAGGCTGCCTCATTGTCATTGAAAATCAGCTCATTTTCCATTGTAGATGGGCCTGGTTTTCATAGGTGCTGACGACCCACAACTTGAACTGAAAGCAAAAGAGCTGCAAATACCCAGAACTACTAAATCCCTTCCCTTCCCTAGGGAAACAGAGCAAAATTAATGACCTCCTCCACCCCAAAAGTGTCAAAGTATATAGGACTAGAGATCAAAATAAAACTGCAATCTTAACTTTGAAGATTACATTTTTAAATTGGTCTAATGATGGATTGACACATAGGTCTGATCTTCATCCATCACTAATTCTCCATATTAAAATGAATTGATGTTAGAAGAAAAGTCTAAAAACTGCATAAGCCCCATTGCTTTAAAGTTACAGAGAAAAAAGACAATGAGTGTCCATGAGATTCATACTTTCCATCAGGATCAGCATAAGGTACAAAGGAGATTTACAAATCTCACCCAAAATGACTTCTTCCAGTAATAGTCACAACACAGTGGCCAAGTCCACACTGGCACTTTACAACACTTTGGGATTGGTCCTGCCTTGGGCAGGGGGCTGGACTTGATGACCTCCTGTGATCTCTTCCAGCTCTATGATCACTAACTTTCTAACTCAGGGATGTGAAAAAAACACAGTGCTGCTAGCTGCCCCCCTTGCATGCCAAGGTGGTTTACACAGAGTGCTTCTTGAGCCATGGCCACACTTTCCCTTTAAAGCACTGCAGCAGTGCTGCTGTGGTTTTGCTTTGAACTGTTAAGTGTAAAGCCAGTGTTAAAATTTCGGGGGCTGCTTGGTTCCTTGTCTAGTTCTTCCACTGTTGCTAGCACCAGAGGAGCAGCACTGGTAGCAACAGAAGAAATGTTAAGGAAATTTTAAGGAAAAAACCTAGTACTGATAAGAACTAAACCAAATAGATTGGGGATGAATCATCCTCTGTTGGCAGGTTACTCAAAAATTGTCCATTATGGGGACTCAAATAGCTGGCACTGGCTGTTGTCAGAGATGGAGAAATCAAGCTAACTAGGCTTATGTCCATCTCCAAGGAAGCTGGTCTGATCCAGGCCACCAATTCCTATATGCCTATGTGTAATCTATACACTAAATTTCACCACTTAAAAAAGGGCATGTTTTAGAAACCCAGGGTTAGTCACATGTAAAATAACCAAAAGGGAGAGTGGGAAGGTTTTATACGCTTCCACTCTCCAAATTATGTCTTTGCCGTTCCCTTAGAAACCAATGCAGGAACACACATGCTGGCACATTAGCTGATTGTTCCAGCAATGTGCGCGATGCTGTAGGTGTGTGAGAAACAATGGCTTACTGCATCCCAGAGAAGTTTGTAATATAAACATGATTTTTAAACAGAGTTTTTTATTTGAAAGTTGGCCTGACACCTTTTATTGCCTGTGTAGAAGTGTCTCATGGTGCAGAGGTTAAGGCACAGATTTTCAAAGGCCATTCAGTGTTCCAAGGCCTAACTGATTTAGGAGCCAAAGCCTCACTTACCAATGGTTACCCAAAGGAAAGTAGATCTTTGATTAGGGGCATTTCAGTAGCACTGGGAGTAGCCCCAGTTCAGATCAGAATACCCTTGTGCTTTTTGGTGCTTTATAAATGCAAAGGAGAGATGGACCAAATCTGAGTGTTTAGAGATCCCAAGTTTAGTACAGTCACGATTAGAAGTTGCTTAATTATATGGTGATGGGGCTCACATAATACCGAGGTGGATAAAAGACATGGTGCCTACCCTTAACATCTTAACCTAAATCAGCAATGAGCAACCGCAGTCAGTGAATGGGCCACATGAGTGGCCTTCCTTCATCTCAGTAGGCCACAAGATTGTAGTAACCAAGATGGTCTCCCAAGATAGGGCAGTTTTACTAACTGCGCTTGTGTACCTAGAATTTGTAGTGTACTGACTGAACCATAGCAGTGCTTTGATTGGATGCAGAGGGTCACATGGCTCTCACAGTCCCCGTTGTGTGCAATCAGCACGCACCTCACTTCATGTGCCCTTGCTTTACGTGTGTGTCACTTTAGTAATAACAATAGGAAAAAAAACACATGGAGGGAAACCAGTGGAATCTGGCAACCCTCCGTGTGGGCAACAGTAACGAAAGGTCTCGCAGGTCACACATAGAATCCCAATGGGCTGCATGTGGCCCACAGGTTGCCCACCATTGATCTAAATGGACAAGACAGTTTACAGATGGGGAATGGAAATCACGTGGGCAATTATGACCTCTGTGGAGATCAATTAATTTTCATTCCTCAAATCTTCAAGGAAAGACATCCCCCTTTAAAGCAGCCTTACCTTATACTGACACGCTTTCTGACACTTTCCTGAATTACTCTTTCATGTATTTTTAATTCCACATCTTGATTACTATAACTTACTCCTCAATAGTTTCCCAGAATCATACAGATCCAAATTGTTCAGCCTATGAAACTATCTTTTAGCTCACGCAAACAACATCCTCAAAGGCCACTAATGTCCGCTCCATAAGACCTTTCCAAACTACCTCTGACTTCGTTTCTCTCCCATGCCCACCATGAGAGGTGAATGCTTCACTTCTGCTCTTTGAAAGAGTTCACCAGTTTCTGTCATTCCCCTTCTGTCTCTTTTCACACCCCACAATCTGATCAAAACGCAGGCACCAATTCAACGCTGTCTAGCTGTTCACGCCCTCTTATTGTGACATATCCATTGGTGTAACTACAAGAATGTACACTGAGATACTCATCTGAACAATACCTTACTCACCTGCATTGAAACACACACCCTATTGCTGAGGAAGCTGGGTGCTGCTCCTTTTGATGATGATGTAATGATCAGCATTTCCTATCTGAGAGATGAATGGGAATTACAGGAAGTACTCCTGTCTAAACACTGAGCATATTACCACCAAATGTGTCCAGCTTATGCTGCTCCAGAAACAAAACTACAGACCCAAATATAAACCTGGCCTAATACATTCAGAAATGCTGATATACACTTTGTTATATCAACAAAGCTAAAACGAGAATTGATGTCAATGGGTTTTTTTTTAACAAACACTTATAGTTCAAGAACACCCCAAAGTGAAATTTTTGTAAACAAGATGTCATGGATCTCTGCTTACTGACATTCACTAATTTCTATGTCAAATATGATTAATGTACAAATAAGGAGATTTCCCCCTCCCCATGCCTGTGTTTTTACACCACATTCACCACCATTGTATCTAAGTGCCCTAAATTGCTGAGTATGATCATCTTCCATGGGAGTTGGGGACCCTCAGGTGGCTGATTAAGTGCCTTACTGTCAGCATCACAAACTCACCTTAGGAACTGGCTGTCAATCTATGCCCCCTTCTGTATTTGGACCTCATCAGCTGAAGGGTAATTTATTAATTCTCAGACACCTGCATAGCCCCACTGAAACTCCACTGGCATCAGTACATGCGTTGCAAAGACAGAAATTACTGGACCTGTCACTAAAGTTTAGTACATAATTGTGTTGATAATACATGAGAAGGACTAGAACTGAAGTCCCTGGCTCTGCAGTACTAGTAAGAGTAATTAATAATAGAAAAAAACTGCTATAACTTCTTCATAGCAGGAACTGCCTTTATTTTGCCTCTTTCACACACTCTAAATAATAATGGCTCAAATCCTGCAAACACTTATGCACATTTGATTACTCATACTGAACATCATGGGACTACTCAGGTAGACAGAACTGTTCACAGGAATAAGTGTCTAGGCTCGAAAGTGATTGTAAGATCAACAGCTGATATGACTGAATATACAGGAAAAGCTCTGTTGAATAAGGTGTCATTTTACTCAGTCATTTTTTCAGAGAACTGTACAGTGTCACAATTTAAAGTCTATATAAATTTATGCCTCAAGAATGTACAACTTCATTTGCAATTTAAGAATGTGTACAATTGAGTCACATCACATCCTGGCCTAATTTATTACTCCCAACTTAATTCCAACACCCATATATTGTACTAACCCATACACGCAGACTTCTGTTCCAGACTCACTTTCAGCCTGTTGATCTGCCATTCCAAAATAATTAAACCACCACTCCACCAGACACCCATTGCAAAAATTGAAATAACTCAATACACAACTCTAAGAGGAATGTAGATTAAAAGTTATCTGAACTAAGCACTCATGCATCAAACTCAATGTCCATTTTTGTCTGTGTTCCAGGACCAATGCTAATAATTTTGTCAAATGAAGAAATGGAACTTAAAATTTCAGTCACTCGCTTTTGAGTTTTTTAAAAGCCAAATAAAATAAAGAATAAGGCAAAACAATAATTCAGTATGTGAACAATGGCCAAACCATTTGTTTGCAAAATCAATGTAGTAAGGAAGTTTCAAATCAAAGCCATTGTCCTGGTCCCTACAAAAAAGGAGGGCATACATGGGTGGAAGGGGAGAGAATGAGTGTGCATATGTACCTGTCTACAGACACATCCTGGCTCTTGACATCCAGAAGAGGTTAAAGTTGTCTCTTGCTGGACACCAAAAACTTAAACACCAGTATCAATAGCCACTTTGGGAAATGTTGGCCTAATTAGCTAATGGTGTGCTGTGCTGAGATCATTTGAATTCTTTATAAAGGACCATACTGGGCTTGATTCTGTTCAGTCCTCTATTAAACTTATTTTGCAAATTTTAGATTTGTCATTGATCTGAAAAGACTTCTGAATTTAAATCACCTAACAGAAAAGATAAGAACACAAGCGTGCCATACCGAGTGCGACCACCGGTCCATTTAGCCCGGTATCCTGCTTCTGCCTGCAGCCAATACCAGGAGAGATAGGAGAGATAAAGGGGATTAAGAAGAGATGATTGGATGGAATAAAATCCTCAACTCCCTGATCCAGGTATAGAACTCTCAGAGGCATCACAGGAAACAGGAAGAGAAGGGTGCACATTCTTATCCCTCTGCAGCACTGACTGGGAAGGGACATCGGCGCAGACGGCCCTAGCCTCTCCTGAACACTGGAATAAACGTTCCCCAGCCAGCATGGAGTCCTGCCGGCTCCGCGGCGCAGAGCTGAGCGCACAGCCAGGGCCATGCTCTGGTCTGTGCTACACAGGAACTGATGCTAAGAGCAGGAGACCAGAGAATCGCTTCTCTCTGGGCCTGTCCGAGCCACAACAGAGCAGCGGCCGAGCCGAATTCGGCACGTGCTCGCGCGCGGCCGGCATCCTTCCCCGGGCGCCGGCAGCAGCTGGCTGCGCAGAGGGCGAGCCGCAAGGGCCAGGGGGACGCTGCCAGCTCCAGCAGAGCGTGGGACCAGGGCTCACCTGATGGGGGAAGGCGGGACAGCGCCGCACGCTGTGCGTGGGCCATGGCACGGAGCCCTTCGGCTCCGTCGCTCCCTGCACACGGCCCCAATCTGAGCGCCCCAGGGCCAGGCTGTGCCCTTCCCCCCACCCCGAGCGCACCCATGTCTGAGCGCCCCGGGGCCAGGCTGTGTCCCCCCCTCCCAGCGCACCCGCGTCTGAGCGCCCCAGGGCCAAGATGCGCCCCCCCCGAGTGCACCCGCGTCTGAGCGCCCCAGAGCCAAGATGTGCCCCCCCCGAGTGCACCCGTGAATGAGCGCCCCAGGGCCAAGATGTACCCCCTCCCCCGAGCGCACCTGTGTCTGAGCGCCCCGGGGCCAGGCTGTGTCGTCCACCCCGAGCGCACCCGGTCTCCCAGCGCCCCAGGGCCTGGCTGTGACCCCTTCCCCCGCGCACCCGGTCTCCCAGCGCCCCAGGGCCTGGCTGTGACCCCCCCCCGCGCACCCGGTCTCCCAGCGCCCCAAGGCCAGTCTGTGCCCCCCTCCCCAGCGCACCCGGTCTCCCAGCGCCCTAGGGCCAGACTATGCCCCTCCCAGCGCACCCGGTCTCCCAGCGCCCCAGGGCCTGGCTGTGACCCCCGCGCACCCGGTCTCCCAGCGCCCCAAGGCCAGTCTGTGCCCCCCTCCCCAGCGCACCCGGTCTCCCAGCGCCCCAAGGCCAGTCTGTGCCCCCCTCCCCAGCGCACCCGGTCTCCCAGCGCCCTAGGGCCAGACTATGCCCCCTCCCCAGCGCACCCGGTCTCCCAGCGCCCCAGGGCCTGGCTGTGACCCCCCCCCCCGGCGCACCCGCTCTCCCAGCGCCCCAAGGCCAGTCTGTGCCCCCCTCCCCAGCGCACCCGGTCTCCCAGCGCCCCAGGGCCAGACTATGCCCCCTCCCCAGCGCACCCGCTCTCCCAGCGCCAGGCTGTGCCCCCCGCGAAGCACCGAGGCAGAGAAGCTGCACAAAGGACACAGGAGCGGGTGCGCCTCCGGTTGGCGAGCGGCTCCGCCGGCTGCACAAAGGTGCCCGCCTGCCCAGTTCAGCTCCGCGCAGGGACCCGCCGAGGCGAAAGGATGCGCGGGGCACGCCCCAGCGACAGCCGGGCGCTCTGGGGTCTTCTCCGCTTCGGCCCGGCTCTTTGCCTGGCTCTGACGCGGGAGCGGCGGATGTCACCTGCCTCCTCCCGCGCCCCATCCCTTCGGAGGAGCAGCCCCCGGTGCGCATCCCGCAAACTGCGCCCGCCCGCGGGACCCACCTGCCTCGTTCGAGTTTGCGCTGGGTCCCAGACCGACCCGACCGCTGGTGAGGTCTGGGCTGGGGGCGACTGAGCGCGTTACTCAGCAGCAGCGGCTGGTTTCCGACCAACGTCAGAGCAGCCGATGTGGATGGAGTCTTGGCGGGTCCTAGCGCCACCCACAGCCTGTTCATTCACAGACAGGCCAGCCCCTACTTGGGCCGCAGCCAGATTGGCCAGAACCATCAGCATAACAGAATCGTAGGAGGGGAAGGGATTTGAGAGGTCAGCAGCTCCAGTCCCCTGCCCTTCTGGCAGAACCAAGCACCAACTAGAACGGGGTAGGTAACCATTTCAAACCAAAGAGCCAAACTACATCAAAATTCAGAACAAGAGGTCAACAAAGAGCCAGTATAAGAATGCTCATTTGCATGACTAAAAATATACAACTTAATATTGTTGATAATTGACATGCAGATTAATAATAGCATAAATGAAACACTGTACTCACAGACTTTATTTAATGGGACTTAAGCTGCTGCTGAGGGTGCAGTTTGCAGCTGTGGGGGTGCAGGAGTCAGGGTTGGGTTGTATGAAGGACTCAGGGCAGAGGACTGGGGTGTGTGGGAGGTGCAGGAGGCAGGGCAGGGTGCTGGGGGTGGGAAGTAGAATATGTTAGGGAGTCCTGGGGTTGGATTACCTTATCTGGCCAGGGCTGGGCTGCTGCACCTGGGGAAGCAGTGGCTGGATGATGGGCAGGGCCAGGATCACCACATGGTGGCTTCTCCTCCTATCCGTGCTGCAACAGGAGGGGGGCCGCCGCCAGGCCTTCCTGTAGCCATATGGGGGCCAGACTGTGGGGTCTGTCTCAGGGTCAAGGCTGGGGACAGGACACTGCAGCCAGGTGACAGCTGAACCCAGATTGGGGCCTTGTTGGTCAGGACTGTTGCAGAAGTCATGGGATCACTGGGGCTGGGCCATGGGGTCTGCCCCAGAAGCACAGTGGCTGGGGACAGACTGCAGCAGTCAGATGGGGGCTAAAGCCGGGCTGCAGCAGCCAGACAGAAGCATCTGTGGCCACCAGCCCTCTCACTCTCCCAGCTGGGAGCACTCACCATCCCCTACAGCATGCCCTTAACCGGCCCTTTAAACAAACAGAGTGCTCCAGCCAGCTCTTGCTGGAACACAGCCAGCTCTTACTGGGATTCACTGCCTTACTTTCCCCTCTGGTTAAAGATAAAATAGACCAAAAAAGACTATCTTGACATGAACAATTATACATTTTTAAAATTAGGAATTAATTTTTCATTTTGATTTAAAAAGTTGCATATGTTTTGGGAATGACAAAAAAGCCATATTTGGTTCCCTATTGAGCCATATTTGGCTCGAGAGCCATAGGTTGCTGACCCCTGAACTATACCATCCCTGACAGTGTTTGCCTAACCTGCTCTTAAATTTCTCTAGTGACGGAGATTCCCCAACCTCCCTAGGAAATTTATTCCAGTGCTTAACCATCCTGACATTTAAGAAGTTTTTCCTATTGTGCAACCCAAGTCTCCCTTGCTGCAATTTAAGCCCATTACTTCTTGTCCTATCTTTGGAGGTTAAGAATATTCCTCCCTGCTCCCAACACCCTTTTAGCTACTTAAAAGCTGTTATCATGTCATCTCTCAGCCTTCTCTTTTCCAGACTAAACAAATCCAATTCTTTCTGTCTTCCCTCCCAGGTCATGTGTTCTAGACCTTTAAACATTTTTGTTGCTCTTCTCTGGACGTTCTCCAATTTGTCCATAACCTTCATGAAATGTGGCCCCCAAAACTGGACACATTACTCCAGCTCAGCTGAGGAGTAATCAGTGCAGAGCAGAACGGAATCTTGTGTCTTGCTTACAACACTCCTGTTAATACATCTCAAAATGATGTTTATTTTTTTGCAACAGTGTTACACTGTTCACTCATGTTTAGCTTGTGGTCCACTATAAGCCTCATATATCTTTCTGCAGTACTCGTTCCTCGGTAGCTTTTCACATTTTGTATGTGTACAACTGCTTGTTCCTTTCTAAGTGCAGTATTTGCATTTGTCCTTATTGAGTTTCATCCTATTTACTTCAGACCATTTCTCCAGTTTATCTGGATTGTTTTGAATTACTGTCCTATCATTCAAAACACTTGCAACCCCTCCCAGCTTGGTAACATCCACAAACTTTATGGCTGTGTCTAGACGGGCCAGTTTTTGCGCAAAAACTTGCCAGCTGCCTACACTGGCCGCTTGATTTTCCGCAAAAGCACTGACGTTCTCATGTACGAAATCAGTGCTTTTTGCGGAAAAGCTTTGACGCTCCTGTTCGGGCAAAAGTCCCTTTTGCGCAAAACTGTTGCGCAAAAGGGCCAGTGTAGACAGCTAGCTAAGACTTTTGCGCAAAAGCAGGCTACACGGAAAAAAGCGTTTTGGACGCCGGGAGACCCCGTAGGAGCCCCGGACTTCCTGGTAACCCGAGCTCTTAAAGCACACGCAGGCTGCTGAGCGCACGTGGCAGGAGTGTGCCTCAGACCTCTTGCCTGAGGTCTGCCACGGTGCCCCTGCTGTGCCCAGCAGCCACCTTGCAGCCCAGCATGGCAGCTCCGGGCGCTCAGCCACCCGCACCCCCAGCGCAGGAGGCCCCCAGGGGCCGGAAAAGAAGGGCCCCATCGTGGTCGTCGGGGGAGCTGGAGACCCTCCTGGACTTGTGGCAGGAGGAGGAGGCCCTCCACGAGACCCACTCCCGGCGCCGGAACACCGACATCTTCGGCCGCATGGCCCAGGCACTCGCCCAGCAAGGCCATCCCGCCCGGACCCTCGAACAAGTCCGGGCGAAAGTGAAGGAGCTGCGCCTGGGCTACGTGCGGGCCAGCGAGGGCCAGGGGGCAGGACCAGACACCTGCCCCCATTACGACCGGCTCCACGCCATCCTTGGCCAGCCAGCCCCGCAAGCCCCAGACGTGGCTGTGGACAGCAGCGTGTGCCCCCCCGTCACCAGGACCACCGAGGCGGGGGAAGGAGACAGCAGCGCATCTGAGGATGAGGCCAGCATTGCCACCCAGCAGGCCCCCTCCAGCAGCCCTGACGTCTCCCGCGCATCCTCTGAGGCCAGGGAAGGATCCACCGGTGAGTCTTGCACTTTGCACTCACAAGGGCGGGGGGGGGCGGGAGCCAGGCGCCCGGAGGGGGAAGGGGGAAAGCATGTCACTCAGGCCACGTGTGCTGCACGCTGTGTAGCATTAGGCAGCAAGCAGCCCATCCAACCACGTGCAGCCTGGTGACCGAGCGGCACGTGGCCGCGGCAGGCAGCTGCAGGGCACGCCTGGGACCGTGCTGCTCACACACATTCGGCGGGACCAGGGGGAAGGGTGGATGCCGGCTGGAACCAGCCAGGGCCCCAGGGACTCAGCCCAGAGCCTGCACCACCGCAAGGGTGCAGCACGGAGAACGGCACACTGTCCCATGCCTGGCTGTGAGGCACAGCCAGCTGCTCCTGGTAAACCGCAGCGTCACAGCCCTGTGGGCGTGGCCCCCACTGAGCCCCTCGCCTGCTCCTGGTGCCTTGGCTGGCTCCCCGAGGGAAGTCCCCACTGCGGCCACACATGTCCCTGTGCTACGTGTGTGAGGGATAGTGGGAGGGAGAAGGGGGGGAAGCGCTCGGGCCGCCCCTAGGGCCGCCTGAGTTTTGCTGCAAGGATGGGACACTCCCCAATCACTCTCCTGGTTCCGTCCAGGAGATATCCCATGCGATGGGGATCTGAGAGCCCAGACCACGTCTGCCAGACGTGCTCCCAGGCACTGTGTGGGGATTCATCTCGCTTTCCTGTCAAATACCATTGATTAGCCCAAAGCCTCACAGCCTCCACCGGCAGGGAGTTCCACAGGTTAACGCAACACAAGCGCCCTCCACGGGGCCAGGACACAGACCGGGGGTTCCAATACATGGAGGAGGACCCTACTCCAGGGGCGGTCCTCTATGCAAACATACAACACGGGGGCAGGGGAGGAACCGAGGGGGCCCAAGCCACACCACCCCTGTGGTGTCACCTGGGCTCAGGGGTGGGGTGGAAGGCATGAGGTGTGGGGACAGTGGCCGGGCTGCCTGACTGACCCATCCTTTCTTCTGTTCCCTGCAGCGGGACCAACCAGGAGCGGGGGACCCTCCGGCCCGGCAGCAGCAGCACCCCCAGCCGCCCAACCACGGAGGCAGCGCGTCCGACACCGGGACCAGCTCCTCTGGCGCCACGTGCAGGCCGTCGAGCGGGTAGAGGCTGCCATCCAGAGGCGCACAGAGGCGGACCTGCAGTGGCGCCAGGGGGCCTGGGCCACCTTCCAGGGACACTGTGCGGTGATGGCGAACTCTGTTGCCAGCCTCTCCGCACAGATTGCCCATGCCATCCATTATGGCATGGCGCCCCATGCCCCGCCATCCCTCCCCTAGCAGTGCCCCGCCCCTCCTGCCCCTTCCTCCTCCAATGGCCCCTCCTGTTCTTGCTCCTGCTCCTGCCCCTCCCGCTCCTGCCCCTGCTCCTGCCCCTCCTGTCCACCTCCCCATTCAGCCTGCCCCAATGCGGTCCACCCCCCATGTCCAGGTCCACCCCTGCAGGAGCGGTTGCAGGGGCCACCCCTCCCAAGAGTAGCTCCCCTCCCCCTCCCAGTTCAAGGTCTCCTCCCCCTCCCAGTTCAAGGTCTCCTCTCCCTCTCCCCCCTTTGTAAATAAAAACCGAACAAGTGTTTATGGTGAAACCAAACTGTGTTGTTGTGTGTTGGTAGGTAAGGGAAGGGGGGGAGTTCAGGGAAACCGAGGCGACCCTACTCCGGGGCCTGTGAGAACATGTCCGTGAGGGCCTCCTGGATGCGCACCCCATCCTGGTGCACCTGCCCCCGCCCCCTCCTGCAATGGCCCCTCCTGCTCCTGCTCCTGCTGCCCACCTGCCCCTTCAGCCTGCCCCCCATGTCCAGGTCCGCCCCCGCAGGAGCGGTCGCAGGGGCCACCCTCCCAGGAGTAGCTCCTCCTCCCCTCCCAGTTCAAGGTCTCCTCCTGTTACGCGAATGCGTGAATAATTAATGTAGAATGCCGATAAAATCATGAAGATGACAAATGCGGACTCCAAATTCCATATCTATCACAGGTTTTCTAAAAAAAAAGGGAAATAATTTTGAAGGGTTATGAGTTTGTGATGCATAAATGAATACCAACTCGAAGATAAAATTCAACCACAGGACTATATTTGACATGCATAAAATCCCAATCAAGGAAGGGATAGATTACAAAAGAGTAAACACAACACAAAATACATGAAACACAGTCTAGGCGCGGAGGCGGTGCGGTGGCGCTGGCGACCTCCATCCTTTGGTCCTTCCGGGCCTCAGGAGAGGAACTGCCAGGAGATCCTCGAAGATGACTGGAATCGGGTGCGCTGACTCGAGCCTTCCGCACGAACCTCGACTCCTCTTCTTTGGGACAGCTCGAACAGACGATGGTGGCCTAGACTATCCCTACACCTAACCCTGAACTCAAAGAAAACCCTAGCTACGGCCGACGCGCCCGACGAACAAACTCGACGACGGCGAAATGCTTTGAACCGACGATAGCTAATCTAACTAAACCTAAATCTAAACCTAATCCTAATTGGTAGGTACAAGCCTTCCGCTTGACCTGACCAAACCCTTAACAGAACCAAGAGTACTGTGCTCTGAACTAGACTGTTCAAACATATTTCACATAACAATAACGAACATTCTGCACAACAGCCCCCTCTCCCCCAAACAGTGTGTTGTTCTGTATTGGGAGGTAAGGGGAGGGGAGGGAGTTGTCCAGGGAAACTGAGGCGACCCTACTCCGGGGCCTGTGAGAACATGTCTGTGAGGGCCTCCCGGATGCGCACCCCATCCTGGTGCACCTGGTGGCTGGCAGCTGTGTGGGGCTGTTCGTAGGCCTGGCCCTCTGCTGCCAGCCATGCGGGAAGGAAGGCCTCCCCGCTCCGCTCCACAATATTGTGGGGCACACAGCAGGTGGCCACTACCTCCGTTGCATTCCGCTCACCCATCTCGAGACGGGTGAGCAAACAATGGAAGCGGGCTTTTAAACGGCCGAAGGTGAGCTCCACCTGATTTCCGGGCCCGGCTGAGGCGGTCGTTGAACCAGGCCCGGTTCTGGTCCGGCCGCCCCGTGTAGGGCCGCATTAGCCAGGGCTGCAGGGGGTAGGCCGCGTCCCTGACGACGCAGATGGGCATAGGCACATCCCCGACAGTCAACTCCCGCCGGGGGAAGTAGGTGCCCCGCCTCCAGCCTGCGAAACAGTCCGGAGTTGCGCAGGATGCGGGCGTCATGTGCCCTGCCGGACCAGCCCACATAGACGTCCAGGAAGCGGCCCTGGTGGTCCACGAGGGCCTGCAGAACAATGGAGCAGAACCCCTTTCTGTTGATGAAATGGGCCGCTCGATGCTCCGGGGCCCGGACGGGGATGTGGAACCCGAGGGCAGCGAAGCCAGCGACGGTAGCGTCCACGTCCCGCAGGCGGATCACTCTGGGGAGCAGGACGTTGTTGATGGCACGGACGACCTGCAGAAGGGTGCAGAGAAACACAGGGGAACACATCACATAAGGCAGGGGTGGGTGTGCGCTCCTTGGCCCCCTCCCGTGATTCCCTCTGTCCTCACGCACACACACCACAGCCCCTCGCCCTACACCCCCTCCCCAGCAGGCCTGTGCAAGGGAGGGACGGCCCGAACCCTGGGTGACCCAGCGTGGAGTGTTGGCTGCCCCTGGGCATGGAGTGCAGCACCCTCCCCACCCCACTCCCCTGGGACTCACCTCCATCACGGCGGGCGCCCGGCGGTGGATCTGCCCACCCGAATTGGTGTGCCACCGATCGGTAGCTGTCTGGGCTGGCCAGCTTCCAGACTGCGATGGCGACCCTCTTCTTGACGGGGATGGGTGCCCGCAGCCGGGTGGTGGCTCTCTGGAGCGCGGGGGTGAGCCAGGCACAGAGCTCCATGAACGTCCGCTTTCGCATGCGGAAGTTCCGGAGCCATTGCTGGTCGTCCCATTGCCCTAGGACCAGCCGGTCCCACCAGTCGGTGCTGGTGTCCAGTCTCCACACTCGCCTCTGCACCCTGGGGTGGGGGTGCCACAGGGACACCATGGCCTCACTGGTGAGGGGGTCCAAACCGATGGGCCCCTCCTGGTCCTGGAAGAGGAGGGCACCAACCTGGAGCAGCAGCTGCAGGCACTCCAAAATGTCTGACAGGGGCCAGAGCAGGCACATGGCCACCCGTGGTTCCATGGTACAAGACAGAGGGCTAGGAAAAAAAACCCTGGCAAAAAGTAGGTGGCCAAAGGCAGCGGTGTCCCAAAGTCAGAGGGCAACCACCAAACCTGCTTATGGCTGTCAGTCCCTGCAAGGGGCCCTCTAGCACGGAGCGCAGAGAAATGGCTGTCCGGGGAGATCCCTTTAAGCACGTGTCTGAAATGGCCGCCAGCCCCTGCCCCCGGAAAGGGCTGCTGCCCTTGTGCCCTCCGCAAAATGGTTCCGGGCTTCTGCTTTTGCGGAAAAGCACGCCGCCAATGTAGACGCGCTTTTCCGCATAAGCGCATCGTTATAACGCGAACTCCGTGCCAGTCTAGACGCGCTTTTGCGCAAATACTTTTAACGGAAAAACTTTTCCGTTAAAAGCATTTGCGGAAAATCATGCCAGTCTAGACGTAGCCTAAAAGTATAACATCCAAAGCTCCAGTGCTGCTCCAGCCACCTAACAGAACTAGAACCAAGAGACTCCAAGAACTCACACGTAGAGGAATCAAATCCTAAAGTCCCCAGGTGTCAGGTCACTGGCTCCCCTACCCTCATCCTAACTCAGTTTCCAAGCTCCAGGGAACACATTATGTCAGATGGCTAGGATACAGGACTCCAGCCTCTGGGCTCTGCTCTGGGTCTCAGCATATCACTTACCCTTACGCAAGGATTAGGAAACTCGGCATCAGATCTGCTCATTAATCCAGTTCATTCCCCCTGGTTTAGCTGTTAATTTTTAATGACGAGCTCTGTATTCAGGAGCCTTGTTACCAAAGTTAATGCAGAGGGGGCAGGTGTGCTGGCTATCGGAAATACAAGAAGCATTTTAAGGGCTAATAGATCAATATGTTGAACAAGAGGCAGATCTCATGAGAAGCTGTATCAAAATTCAAGATTTCATCAGCAAGGTGAAATGTAAAGGGGCGGGTAATACTGTAAGCTGTTGTATGTTTTACATGTATGATGTATATATTTTATGTATAGCCCCCTCCACACCCAAACTGAAGTCTTCTCTGGAGATGCTCAGCTTTCACTTTTCTCCCTGGATTATATGTTGACAGACCCTTTCCTATACAAGACTATTTTATTCTTAAGGTAAAACGACTACAGAGAAAACATTAAAAATAAAAGAACCTACATGCATGATAATAAGCTTACCAGAGATCACCCCAAGTCTTTGTAAGAGCTTTACTGCACAAATTCAGAACTGAGGTTCCAAAAACAACCATGGAATTTTTTGTGTGATCACACATATATGGAGCAATACAAAATAATATGTAGACATTTAATGTTAACCAAACTTTAACATACAAACACATTAATCATATACCATTCAATTTGAGCAAAAATTTAAGCCAAACTCTTTAATTATGGATCCTAGCATTAGCTCCAAAATCTGTATTCACATTACTAAATAACATTGCTTTTCAGAAATTCTGACCATCTGCAGGACCCACTGGGGTCAATGCAAGCTGCAAATAATCAGCACTTCTGAAAATCAGGCCATTTTTATTTAGAAGCCTGACTTTAAGTGCTCAGGTTTGAAAACTTTGGCCCTACTTTTCCTTCTGGTATGCTGTATAGACTAGCAGGGATGAGCAACCTAGAAAAGGGAAAACTTAGAAAACAATGAATAGTCTAGTAGCACCTGCAGCACCTTAAAGATTAACAAAACATGTAGATGGTATCATGAGCTTTCATGGGTACAGCCCACTTCTTCAGATGACCGGAGTATTAGAAGTCCAGACCCAAGAATAAATAAGGGAAGGTGTGTATGTGGGGGGGAAATAAGAGAAAACAAAATAGTGAATTGGATTGTTCAAGTTATAAGAGGCTGATAAGAACAATTTGCACCTCTATAAGCACCGGTTGGTTAAATCATTAAGATGTGGAAGGTACCATCTACATGTTTTGTTAGTTTTTTAAGGTGCTGCTAGGCTATTCGTTGTTTTTTAAGTTTTTCCAGTTACAGACTAACTTGACTACCCCTCTGAAGCTCTAGTAAGGCAGTGGGCAACATAAATGACTCTCCTTCACCTCAGAGGGCCACAGCTCATTGGGGATCCACATGCAGCCTTACAGGACTCCTGGTCTGCTCACCTCCTCCATGTGCCTCTCCCACACTGGGGCACAGGAGCCCCAGACTTACCTGCTCCTCCCCTTCCCTCCCAGTACTTTCAGAGGAGCTGCAAATTGCCTAATTTGCTCTCAGTCCCTGCTCTTCCCCCTCAGTCCCAGAGCTGGAATGCTGCATACAGCTGATTTGCAGCATTCCAGCTCTGGAAAGGTGGAGGGGGAGCAGAAATGGAGGGTGAATAAGGCGATTCATGTCTCCTCTGAGAATGTTGGGAAGGAGTGGGAGGAAGAGGAAATATGGGCTCTGGTGCTCCAGTGGACCAGAGGCTTGTGGGGGAAGAGGGCAGCCAGGGGGTCGGTGGACTACAGGTGGAGCCCCAGTTGGCCGCATGCAGCCCATATGACGTAGGTTGCTCACCAATGTTGTATAGCATTAGTTACTAATGTGGAATTATATTCATCAGGTTTCTATGATCATATAATGAAAGGCCATATTATTATGCATATAATGGCAAAAATACAGCTGTGAGAACAGTACTTCTGCATATATTTACTTTTCCAATTAAATTTCAGTGTAGTATTAAAATAATGGTTTTGCATTTAATTGCTTAAAATGTAGTATTTACAAACAGTAGACAACTCCCTCTCCATTGCGAAACTATTTGTAGAGTTTATCATCTTGTATTCTAACTCACATCAGGGGCTAGGCCTCAAAAACAGATGCCAGAAATATGGCTTTGTCACTTTTGCCCCATCACTCTCTTGTTGCACTGAGCATACCTCAATTAGAATAGAGAATCTGTCTATCTGTTAACTCCTACCCATTACTACTGTGGCAGATACGGCAACTTCCTGCAATAGCCTGTATAAACATGGGTGGAGGACATCATAGGCAGGGGAAGGCAATACCTTCTCAAACTGCCTCACCTGGCTCTACCCATGGTCCACCAGAGTCCCGCAGGTTCCTTCCCCTGTTTGCTCTTGCAGTGGCAGAGGCTGGGACCTGCAGTGTCACCTGTCTTCCCCATGCTGGGGCTAGTGACTTCGCTGGTGGGGGTGACTTTCTGGTTCTGGGGCATTTTTGGAGACCATCTAGTAGGCATGGAACAGGCTGTGCCTCCCAGCTCTTGTCTCTGGTACCTTGGGGTGGGGGGAGGCTGGAGCCATGGTGCCTGCTGGAAGCCTGGGGCCAGAGGAAGCTGCAGCCATGCCATCGACCAGCTCTCTGGAGCTCCAGGATTGGGGCAGGCTACAGCTATGCTGCCCGCTGCTCCCCTGAGCTTTGGCTGGGGTAGGTTGTGGTCGCACCACCCGCCCCCATCTCCGGAGACGTTCTTGAATCTCTCTAGCCAAGGGAGACTGCAGTTGTGATGCCTGCTGGCATTCCAAGGCCAGCGCAGGCTGGGGCTACATAATCCTGGGCTGGGGGCGCTACCCTAGAGCCGATGGCAAGAGCCACCTGCCCCATGGAGGGGGCTGGGCAGAGGCCAGCAGTGAGGGAAGGCTGGGCCATGGTGGGCATAGAGGAGATGGGGCCTCAGGTGGAAGGGACAGGGCTGGGGGGCTTGCCTCCCCAAGACATGGGGTCACTCACTGCCCATGTGTATAAATCTTATTGAATTATGTTTAAGAATCTTAGGAGTTCAGTGTATTAAAAATACAAATGTTTCTGTAGTTTAAGGGGATTATATGTAATAAGTATATGGAGGAGACCTGACTAACATAAACCTTGTCGCACTGTGCGCTTAAAAGGACAACTTAAAACAACACGAACCTTTAAAAGCGAAGTGGGTTTTCCAGGAAATATCTAGGGGGAAGTGTATATGAATATAATTCCTCTGGTTGTACCTTTAGCCTGAAGAGGGGATATTTTGTGTGCTGATCACCTGTTACATGAGTTCAGATCAAAGCCCCAAATTGTATAAAGAAGTGATTTCCAGATTCATAGGTGTGTTTGTGATGAACTTATAAGAGCAGAAAAACTGCCTAGTGAGTTTGAAGTGCTATTTATCTGTTTGATCTTGTTGGCGTTTGGGTGATCTCTGGCATGAGCATACTTTCATTTATTGTTTGTAATATCCAGGTAATACTTTCACCTTAAAAATGTGCTTGCTTAAAAAGAACTGAGAGAATCTATGCTGTTTATAGCTTGAGAAAAGCAAAGCAGGGTTCCTGAGACAGTCTGTCTTGCTGGGGAATTCAATGTAGACAGGAAACAGTGCATCTTAGAAAAACCCTGATCAGAAGGCAGACAGAGGCATCAATCTCCAACTCAAATATGTGATGGCCAGGGAAACAGAAACCTAAGCACAGGTGCATTTGCTGGACACAGTGGAATAATACAGCCACAGTTGCCCTGAACTGTGGCAACCACTAAAAGGAAAAAAGATTTCATACACTTGCAAAATCAGGAAATGTAGCTTTAGGGTTGTAGGTGGTGATGTCACCAGTGATGCAGTACTTCTGAATTTGTTGCAAGAAAGGATTGCTGATTCATTGTCTGTTTGATTAAACAGTTCAGGGCAACTGTACCTGTAGTCCACCACTATGGTCCATTGGTCCAGTAACAGGACCCATGCTTAGGTTTCTAGCTTGCTGGCCAACACCTCTCTTGGGTGGAGCTGATTACTGCTGTCAGGTTACAGGCGCAGCAGCAGAAGATGGTGCAGTTTGTGAGTTGCTCTCTGTGGCAGAGGATCCCAGACTCCATTTTGTCTCAGTCTGAGAGACTGCCTGTCTGGTAGGCCTCCTCTGTGACACAGTCTAGGCTGGGAGAGCCATGGAGCACCTAGTGCCACAAATGAAAGACTGAGCTTTGGGACTCTGCCTTCCCAGCTGTATCTGGTAGGTCTACCTTGCTCCAGAAGAGAGGGGACAGCTAGGGATTCATAGGTAAGGGCACTATGCCATTTCTTCTGGCTTCAACACCATCATCCAGCTAAGTCATAAAGGAATGACTTCATACACCTGTAGTTATTGTGAAATATGGACTTGAGTGCTGCCTTTGAGGATCTGGGCCTTAGAGCTTGTCCACAGAATTAGTATAAAGAAAGCTGGAGTGTAAATCTACAGTGCACTAACCTGCTTTGTATTAAGTTGCCACGTGGACCCTGTTACTGTGTACTTAGGCTACGTCTAGACTGCAATCCTCTTTTGAAAGAGGCTTTTCCGAAAGATACTTTAGAAAAAGCCTCTTTCGAAAAAGAGCATCTAGACTACAACCAGTACTTTTGAAAAAGCAAGCCGCTTTTTTGAAAGAGAGCACCCAGGCAGTCTGGATGCTCTCTTTCAAAAAAGTACAGTTTGCATTACATAGAGCCTTTTTTCGAAAGAGCACTTTCAAAAAAAGGTGTTACTCATCATAAAACGAGATTTTCCGCGGTCGAAAGAACTGCCGCGTTCTTTCAATTCACTTTCGAAAGAACGTGGCAGCAGTCCAGACGCAGGGGAATTTTTTCCGAAAAAAGGCCACTTTTTTAAAAAACCCTGTAGTCTAGACACACCCGTAAAGTCAAAGCACACTAAAGAATGTTCACAGCAACTGAGTCTACAGCTAGTAGGTAGTGAACTCGAACACTGTACACTTACACTTCAGCTTGCCATGCACTATATTGTTGTGTGGACCAGCACTTAGGCTATGTCTACACTGCGTTCTTTTTCCGCTTTTTTTTTCCGGAAGAGGCTTTTCCGACGTTTGGCCCATCTACACAGGGCCAAATGTGGGAAAAACCTCCTCTTTCAGAAGATCCCTTATTTCTCATAAAATGAGGAATACAGGGCTTCTGAAAGAACGCGCACACTTTTTCAGAAACTGTTCCGAAAAAGCTGATGCGTTCCCTGGATGTTTTTCTGTAGTGTAGACATAGCCATGGCGTACAGCTGTACTATGTGCATTTTGTTACAATGGTGGATGCTTAGTAAAGATTGTGTTGGTATCTCATTATATCTGATATCTCAAACTTTCACATGCTTACAATGGTGGATGCTTAGGTAGGACTACTACATAGTAAAGATTGTGTTGGTATCTCATTATATCTGGTATCTCAAACTTTCACATGCTTAGAACTTTCTGAAAAGTTTTCTTTTTCGGGCTAAAAGAGTCCCAGATTGGTTTTGGACCAGAACCTTTTTTTTTAAAGTTTGAGACAAATCCTGTTCTTGAGTTCAGAAAGGTGTCAACTTATATATATTAGTCAAATTAAATAGCTGGCAAATAACTCAGCACTGAATAATTATAACAATTATTAATGGAAAAATCTTGGTGGCTGTAAGTCCCTTAGTGAGGGGTCGAACATTGTATTGTTAGTCTTTAAAGTATTTATTTTATGATCCAAATAAGAAATATGCCTGCATCAGTAACAACGTAACAACTTTTTTGGTTTTTTTTTGTTTTAAGATCCAATATACCTCTATCACAGACAGTGCTAATTTCTATGAGATTCTGGTTGGAAAAAGGAAGCATGAATTCTCTTCAGTCTGGCAGGACAGTTTGTGTAACCTGGAAACTTGAGATAAATCATCAGTGAACAAACATGTAAGTGAGTTAACCACATAATTGCCAGATTAGTGACTCTCAGTGACTCATTTAAGTGGATGATGCTTTACATCTTTCTTCTTCTATCTCACTGATAGTTAATTGATTACAGGAGGGGGAGGAGGAGGACGACGAGTTCAGATCTTATTTTGGTTTCTGGATATATTAAGAATAACTTTAAATTATGCTTTCCTAGCAATATCTCATTAACAAAACCCCTATTCCTGCATTATGCACTCACCTCTATTGGCTAGACACAAGCCTGATTGCTTGGTAGGGTCTAAGGAGTCCTGCACAATCAGGAGTGGGAGGATGGCAGAAACTTTGATGGTGCCAGGAACATCCAAAGCCCGCACCCAAACACCCCCCTCCCCTCCCCTCCCCTCCTGCCTGAGGCTCTGGCTGAGGAAGGGAGTTTAGGTGCTGGCTGCAGGTGGTGGCCTGGTGCAGAAGGGGGTTCAGGCTCTGGGAGGGAGTCTAGGGGGTGGCGGGGTCTCTGCGCTGCTGCGCGTTGGGGCTGAGCGAGCGAGGCGGAGAGCTATTGAAGGGGGCTGGGAGCCCGAGCGGGCGAGCCTGGCTGGGCGCTGCCCGGAGGCTGCTGGGGAGGCGCGTTTCCGGAGCGTTCCCATGGAGACGGGGCCTGCTCCGCAAGGACCCGCTGCCGCCTGTCAGAGCAACTGGTGAGTTTCCCGCCGCCCCCCCCCCCCATTTAACCGGGGCGCCCACCCCGTGTTCTTCCCCCACCCCCATTTAACCGGGGCGCCCACCCCGTGTCTTATCCCACCCCCATTTAACCGGGGCGCCCACCCCGTGTCCTGCCCCACCCCATTTAACCGGGGCCCCCCATGTCTTATCCACCCCATTTAACCGGGGCGCCCCCCCCGTGTCCTGCCCCGCCCCATTTAACCGGGCGCCCACCCTGTGTCCTGCCCCACCCTCATTTAACCGGGGCGCCCACCCTGTGTCTTATCCCACCCCCATTTAACCGGGGCGCCCACCCCGTGTTCTTCCCCACCCCCATTTAACCGGGGCGCCCCCGTGTCCTGCCCCACCCCATTTAACCGGGCGCCCCATGTCTTATCCCACCCCCATTTAACCGGGCGCCCACCCTGTGTTCTTCCCCACCCTCATTTAACGGGGCACCCCGTGTCCTGCCCGCCCCATTTAACCAGGCGCCCCGTGTCTTGCCCCACCCCATTTAACCGGGTGCCCCGTGTCCTGTCCCACCCCATTTAACCGGGGCACCCAGGCCCCGTGCCCTGTCTCCCCTTATTGAAGGGGGGGGAGGTCCAGGCCTCACGTCCCATCCCCATGGAACCAAACAGGAGTGTTGTGAGCAAGACACGGGAAGTCATTCTTCGGCTCTGCTCTGCGCTGATTAGGCCTCAGTTGGAGTATTGTGTCCAGTTCTGGGCGCCACGTTTCAAGAAAGATGTGGAGAAACTGGAGAAGGTCCAGAGAAGAGCAACAAAAATGATTAAAGGTCTAGAACAGGGGTGGCCAACCTGCGAGATGCATGCGGCTCTTCACCCCTGAAAGTGTGGCTCGTGAAGCCCCCTCCACCGTGGCTCACAAAGCCGCCCCATGCACCCCTAGAAACGGCCCCCAGCTCTCTGTGCTCACCAGGTGCAAAGGAGCTGTTCAGTGTGGCAAGATGGTGGTGGTGTTTCGGCTGTCTTCGTTTAATGGGTTGGCCACCCCGATCTAGAAAACATGAGCTATGAGGGAAGAGTGAAAGAATCGGGCTTGTTTAGTTTGGAAAAGAGAAGACCGAGAGGGGACATGATAGCAGTTTTCAAGTATCTAAAAGGGTGTTACAAGGAGGAGGGAAAATTACTCTCCTTGGCCTCTGAGGATAGGACAATAAGCAATGGACTTAAACTGCAGCAAGGGAGGTTTAGGTTGGACATTAGGAAAGACTTCCTACCTGCCAGGGTGGTTAAACACTGGAATAAATTGCCTAAGGGGGTTGTGGAATCTCCGTCACTGGAGATATGTAAGAACAGGTTAGATAGACCAACCAAAGCCACCATGGCTGGACTCTTGTAGCTGGGCCATGGGATCTGCCTCAGGAGCACAGCGGCTGGGGACAGACCACAGCAGACAGAGGGGGGCTGGAGCCAGGCTGCCATGGCCAAATGAAGGCATCTGCTCACACTATCCCCTCTCACTATCCCGCATGCTTACAGCAGTGGTTCCCAACCGCCTGGCTGCGGCCTTCTGCCAGGCTGCAGGCCTCTGGCTGTCAGGCCATGGTGGCTCTGGGGGCCAGGGCTGAAGAACACTGCTATTGTTGCGGCTGTTGGAAGAGGCATGTCCTGCCCTGCCTCTCAGCCAGCCAGTGCTGGGCAGGGGCAGGGTTTCCTCCCATCCAAGGAAGAGCGCTTCCTTGTTTGGCGGCCCTCCCGCCATACAGAAGCACTCTTCTGTGGCCGGGAGGAGACCCCGCTCCATGTGACCCTCCTGCAGTGCAGGGAAGCACTCTTCCGAAGTCAGAGGAGACCCCGCCCCTGCCTGGCACTGGTTGCCTGAGAGGCGGGGCAGGACACACCTCTCCCAACAGCCACAGTCGGAAGGGCAGCACTGGGTGGTGTACCCCAGTCCCAGCCCCCAGAGCCGCTGGGACACAGGCAGCAGTGCATGGCTAGGTGAGGGTGGCGAGGCAGGCACTGAGGGCTCCAGGGGTGGGGCTAGTGCTGGGGGGCTCTGGAGGCTGAGCTAGTAGTAGAGGGGCAGGGCTGGCACTGGGGGGCTCTGTGGATGGGGCTAATATTGGGGGGCTAGCATTGGGGAGGCTCTGTGGGGTTGGGTGCAGTGGGGTTCTGGAAACGTAGGCTGGTACTGGGGTTTGGTGTAGGTGGTCTCTAAGGGACGGGGACTGACACTGAAGCATTTGGGATGGGGGCTGGCTGGTGGGGGGCTCAGAGGGCAGGAGGCTGGCACTGAGGGGCTTGTGTGCAGGGGACTCTAGGGTCAGTGGCTGGCGCTGGGGGATAGTGGAGGGGTGGGTGGTTCTAGGGATTAAGGCTGGCACTGGGGGCTCTGGAGGCTGGGCTTTTGGCAGACAGGCAACATTTTATTTGCATGTTCATCATTTGCAAAATGAATACGCAAATAAAATTTGATCAGTCCACCCCTGATTAGCCATTCATTGACTCAAATAGCTATTCCCTCCCTCCCTTCCCCTCCCCCCAGCTTCTGTACTAAATCTGATTTGTCAGTTTAATAATGTGTTCACTTTTTTCATTGTATTCCTTTGGTATATATGGTCATGCCAATTCTCTTCCAGAATATTATCTGAGGAAGTGGGTCTGGCCCATGAAAGCTCATCACCTATTAAACCATCTTGTTAGTCTTTCAAGTGCTACATAGTTTTTCCTTTTGTTTTTGGAAATAAGTAACATTTTTGTATGTTGAGTGCCACTCTCCTTCTCCTTATGCCCACTTGATCCTTCCAAAATACATTAAAACATTGACTTTAACATTCCAGTGTGAATCATCTCACCTGGTTTCAGTAATATCAATGAGATTGAATTTATGCTCACAGATCAGGAATTTCAGTTCCTCTTGTATGTTAACCAGGCTAGTAGCTTTAGTGTATAGATTATTAAATTGAACTCCTTGCCAGAGGACGCTGTGAAGGCTAGGACTATAACAGAGTTTAAAGAGAAGCTAGATAATTTCATGGAGGTTAGGTCCATAAAAGGCTATTAGCCAGGGGATAAAATGGTGTCCTTGGCCTCTGTTTGTCAGAGGCTGGAGAGGGATGGCAGGAGACAAATCGCTTGATCACTGTCTTCCGGTCCACCCTCTCTGGGGCACCTGGTGCTGGCCACTGTCGGCAGACAGGATACTGGGCTAGATGGACCTTTGGTCTGACCCAGTACGGCCGTTCTTATGTTCTTATGTTATGTTCTTATGTTCAAAAGAGTTTTTTCTTTTCATGTTTTTTTGATTTCTTGATTAATTTCATTCTCAACATCTCGATTTTGTGCAGAGTGCCCATTTCTTCCCTCTTTTTACCCTCCCCCTTTGTTTAATCCTTTCCTGTCTACTCTAGTCTGCCTGGCCCCAAGGAGATGGCTTTCTAGCTTGTCATTCACTTCCAGAATCTTCTGCCTTCCTTTACTTTTGTGGGACAGGAGGAATCTCAAAGAAGATTGCTTGGACAGTCTTCTTCAGCTCACATCGGAAGTTCCCTGAAGTAATCTATTAGTTTTTGTAGTATTTCATAAAAGCATTAGAGTTTGGATTAACATACTCTCAGGTCCATAGCTGGATCCTGGATTCTCTCACCTGAGAATACTTCATCCTTGGCTCTTACATGTTTTGTTTTGTGGTACATGTTGACCCAGAGAAAGGCATCTGTTTCAATTCATAGATTGAAATGCATGTAGCTGGGATTTAACTCATGGTTTTGAATTTGGGATCAAGCCCTTAAACTGGCAGTAGAAATGAATGGGGTACCAGAGGGGCTGAAATAAAATCTCAATGTGCTCATGAACTCATAAACAATAGAGAATTCAGACAGTTATTCTTGAGTTTTGTATTGTTTTCACATCCTGCTTCAAATACACTGAAATACAGTAATCTAGTCTTGGATGAGACAGATGCATTGATCACTGTGGCCAGCTTCTCATCTGGGAGGAAGAGATAGGGGTTGCACACTGGAGCTGAAAAAACCTGCTTTTAGCCACAAGTGCTACCTAGTGAGAAAAGTTTTAGTGATTCAAACAGGACCCCAAGGCTTTGAACCATTCTGACAAAAGGGGGCTGTAGGCAGAATTCTAGTTAGTTGTTCTAAGTGCTTTCTCCTCTTTTAGCCAGCATCATTTGGCCTTGTCTAGGTTGGTCTGAGGCAGCTGCCATCTGTTCTTTTATAGGCATTGCAATATTTTTAGTAATTGCAGTCATTGGATCAGTGCCAAATGAGAGAGATGTTTGTTTGGCAAATGAGCATCTCACAGTCTAAGTGGTCTCGTGTAGCTATATAGTCTGGATCCTAGCGATAGTGTGCATGGCAGAGGTTTTGGGGAAGAGAAGCACTTACCCATCATTGTTCTTTGGATAAACTTAAAAAACAACAAATGGTCTGGTAGCACTTTATAGACTAACAAAACATGTAGATGGTATCATGAGCTTTCATGGGCACTTCTTCAGATGACCGGAGTTTGGGTTCAGCTGGAGAGCAAGTGACTGGAACCGTTGTGATCTACCTCTGCTGTGTTATGAAGACAGTTTATCAGTACTTTGTTGTTTCTTGTATCAAAAGTTGCATATACACCCTGCAGTATGAATATGGAAATCTTGCTTATATCCATGATCATTAGGAAGTAATTATTGGTGCCACCTGGGCTGTGTCTTTACAGTACTCTGAACTCAGTCGTGATTGTGAGACATCCAGTATGTTGGCCCAGCTTCTGTATAAAAGAATGCAGCAGTTTTCATCACACTTTTGTAGTCACCTGATATAGTTATAGGAACTCCATATTGTGAGTACTCCTGCTCTCAGAAGCAAATGCTTTCTTCCCATTTTCAGTTTCTGTATTTTTAGTTTCTTTATTTTTAAGCTTTCCTCATCCCCTATCCAAATGAAGGAAAGACTGAGGGGATAGAACAAACAAACAAAAAATGACATTTTTCCTCCATTAATTACTTTCTATGTGTGTTTCTCCACTTTTCCAAATGAAAAATCCTGTAAAATTAAATATTATTGTACTCTAAGTTTCATGCTGTTTAACCTCCTTTTGAAAAATTATCACTTCAGTTTGATACTCACAAGGAGGTGATAGAGTGGCAGTAACATGGAATATTTAATTTTTGCTGCCTTCTGACTGTTGCAAAGGTCTTGTCTAAAGATTCTATGGCTAAGTTTAGCCAATGAAGCATGTGTCAGGTTTTTTTAAAAAGCACTTATGAAAGCGTTTTGATACCACTCTGTTTATGGGCTGGCACAAAAGCCTCTTGTGTTTAACAAAGCACTGTTCACTGCATTTTGAAATATTTTGAGATGATTCAGCCCACTATTGGATTTTGAACTAATGATAATATTATTACCTTCTGTGTGTAAACTTGGCATTTGTTCCTTTGCATTAGAAGTATTTTACTTAACGTTTGTGGCTCTGTTAACAGCCAAATGCATTTGGAGCAGCAGCAACTAAAAGGAGTAACGGAGTTATAAAAAGAACAGACCTTTCTGTAATGTTATCAGATAAGCAATGTTTCTTCTGTGCTTGTTGTACTTATAAATGCAAAGTAATATTGCTTTTAGTAGGAAATATTTATCTCTGCCTATTATGTAAAAAGAGGGATTGTATTATAGTATCGTGAATACCACCTCCATATATATATATACAACCATCAAATTTAAGTTGAAGAGAGTATTCCATTTAATTTTGCTTTCCTTAGTGGACACAATAATGACAGTGGCAAAACGAGTGACAGCAATTTAAAAACCTATCCAGACCATTGATTCCTTTAGCAATAGTTACTATATGATTTGTCAAAGAAAGACAAAGCTTCCTCAGGATACTAAGCTGTTTATCGTTTTCCATCTTGACCCTCATAGACTGAATTTTAAACCTCTATGGGGAAAGAAATCATGTTTAAAAGTGACATCTCTTTGGAGCATGGATGTGTTATCAGGTTTGCTGATCTGAAAATCTGTTTTGCATTTTAAGATGATTAAAGAGTCACCATGGGAAAGACATGCTTATTTAATATATTTTTCTCTGTATCCCCATGCTTATACAGGCCGGATTATCTGTACTCACTGATTCAGAATAATACTGTGATGTGAGAGTATCTGTACTGACTCCAAAGATATAGGAAAAGCAGCTGAGCAGAGACTATGATCTATTTTGACTATTTCTTACCAGGTGATGCTTACTGGGTACTGGTTATCCAGTACTCGGGAGTAGCCCCTTGCCCATGCCTCGCTGCAGGTGGAGGATTGCTTCAGCCCTGTGGGGAGGTTGGCAGCAACAGCCAGGAGCCTTGCATGTGCGGGGTCTGGAAGCAGAAGCTGGCCCCCCATACACAGGGCTGCAGGCTCCTTATGCTGCTCCCCCCTTGCATGGGGAACTGGCAGCAGCAGACCCATGTGGAGGGGGGTTGGGAGTGGTATCCTGATTAATTGGTTAATCCAGAGATGGGCAATAATTTTTGATGGGGGGCCACTCTAAGATTTTGGAAAGTGGTCAAGGGCCTCACTTTTCTATGATATTAATGGAGGAGGTGCAGCATTTGGCATGGAAGTTGGGTGCAGAAGGGAGCTTGGAGCAAGGGATTGGGATGCAGGAAGAGGTGTGCGGTCTGGGAGGGAGTTTGGATGAAGGAGGTGGTTGTGACCTGAGGCACTGGACTAGAATGCAGGGGTTTGGTTTGTGACCTAGGGTAGGAGGTTGTTGTGGCCTGGGGCAGAGGACTGGGGTGCAGGAGGGGGGGCAGGGTTTTGAGTTGTGACCTTGGGTAGGAGATTGGGGTACAGAGTCTGGGAGGGGGTATGGGTTCAGGAGGGGACAGAGGGTTTGGCTTATGGGGATAGGGAGGCAGGAGTGGGGCAGAGAGTTGGGGGGAGGGAGGAGCCACGGTGCCAAAAGCAGGCTCTGGCCAGGAGACTTGCTTGGGTGACTCCAGGCCATCCTGGAGTACAAATTTAGAGTACAAGCAGTACAGCAGGGTTCTCAGGCAGCCTACCTGCTTGCCCCGCCCACGCACAGGCTGCAGGAGCCATGTGCGTTGGTGAATAAGAGCTTGAGGGAAGGGGGAGTGGTGTTTCCCACGCTGCCTGTTCTTCAAACAGGCAGCTCCCATTGGCCAGAAATCAGCCAGTGGGATTGTGCTGAGGCCGGGAGCAGCACATGGAGCACCACTCCCTGTTCCCCCAGGCTCACAGCTGAGAGAGAGAAAAAGCTGTGGCAGCTACTTTTCTGAGCAGAATAGGGGCAGCGTGGGGCAAGCGGGGAGTCTGCCTGAGGCTCCCCACTGCATCCACAGGCTGGATATGATGGCTTGGTGGGCTGGATCCAGCCCCAAGACCGTATTTTGCTCAGCCCTGGTTTAAACCTAAGGTTTAAGCAGTTAACTGATTGACCAGATGAATTTGTAATATGCTAGATATGACATAAATAGTGAGCCTAACAAACAGAAGGAAGAGGATCAAGAAAGGACAAGGGTTATAGCAACAAGTTTACATGATTATCAATTTAGGCTTGTGCACATCTTGAGCAGTAGATTAAAAGATAATTTAAAATATTGTAATTATTTGCAATGCAGAGTGATTTAAATCAAGGTGATTAAAATAATTGGATTATATAAAGTTTCCCCTGATACTTCACATATTTCTTTAAAAAGGGTGCAAATCTGATCACTAAAACGTGCTAATTTACAACTCAGCATAGCATTCTTCAATGTCTAGGAGAGTATACTTTGTGTAAATATTTTAGGTAAATTGATTTTTATTAATTTAGGAAATAGTGCATAATAGTCATTACCTATGTCAAGCTGCAGATACAGCAGCAGTACATTAGGGATGATAAGAACTAAATCAAAGACAATAGCACTTTTATTTTATTAAACTAAATGTTAAATGTTACAGAAATGTTTCACATTTTCAGTTTCAGCAGTCTCCTGAGTAGCCAGATGGCGGCTGTCCTTAAACTCTTTTTTTTATTTTTAGAGTTCGTAAAACTTAATCCTCCGAAAACTAAATGTACGGTGTCCTTAAAACGTTTACAATTAGCTCTCATCTTCCCCACTCCCACTTAGTGACTAGTCGACTACCCGATAAGCAAATGGTTATCAGGTAGTTGAGTAAGAACTCAACTAGTTGCTTCCCCCCTCCCCCTTGCTGCCTCTATCAGAGAGAGGCAGCAGGGGGGGGATCTCAAACCGGCTTAAAAGCACCCCCAGCACCGTCTCTGTGGGGGAGCAGGGGAGGCAGAGAGTAGTAGGAAACGGTCCTGCTTGCACCAGTTCGATTGCTGCGCTTGTACATTTCGAAGGAAGAGGCACAGAGGACTACTTTGGTCCCTGCTGGCATGGGTTTCCACTGGGTCTCTCCCTTTGAAATGTACAAGAGTTGTGGGATAGCGAGTTGTGGGAAATTCCATCAACTACTCGATTAGCTGATTAATTGAAATTTAAAAAACAACCAGTGCTTTTTTTGTGACGGTACTGCCCGATACACAATACCGGCACCTCCAGACGCAGTACCGGCACCTCAAGTCAGAGCTCAACAGCTTTTGCCCTGGAGTACCGGCACCTTTTTTTTTTTTTTTTAAATAAACAAAAAAAAAATACCGAAAACAACAAATACTCTGATAGGACTTTAAAGACTAACAAAACATATAGATTTTTTTGTGCCCATGACAGCTCATGATACCATCTACATGTTTTGTTAGTCTGGTAGCACTTTAAAGACTTCTTTTTTTTTTTTTTTTTTTATTAAAGTTTTTCGTGTTCCAGACTAACTCAGCTGCTCCTCTGAAGCTAATTGAAATTTAACATCCTTACTCCCACTGTCATTTTGATTCATAGACTGAAACAGAAATACGAATTTTTTTCCTGCTTTTTCAACTCCCAGTCAATTTCTTAGATGTGTGTGAATAATACCAAATTATGAAAATTTTCTTTGTGCTTGTGGAGGAAGCTACTGCTCTGAAAAGTTGACAGGCTGCTCCTGGTTAACCAGTTACCCATTCACACCCCTTGTTTGAGTACTGTTCTTTCATTAAGAACTCCTCAGTTAAATGTGCTGCGTCACTACAGACTTCCATTGTGTGCCATTGGGTAAGTCTCAGTTTCCTCTGACTCAGTTTTCCATCTGTTTCCTAGAGATAATAGTACTTATCCATCTCATTGAGGTGTTATGAGGATATTTACATTTAAGATTGTGAGGCTGTCAGATATTGTGATATTGGGGTCATATAAGTATGTAAGATAAGTAAGTTCCTGTTCTTAGCCATGACCAAAAAGTTAAAGTTCATTTTGAATTTATAAGACACTTAGCTAATTATGCAGCACAATAAATGGAGTTTGGAGAAGTGAATGGTTGGAGAGGAGACATTTTCACTTTTCAGACTCCAATCAGTAATTTTCTTCTATTGTAGGTTCAATAATGTTACAAACGGAGAAAGAACTGAATGAACTTCTTGTGAGGAAAGAACAAGAATGGAAAGAGCTCCAGGCTCGTCAACTCACTTTTCAGAAAACAACATTGCAGGATACCAGAAAGCAGCTCCAGGAAATGCATACAAAATTCAACAGGTTAAAAGAAGATTTCACTTATAATCTGAGAGTTCTCGAAGAGAGAGACAGAGAGCTGGAGCACTATGATGCCATGTTTACTCAGTTGAAAATGGCTGAAAATGCTAAACAGGCAGAAGTTAGCGATCTTAGGATACAGCTAGATAAACTGCAACAAATGCTTGTCAAGGAAACCCAGAAACAAAAGGATCAGCAGTACAAATATCAACAGAAACTTAAAGAACATCAGTTAGAGCTGGAGCGCCTGCATAGGTAAGAGAGATTTTTCTTTATACTACTATCTTGGAAAAGTAGACATATAGTCTCCCAGTGATTGTCTGTGTGTCTGATAAAGCAGTATTTTCTTTAACACAAATTAAAAGCTCCATTGTGGCTGAGCTATCCTTCGCACAAGAACAGAGTTCGGATGTGCAAAGGTAGCTTTAAGCCACCTTTACAGCATTGATATTCCCTTTCTAGTGGAGGACTTCCAAACCTCTGGCATTAAGTTAGAGAATTGCTCTCAAATGGTGCACTGAATCTCTGAGACCAAAGCTGTGAGATGGGGGCAGGGGAGAGGCTGGCAAAGAAGTGGATAGATCTCAGTGTTGATAGAGGAGAAGCTTTTCCTGTGGTCATGTGAGGATTGAGACATTTGTGGTCTGTGAGATCAGTTAGGAAGTGTAGGTAAGTGTATATATCTTACTATAATTTACAGAGGACAGGTATATTTGTCTACAGCGTGCCAAGGGTTAAGAGGGATTCCATCAGTTTACAAGTCATCAGGCCTGTCAACCGGGGATGCAGGAGAGAGGAGGAGTAAAGGGGACAACTGCTCTGGAACCCAGTGATACAAAAGGGCCAGGAGCTGCTGCTAGCACTGCTGCTACTACAGCAGTAGTGGTGGCTGGAGCCCCTGGCCCTTTAAATTGCTGCTGGAGCAGTGTGCTCCAAGCAGCACTGAGGGCTGCCAGGGGGAGGTGCACCCCTCTCTGTCCCACCCCTTCTGCCTGAGGCCCTATCCTGTGAGGACTAGGGGCCCAATGAGGCTGTCGGCCCCACAGCAAGTCACACCTTGGCTTGAATCTTGCATTGTTGAAGTAACTCCCAAGAGCTCTGTACTGTACCATTGTATTCAGCAGGATCCATGTGGTCCCTGGAAGTCACCAATGCAGATACGGTTATAGGAACAGAGCCATAGAAAGGGTTAGTGTAGCCAATTTAGCAATCAAGGACTGATAGGTCAGATACAGACTCACCTACCAAGGAACCTTGCACAATGCTTTCAAATGACAAACCTGAGAGCTTAGATTCATAACTTTGCTAGACACTAAAAACTATGGATTTACAGCTTATTACAACAATCTATAATCTACTAACAACCCCTCCCCACCAGCTGCCTTTCCCCCCGTGAATGGAGGAATGTTAATGGGACACTTTACTGTGAATAGTCCCGGGAATAGTCCCAGGAAATAAATGTTAACTATTTACGCTAAACAGCCTCTTTCACTTTGTATTTAGTTGTGACACTCTGAGTAGGTTTCCCAGACCTGAAGAAGAGCTCTAAGTAAGCTTGAAAGTTTGTGTCTCTCACCAACAGAATTTGGTCCAATAAAAGATATTACCTCCCCCACCTTGTTTATCTGAGGCCTTGTCTATGGCTATGTCTAAACTACATTCCTCTTTTGAAAGAGGGATGTAAATAAGGCAGATCGAAAGTGCAAATGAAGTGGGGATTTAAATATCCCACGCTTCATTTGCATAATCGCGTCACAGAATTCTTTTGAAAAAGGGTATTTCGAAAGTGAAACCGCCATCTAGACGCGGTTCTTTCGGGGAAAAAAAACATCTTTTTTGAAAGATCCTGTACTAGACGGCAGTTTCACTTTTGAAATACCCTTTTTTTGAAAGAACGCTGTGACGCAATTATGCAAATGAAGCACAGGATATTTAAATCCCCGCTTCATTTGCACTTTCGATCTGCTACTTTACATCCCTCTTTCAAAAGAGGGATGTAGTTTAGACGTGCCCTAAGTTACACAGTTGTGTCGACAAAAGTCAGCTTTTGTTGACAAAACAGTGGAGAGAGACACTCTGCAATACTCCTTCCACCAATTTAACTCTCTTGCTGTGGCAGCATAATAAAACCACCTCAATGAGAGGTATTTGAGCTTTTTGCAAAGAAGTTGGAGCAATGCAATGTTATTGTAGACACTGTGCTTACTTTTATTGGCCTAAGTACCCTCCAGGAGGTGTCCTGCAATGCCCATCATGACTGCTCTAGTCAGCAGTTTCAACTCCTTTGCCCTAGAGTCAAGTACATAGGCATGCACCCCTTCCCTCTTTAAAGCCTTGGGAATTTTTGAAATTATTCTTTCTGTTTGTTCAGCATGGAGAGTTCACATAGCATCTTCCAAGCTGACAAATACATTCCCATTTGGAGTACGCCAGAGTTGTTAGGTCTTTGGGGAGAAGAGGCAGTGCAGTCACAGCTCTGATCCAGCCATACAAACTTTGATACCGCTGAGCATATTGTTTGTGGCATTAAAAAGGGCCATGAAAAAAGCCTGTAGTAGTGCTGTGCTAAGATCAGGGACATGAAGCAGGTGCACCAGAAGGCAAGGGAGCTCAGCTGTCACTCTGCTGCAGTATCAGAGACCTACTGCTTCTGCAAGAAGCTGTACACCATCCTTGGAGATGCCAGGAGTCTCGTGGATACTTCAGGAGAACTGGAGGCAGTGGCCAGTGGCGTCAACCCCAAGGATGAAGTGGTGGATGAGAAGATTGAGTTGGAGAATGTGGGTCAGGTGACATGATTATTTGGTGGTGTGGTGAGCCAGGCCCTCTTGAAGACTCCGGAGGGGTCTAGCCAATCTCAGTACTCTGGCTTTGACACTCCTGAGGCAAGAGTGGGGGAGTTCTAGTAAGTACTCATTTTGCTTTGATACTGCAAGGTGACATGAGGTAGAGGTGTCCTTTAATTAGTTATATGATGCAAGTGGGAGAAGGGCTAGAAATTAACAATACTATGTACTGCTTGCATCTGCTTCTCATTACCTTGCTCAACTGTAGAGAGGAGGCTCTGCAGGAAGGTTTAAGGCATAGCAGGATCTCTTGGGTACAGCATTCCCCCTCTCAAGGGGCATCATGCCAGAGTTCACCCCTCTGTACCGACAGGCAGGTGGCCCACAGACCTGCACAGTCCAAAGGTGGTGCAATGGGGCTTGGTGACTTGAAGTGTAGCTCGCTGGTATCAGGATGTAGACAGCATGTCCAAGGCATGCACCCCACTGGCACTCATAGAATCATAGAATACTAGGACTGGAAGGGACCTCGAGAGGTCATTGAGTCCAGTCCCCTGCCCTCATGGCATGACCAAGTTCTGTCTAGACCATCCCTGATAGACATTTATCTAACCGAATTTTAAATATCTCCACAGATGGAGATTCCACAACCTCCCTGACCAATTTATTCCAGTGTTTAACCACCCTGACAGTTAGGAACTTTTTCCTAACGTCCAACCTAAACCTCCCTTGCTGCAGTTTAAGCCCATTGCTTCTCGTTCTATCCTCAGAGGCCAAGATGAACAAGTTTTCTCCCTCCTCCTTATGATACCCTTTTAGATACCTGAAAACTGCTATCATGTCCCCCCTCAATCTTCTCTTTCCTAAACTAAACAAACCCAATTCTTTCAGCCTTCCTTCATAGGTCATGTTCTCTAGACCTTTAATCTTTCTTGTTGCTCTTCTCTGGACCCTCTCCAGTGTCTCCACATCTTTCTTGAAATGCGGTGCCCAGAACTGGACGCAGTACTCCAACTGAGGCCTGAGTAGAGCGGAAGAATGACTTCTCGTGTCTTGCTCACAACACACCTGTTAATGCATCCCAGAATCATGTTTGCTTTTTTGCAACAGCATCACACTGCTGACTCATATTCAGCTTGTGGTCCACTATAACCCTAGATCCCTTTCTGCCGTACTCCTTCCTAGACAGTCGCTTCCCATTCTGTATGTGTGAAACTGATTGTTCCTTCCTAAGTGGAGCACTTTGCATTTGTCTTTATTAAACTTCATCCTGTTTACCTCAGACCATTTCTCCAATTTGTCCAGATCATTTTGAATTATGACCCTATCCTCCAGAGCAGTCGCAACCCCTCCCAGCTTGGTATCATCTGCAAACTTAATAAGCGTACTTTCAATGCCAATATCTAAATCGTTGATGAAGATATTGTATAGAGCCGGTCCCAAAACAGACCCCTGCGGAACCCCACTTGTTATACCTTTTAAGCAGGATTGAGAACCATTAATAACTACTCTCTGAGTATTGTTATCTAGCCAGTTATGCACCCACCTTATAGTAGCCCCATCTGAGTTGTATTTGCCTAGTTTATTGATAAGAATATCATGTGAGACCGTATCAAACGCCTTACTAAAGTCTAGGTATACCACATCCACCGCTTCTCCCTTATCCACAAGACTCGTTATCCTATCAAAGAAAGCTATCAGATTGGTTTGACATGATTTGTTCTTTACAAATCCATGCTGGCTGTTCCCTATCACCTTACCACCTTCCAAGTGTTTGTAGATGATTTCCTTAATTACTTGCTCCATTATCTTCCCTGGCACAGAAGTTAAACTAACTGGTCTGTAGTTTCCTGGGTTGTTCTTATTTCCCTTTTTATAGATGGGCACTATATTTGCCCTTTTCCAGTCTTCTGGAATCTCTCCTGTCTCCCATGATTTTACAAAGATGATAGCTAGAGGCTCAGATACCTCCTCTATCAGCTCCGTGAGTATTCTAGGATGCATTTCATCAGGCCCTGGTGACTTGTAGGCATCTAACTTTTCTAAGTGATTTTTAACATGTTCTTTTTTTTATTTTATCTTCTAAACCTACTCCCTTCCCACTAGCATTCACTATGTTAGGCATTCCTTCATCAGACTTCTCAGTGAAGACCAAAGCAAAGAAGTCATTAAGCATCTCTGCCATTTCCAAGTTTCCTGTTACTGTTTCTCCCTCCTCACTGAGCAGTGGGCCTACCCTCTCCTTGGTCTTCCTCTTGCTTCTAATGTATTTATAAAAAGTCTTCTTGTTTCCCTTTATTCCCGTTGCTAGTTTGAGCTCATTCTGTGCCTTTGCCTTTCTAATCTTGCCCCTGCATTCCTGTGCTGTTTGCCTATATTCATCCTTTGTAATTTGTCCTACTTTCCATTTTTTTATATGACTCCTTCTTTTTTTTTATTTTTAGATCATGCAAGATCTCGTG